>OX439380.1:1476597-1987128 GCA_949319315.1 Zelleria hepariella | reverse complement strand
ATTTGTGTAATTCGAAGTTCTCCGGAAAATTGAAATTTTGCCCGATAACTTCGAATCTAAGGGGGAGGAGTTATAGTTCCCGAAGCGCTTACCTTTGCACTTCCTACCCTTAATTCCTAGAAGCGGCTGATGTAATCATGTCGCAATAGGACGTGTTAGCGATAGTCCGTAGCATAGGCTTGCCACTCTCGGATCAAACTCTCTGAGGTCAAGACGTAGTTTAAGTTTTATTTTTAATTGTATTTTTAATTAGTTTTCCACGACTGTCAAATCAAATTCTTTGAAGTTAAAGAAAATATAAGTTTAAGAAGTTTTTTCCCAATAAAAGTGTGCTTTTTAAAAAACGTATTTTACGTTCCCAAAAGTTAACTACCTAGTTAACTTTTGGGAACGTAAAATACGTTTTTTAAAAAGCACACTTTTATTGGGAAAAAACTTGTTAAAACTATATTTTCTTTAACTTCAAAGAATTTGATTTGACAGTCGTGGAAAACTAATTAAAAATACAATTAAAAATAAAACTTAAACTACGTCTTGACCTCAGAGAGTTTGATCCGAGAGTGACAAGCCTATGCTATGGACTATCGCTAACACGTCCTATTGCGACATGATTACATCAGCCGCTTCTAGGAATTAAGGGTAGGAAGTGCGAAGGTAAGCGCTTCGGGAACTATAACTCCTCCCCCCTTAGATTCGAAGTTATCGGGCAAAATTTCAATTTTCCGGAGAACTTCGAATTACACAAATTAATAAAATTTAAGTACAATGATAACATAGGATAAAAATCTTAACGAGCTAACAATAGGGGTGGCACTACAGCCGCCCTTTCTATATCATTATTCACCTCTTTGGGTGTACAAAAATGATTTTTAAACGGGACTCTATATTTGTAGAGTAGCAA
Source organism: Zelleria hepariella (assembly GCA_949319315.1). Classification (NCBI taxonomy): domain Eukaryota; kingdom Metazoa; phylum Arthropoda; class Insecta; order Lepidoptera; family Yponomeutidae; genus Zelleria; species Zelleria hepariella. Next base: position 1,986,227 of record OX439380.1, on the reverse strand, counting down.
ACACATAACTATAAGTAGCACAATGATATATAAGAGGATGGTAGCGGCACTGACACTTTTCACTTTTATTACACCTGGATCGCTTTTTACACTGGTTCTTAGCATGTCGTTCAGGTGTCGTACATCGTCCAGTTGTATGCCTTTCAGGTCGACGGGCTCCAGCTGTTCGTGAGAGAAGGCCTCATACTGCTGGATTTCAGGTAAGTTGATTACGGGTATAGGTTTATAACTTTCCTCTAATGAGTGAAATTGTTTTTCATAGATCTGGGTGCCATCGAGGTAAACATCGCACTCGGGGTTTATAGTTATGACGTAAGTACCATATAATTGCATACGTGTGACGTCACTGTTACAGGTTTATGACATGATCATGGGCTGCCTTGTGAACAGGATCCAGGAGGTGTGTGTTATGCGTTGTGTTATGACCTTCTCTGGTCTTATGGTATGAACCTGGCATCCTGTCAGGTTGGGATGGTACTTCATCAGTCTTTCGGTGCATGATGCTTCCTGGGCATATGTTACAACTTCCTTGTCGGTGCAGAGGAACTCATCTGCGGTTATCTCCTTGCATGGCTGTGTTACAGCGCGGTACTTAGCGTCGTGAGTCAAAAGGTAAGGATATTCGGGAATTACAATGTTGGTTTGGTTACAGGAATTGGACACAGGTAAGGAGTACAATTTAAAATAGTTGTAAGTTACATTATCGGTAAGTGGAATTTCAATAATATAGTTAATTTTGTTTTCCTTTAAATAGGCTTTTACAGAAAATGTTTCTTCTAAATTCATAAGATTTAATTCGTTTACAGTGTACATTAAATGTCCATAATTACTAATTGAGTGTAGTATTTCTAACAATTCTCTTGGGTTTATTACAGATTTATGCAATACGGATACCTTACTCAATGCCATTGCTATCTCTACTTCGCTAAGTTTTACATAGATTGTCCTGAAATTGGTAATAAATAGGTTACATAATCCGAGTAACATTGTACCGTGAGCAGCATTATTTGCTTGTAAAGTTACGTTTTTAATAAGGGACTCGATTTGGTTCAAGCGAGTGGTGAGTACCTTAGTGTTGTCAGTTAAGGCTCTTGTAGAGTTTAAAAAGTGATCTAAAATTTCAGAATTAAGGGTGATTCTGTGTGAAATGGCTTGTTCACGATTGTGTATGTTGTTTATGAGATTGTCATAGTGTTCAGCGTCTTCTTGATCTAGGTTTCCCGTAATTACCTTAATGAGAGAACCCAAAGGGTTAAGAATTCCTCTCTTACTTCTTTTTGAGGGGACCAACTGTTGGTACTTGTCTAAGGCTTCATCACGAAGGTAATCTGCTTGTGCTTTTAGACCTGTTATTTCATAAAGTGGGAATTTGTTTCTTTTCAGTAATTTATCGAATTGATTATACCTCTGTATGTTAAACGTAAGGTCAGTTTCAAGACCTTTCAGTGATACAGTCTTAACTAATAACCACTTGTCGCGTTGAAGAAATGCGTGCCCTAACTTTACCGGTAGCAGGCCAGGGTTATGTTCTATTTTGCTGACCTGAAGGTCCTGGCTGTGGAGACCCTGGGTTGCCGATATCCATACCAGCAGGAGTATACACCACCTGAGGAGGGCGTTTTACGTTTTTAATTGGAACCTTGGTGTCTCTTCCTCGGACCTGTATAGGTACTACGTTTCTCTGTAGTGGTCCTGTTACGGTAGCCTTTTGATATTTAGGCTTGTCTTTAGATTGTCTTTTATTAACCGCTTTTGCATATACGGTCTGTCCGTCAGTCAGCTGTGGTGCGGGTTCACCGCCTCGCTTTTCACGCGTCTTTTCTTTAGATTTAGCTAACTTTTCATGTAAGTACTGATAGAGTGTACGTGTTCTGTTTCTGTGGTCTTTAATAAGTTGCTGCTTATAACTTTTGTCAAAATCTAGGTTAAATGCTGTATTTAATTCTGTATGACCAAAGACAACTTCAAAGGGTGTTAGATCAGTTGCGCTATGTATGGTATTGTTATATGCCATTATAGCATAGGCCATAACTGTGGCTGGGTCTGTATATTTTATTTCATATTTCGCTAATCGATAGATTTCGATTGTTCTATCAGAGTCAGATATACTGATGGTCTTTGAGTCTTCTGTGTCACGTCTTTGAGATGCTAAACTAACAATTTGTTTCGTGACGTCATCGAGGTGAGTTTTCAACTCTTGCTCTTTGACATCCACGTTCACTGCCATGGAACTATCATCTTCTTCATCACCGCTTAAGGCGTTTAACTGTATTCTACTAAGGGCGTCGGCGTTAGTGTTTTGCTTGCCATTTTTGTGTTTGATGTCGAAGTCAAACTCTTGCAAACGCAAGCGCCACCTAGTGAGCTTACTGTTAGGTTCTTTTAATTGGTATAGCCAGAGAAGTGGTTTGTGGTCAGTGTATATGTCGAATTTATTTCCGTAGAGGTACGGCCTAAAATGTTTCGTAGCCCAGATGATTGCTAGGAGTTCACGTTCTATAGCGCTATAGCGTCTTTCAGTGTCTGTCAGGGTCCTACTTGCATAAGCTATAGGGCGATCACTTCCTACTTGACCTTGTGATAACACGGCACCGATGGCTACTTCGGAAGCGTCCGTGGTCAGGAGATACCTCTTTGTTCTATCAGGATATTGTAGAATAGGTGCGTTTACTAGTAGTTCCTTACATTTTTCAAACGCTTCTGTGTATTTTTCATCTACTTTAACCTTTCTACCTTTTCTTAAACATGCTGTTAGTGGTTGTGTGATTTTTGAAAAGTCTGGGATGAATCGTCTGTAATAGCCAATGAAACCTAGAAAACGTTTAATTTCTGTTTGTGTGCGTGGTATTGGATAGTTTAATACCGCTTTGATTTTGTCGTTATTTGGCTTAAGGCCATTTTTGGTAAGTGTGTGGCCTAAATATTGTACTTCTTTACGTAAAAACTCAGACTTGTCCAGTTGCACTTTTAGGTTTGTCTCTCGAAGTCTATCAAACACAGCTCTTAATTTTGCAATATGTTCCTGGAGACTGGCTGAATAAATCAGTATGTCGTCCAGGTAGACCAGACAATGAATGCCTTGTAGTCCTCGCAAGACATTGTCCATGGTGCGCTGAAAGGTTGCTGGGGCCGTTTTTAGACCAAACGGCATACGAAGAAATTCGTAGTGACCGTTTTGTGTTGAGAAAGCTGTTTTTTCTCTGTCTTGTTCTGCAATTTCTACTTGATGGTAGCCTGAGGCTAAGTCAAGGGTGGTAAAGTATGTGCTACGGCCTAATTTGTCAAATAAGTCGTTTATATTAGGCAGAGGATATTTGTCGTCGGTTGTTATTTCATTGAGACGTCTGTAGTCAATGACCATTCTGTACTTGGGTTCACCTGATGCATCGAGCTTTTTCGGTACCAAGTGAACAGGGGCACTCCAAGGAGAGTGTGACTCTTGGATGACATTGTCTGCTAATAATTTTTCTGTTTGTCTATTTATTTCTTCCGCCAGGGCGGGTGCCTGTCTGTATGGCTTGAGATAGATAGAGTCCTCATTTACCGTACGAATGTGATGTTTAACTTGGTTAGTAAATGTGAGTGGCAGTTCTTCTGAATAAAATATATCTTTATATTCTTCGCACAATTTACTAACAGTTTCGCGTTCTTCAGAGTTCAGATGGTCTAAACGCAACTTTTGAAGGTTGTTAGTTAGAATCGCGTCTATCTCTACATTGTCGTTAGTGCTGTTTATATTATTAACGGGGCATGAGTCTCCGTTATACTTTGTTACTTTGAATGGGGCTGTCACCGTAAGTGTCATAGAATTTTCTGTAGTGTTCTGTATTATTGTTGTTGCTAAGTGGTCCTTACATTGAACTATCGCTGCGGGCATACGCACACCGTCAGTGAACTGTTTAAAGTTCATAATTGCTTCACCTTCTTTCAAGTCAGTTGGCAGCGTTACTTTGTGTTCCATACGAGGCTCAAGTATGTATACGTACTCCGACTTATAAACAATCGGGATGATAGCTGATTCCGTTCGCACTACTTTGTTTCTCAAACAAATTTCTGCCTGGAGTAATGACAGAAGGTCCATACCTATTAAGCCGTCGTAATTTGGGTCAACATCGTAAACGAAAAACTTGTGTTTTATGTTTGCATTGAAAGTAGGAAAAACAGGGATGTCAATTACTTCGTTATGTAGACTGGAGGCGTGTGTACTTGTCACAGTAAATGGTTCATAGATTTTATATTCGGCAAAATATTCATTAGCCTTACGCGGGCTTATGAATGATTTGGTGCTTCCAGTATCTAACATGAACTTGCCATTTATTTCGGGAATGTGTATGTAAGGTAATTTTAAATTTTGGGTGTAATTTAGTTGTATTATGTTTGGTCGTTCTGTGCAACATCTATCCGAAAATTTTCTATGTCTTGTGCTTCAACCTCGGTTATGTCCGGAAATTGGGACATTTCGTAACCTTCTGTTTCTGGATGTTCATAATAAAGGCACTCTTCGGGGTGCACATCAATGGTGTCATGCCCGGTGCTTTCGTTTTGTTCGTCATTGGTATTAAAGTTTAATTGGAACCTTTGCGGTACGGGGGCGTTAGGCGCCGTTCGCATCGACACATCTGTGGATGGTCTAAGGTCATGTCTAGGTTGATAGCCAAATTGACCAGGCTGAGGTTTAAAACCTTGTGGCGTGTAATTGTTGGGTCTGTAGCCAAACTGGCCAGGCTGTGGTCTAAAGCCTTGAGGTGTATATGGGTTAGGTCTATAGCCAAATTGACCAGACTGTGGTCTGAAACCTTGAGGTGTGTTCGTGTTGGGTTTGTAGCCAAACTGTTGCAGGGGCCCTGATGTTTGTGGGGGCCTGTATATAAATTGAGGCTGAGGGGGCCTAAAACCTTGAGGTTGGTTAGGTATGAATGTTCTTGGAAGAGTTTGGTTGGGAATACCAAACTTGAATTGCTGCGGGGGCCCAAATGGCTTCGGCAGAGCTGGTGTCAAGAATGGCCTGTAAGGGTATGCTACAGGGGGTTGTGAATTAGATTGTGGAGCTGGGGCTGAAGGCTTGGATTGCAGCATTCTGCTGCGAAGAGCGTACTGCTCCTCGAAATTCTTTTCTTCCAGTACGTGTTTTAAAGCTTCCTCCAGCGTCATGGGGGCTTTCAGACGTACGAGGCGCACTAAATACTCCGGAAGATTATATAGAAATACATTGAGAGATGTATTGTTATATATGATTTTCTTGGCTGCCTTTAAGTCGGCTTCTGGGCGCTGGTTTACCTTGGAAAGCAGGATTGCCCTAACATCCTGAATTCTCGCACAAAAGTCTAGATATGACTCTGCGGGCTTAATTTTTAGTGTTTCTAACTCAATTGCCAAACATTCTTCACTTCTTGGATCTCCGAAATGCTGAATTAGAAGGGATTTTAGGTCGGCATATGTATCGAAATCTGCTCGCTCACTTATTAGTGCAGCGGCCTTGCCTGTCAATTTACTTGTGATGCATTGCATAAGATAGAGATTGCGTTCTTCTGTACCTTGATACTTTAGGATTATGTATTCACATTTTCTGAGAAATAAGCTTAGGAGCTTTGTTTCTCCTGAAAAGGATGGAATTAGAGCTAAGACATCTCGCGGGATGTCCATCGCGTTATTTACGGGTACTAGTTGTACTACTGGGTCATTCATGGTGGCAGTTTGCTATCACAGTTACTTAAAATTAACACACACAATATATAACACAATAAAACACAATATAAAAGTTCTTATAGCTACGACTCTACTTAAATTAAGTTTACTTGTTTCACTTATTTTCTTACTAATTTTACTTATTTTTCTTACTTATTTTTCTTATTGATTTTACTTTATTTTTCTTATTGATTTTACTTTACTTTTCTTATTGATTTTTCTTTACTTTAAATTCCACTTACTTACAAAATATACTTAACTAAGGAAAAGGACAAAGATTTGGATTCGCCGCAATTCCGGATGAAAAAGGACAAAGATTTGGATTCGTCACAATTCCAGAGGAAAAGGATAAGGATTTTGACTCACCGCATTTTCCGGTTTTTCCGCTTTTTCCCGTTAACGTATTTGTTTGGTTCAGGGATGCTGCGTGATTAGCACCAGTTCAAGGTCCGCTACAGTTGAGATGCTCTTCAGTGCAGGGAACACTCGCGTTTAGAAGCGCTAACCAGCGGCGAGCATCCCGTTAGGCTGCGCCAGTTAACTTTTGGGAACGTAAAATACGTTTTTTAAAAAGCACACTTTTATTGGGAAAAACTTGTTAAAACTATATTTTCTTTAACTTCAAAGAATTTGATTTGACAGTCGTGGAAAACTAATTAAAAATACAATTAAAAATAAAACTTAAACTACGTCTTGACCTCAGAGAGTTTGATCCGAGAGTGACAAGCCTATGCTATGGACTATCGCTAACACGTCCTATTGCGACATGATTACATCAGCCGCTTCTAGGAATTAAGGGTAGGAAGTGCGAAGGTAAGCGCTTCGGGAACTATAACTACCTACCTAAACATAATATTTTTATTGTTCCGCAAATAAAGCAGTTTTGAGGACAAGCAACTACTATGCGGTTTTATTCACAGAATAATCATACTGATCCTGCATCTTTTGTACCTACCTGAAGCGGTGGTGGTCTAGTGGGTAGAACAGTGGAATCTGAAGCAGGACCTCTTGCTGTTCGATTCCCAGTGCGGGCATGAATGTATCTATGACTTTGTTTAATTTCAAAGTTAAGTACAATTTTGAATTTGTATTAGCAATACCACGTGCTAACCGTGAAGGAAAACATCGTGAGGAAACCCGCGGCTTAGTTGGCTCCACACATGTTGACTCGTCTTTCCTGTGGGCTAGGCTGACTAAGATGTCTTGTATAGGTGCTGGGCAAGCCTACTCCATCTAAAACAATGTCCCAGGCACTGCAGCGCCGAGTGGTCTCTTCACCCATCTAGTGTGAGTGGAGGTGCCACTGGACGCTGTATAAATCATCTCATTACATAGATGCAAAGGCTTTAGTTGTACCTATCTGAGATAGTTCTCCATGCATATTTGGCGAGCGGGAAGCAATTTCCCAAAGATTTTTTCACCTACTACTTTGGGGCAAGCCTAGTACCGCTGGAGGCTTTGTCGGTCCGTAGCTCAAGTTTATTCTGCCAGGGGATCTTGGCAAAAATCAATATAGCCAGCGCTGGCACCACGCCAATTTGTATAAGGAAATAGTTGAATATGCTTACTGTATCCGCTGGAACGCAGAGTGGTCAATATCAGGGGCTTTACTAAAGGGAAAGATCCGACAGTTAAAAAAAAAATTCAGGAAAGTGGATTACAATTAGTAACTCAGTAAAGTCAGCCCAATCAATAATTCCAATAGAACAATAATAGGCTTAGGGCACTCTATGAAAGTGTCTGCTGCCATAGCTAGGCTATGAAATTTCCTGTAGTTATGTCGCTTGTACCTAGTATGCAAGTAATTTGTGTGTCCATGATTTGTTTTTATTTTTTATCATTGTATTTCCGTGGCTATTAATAAACGTCTTTCTATCTATCTGAAGGTTTTCTAAGTATGGTCAATAATCAAAACAGCTCGTATTGTAAGTTCAAGGACATTTTTAGGGTTCCATACCTCAAAAGGAAAAAAAACACAATCAGTATAAGACCACTTTATGGCCCGTCTGTATACCATCTAAAATAATTAAAACAATAAAAAAATAAAATGTCAGAGCGCTACTGTTACTACAGTTTGGCGTATTTTGTAACTGTTTGTAAATATGTTTTTTTTGCTTATACAGGGTGTTAAAAGACCGCCAACAAACCCGAAAGCCACGCATACTAGACACCAAAACAAAGTACTTTTGCGATAAATTATTGCTGGGAAATGATTTTGGTTTTTTAGGTTATAATTTTGAAAAATATTTTATTACGCAATGGACGTGTAACGCACAGAAGTCATATTGCGCAAGCGTAGGTATAAGTTTATATTACTTAATCTTGAAGTGCCATTGTTTAGAATACATTGCGGGTTGCAATTTTAACGTCGTTTTTTGTAAGAAATATTCATAATTTTGATATGGCTTCTTGAAAAGATATGTTAAGAACTAAATACTGAATACATTTCAGCAAAAAAAAAGTTTTCAAAAGTCCGACTTTGAACCTCATTAACTCGGAAACCGTTGATTTCCCAGGCATAGTTCCTTGGGCAAAAATGTTCATAATGATGAGGACAATACGTGGTTTCCCGCTTTGTTGGCAGTCTTTTAACACCCTGTATAAATAATAAAAAAAATGGACTTGCCACGCTTTCGGTCCGGAATACCGAACGGAAAAATACTGAATGTGTGTCGTGGGTCCATAGCTTTTGCATGGAGTTACTGCGTTCGGAATAATGATTAGTTTTTTTCCGTACGTTCTATACGGAAAAAAATCCGCCCGTATGTGGCCGCCCTAAGTAGGCTATTGTGTGATGCACGCGTATGTTAGGTTTCGTGCAGTAGGTATGGAGTTAACGTTCTGAAGTGAACACTTAGTGGTTGTAACCTATGTTCGCTCCATTGTTTTTGTAGTAAATTAGATTGAAACAGATGGTTGGGTGTCTTTTTTTCTCTCTACGTATGCTGAGAGGATTTGGTGAATGTATGTATGACTAATAAACATGTAAAAACATTATTTTTCCTTTGCATCCGGGTCAGTAGGTATGTGACGCCACAGTTAAACTCCAATAATTTTGAGAAGAAGGTACTTACTTAGTACGAGTAGTATATAATTTTCATAAGGAAGTATTTCGAAAGCGAATCAGTAGATGACACGTAATGATATCCCTTTTCATTCGACTGACGCCCTTATGCCGCCGACAATAAGATCTACTACCGGGTAATTCTAGAATGTCGCTGACCACTCTCGATCATATTATCAGCTTTCAAACCAAACCCACAACCCTCCTTTTTGGGCAATCGGCTCAAACGAACTAAATCGAAATATTTTCATGTGGGAGCCACGATGCCATGCCACACGCAGATACACACGTTCAACTTTAACACCCATCTGTTTGGTCGAGGGTTAACAATACAGCTTGGGCTTAAGTCTGTAACGCAATGGCGTGTCGATAGAGTCCCAGTAGAAGGGGAAAACAGGGGTTTCCTCGGTTTTCTCCTACAACTTTACTAATCCTCTAGAATTAGAATCATAATATTCTTTGCTGTAACTAGGTACATAAACATTAAAAGGACTGACAGCATTAATAAACCGTAATGGGCATTGATCAGGGAGGCATCGATTTTCGTAAATTGAAAACCATTTCGAGGAATAGGGATACTGATTACTATTAGGGGTTTAAATAAGTAAAATTAAAACGGATTATTAATATTTATCGCCAAAAATGTTTACTTCATTTTTCTTTCGATGACGTCATCATAGCCTCTAATGCGGTAGTTCCATTGCGTACAAATATAAAAAAAAAATACATTCGTCAACAACAACTGTCAAAAGTGTCAAATAACTGAAAAAATAACCTTCTTGTTGACTTGACACTGACATTTGTCAAACGTCAACATATTTTTATTTTGTAAAAGCATGAATGAATGCAATGAACGAAAATAAAGTAAAAATAAAAAAATAAAAAATTCGTTCATAATGCCAGTGGTGACGTCATACACAAAACTTTTGGAAATTTTAAATAATAAAAAAAAAATTACATAAAAAATTAAGAAAATATTCAAATTAGTTTCTTATATTTATCTATATTTTCGATGTAAGTATATAATAAAAAATTGGATTTGACGATAACCATTGAAGCCGTCAACTGGGAGCCCATTTTGGCACCATTGCGTTACATACTCAGGCCCAGTAAAGTTGTACTCTGCGGTGCACAATTTTCTCAGTATACGCGACACTAAAATGGAGACCTTTACGAACGTGAACAAAGACTGGCTTGCAGAAGGAAACTTTTCGAATGTTCTCGAATTCCAATCTCGAGAACTCGAACCCTCGACCCGAGTGCGCTTGGCTTTCTTTTGTGCCGCAAACTGCTCCGATTTTGCACTAAATTGTGTTTCGATTTGTCTACGGCAAGAGTATTAGACTAGGTAGAATTACTCCATTGTGCTTGACGATTGGTTTTGTTCCTGCATAATTATTCTGAAACTGTAGTAGGCTTGCCCAGCATCGTAATCATCCTCCTGGTAGCCCGTCAACTACAGGGTGCACTCTAAGTCGATAGCGGAACTTTAAGTAGGCTGTAATAAATCCCGCCACTGCCAAAAATGGCCGTTTTTGGCGGTGGCGGGATTTATTATTATTATCATACAGGACTATACATAAGAAAACACATGTACAAAGGAAAGCTTATCTCTGTAAGAGATTTCTTCCAGCAAACCTTGGGGGATCGAAACTGTTGTGAAAAACAGAGGCGTGCGTTTATTCGTATTCGTAGGTTGGCTCACGCGACTGGGTCCTTATGTTACAAAAATATTTTGCACTTATTGAAATATGTGGCAAACACTGGTATAAATTTTCTTATTTCGGATAAAATATTTAACATTTGCAATGCTTAATATTTTATCCCAAATTAAAGGAACCCGACTCAGCCCAAAAAATCACTATTTAAACATTGAAAGTGTCCGCCATTGCTCATCAAAATTAAAAGCCGGGTATAAATAATATCCGGTCGATTAATTTTAATCTGTGAACGGTACGGTGCACGACAAATTACCCGGCACCTGAGCCATATTGTGCCTGAGCTGCGGTGCAATATACCCGGGTATAATCCGTGCGGGATGAGAATGGGATGGAACCTTGTCAAAGTCAATCGAAAACATACTTAATTTTACTTTGACAAGGTTGCATCGACGCGAGTTTGCTTACCGCGCGCGTCTCAGTTCCAAAAGGTCGCATCCCATTCTGATCCCGCACGCATTATATGGCTAAATTCGGTACGCAAAGTTTTTTATTCGAAAGTCCGTTATTGGCTTAATCTTATCTTTAGACAATATTGAGAAACTAATTTAAGGCTGGAAGATAGTAGTGTGGCGGGAAATTCAAAATTTTCACAGTTTTTTACATTTTGTAGCTAAACTGAGCTATTTTTGTTCAGCGATTTTTCGTTCGCGAGAATAAAACAGTATTCTTTTCCTTATTGTAAACAACAGAACAACAATAATTCAGCCGATTATGTGTTCTGGTCTACGACCAGTTTTTTGGGCAGTACTACTGCTTCGTAGACCAGAACACAATATAATCGGCTGAATTATTGTTTTTCTGTTGTTTACAATAATGAAAAGAATACTGTTCAGTTTAGCTACAAAATGTAAAAATTTGTGAAAACTTTGAATTTCCCGCCACCTTGCTATCGTCCACCCTTAAATATTTTTTATTTTGGTCCAGTAGTTTTGTTTTTATGCGCTAAAATGTTTTGTTCCTATGACCGCCAACAGTATGCAGACCGTCGCGTGACGTCATAAAACCGTATCTTTGAAACGTAAAATCCAAACTACTAAACCAAAATTAAAAATATTGAAATTAGTTTCTCAATATTATCTAAAGATAAGATTAAGCCAATAACGGACTTTCGAACAAAAAACTTTGCGTACCGAATTGTACGATTAAAAAACATATGCACCTTAAGGCGACTGGAAAAGGAGACTATGACCTGAGGCCTAGATCCGAGGTTCTTGAACCTATGAATCAAACCTTTACAAGAAAAAAACGGTTACTTTTAACTTGTGCAAAATTAATTCTTAGGTTTGAGGATCTGGTATCTAGGATCAGGTCCTAAAAATAGTTAAGTCATAATTATCATTTGCTGGATTTAGCAAAAAAGGCAGCCAAAAAGATGTGTTTTTTTTTTAAATTTAATGATAGTTTGATCCCCATTTGATCTACATGTGATCCCCATTTGATTTGTGTTACCTATACTCTGTCATTCATTACTTAAAAATAATTAATTATAATTTTATGATCTCTACTAAATTATTAGTATTAAGTATTTTTTTTTGTGCTACTAACACATAATATGGACTTTGTCTGAAGTAAATTATATGAATTGAATTGAATAATCAATAATCCCTAGGCTTTCATTTAATGAAAAAATCACAATATCTTCTTTTTGGCTGCGTTTTTTTGCTAAAAACGATCCGATAGAAACGAAACTTTTTCATTGGCGGCGCTGGTAAACGGCAGGTAATTATTGAACAAGCGAGCGAAGCGAGCGAAGTTCTCCGAGTCTACTTGAACAATCCGGCGTTTGTATGTTTGTATGTATGTATGTATGTATGTTTGTATGTATGTATGAATGTTCGTTCGACGATAACTTGAGTAAATTTAGTCGGATCGTCATGAAATTTGGTAGGTAGGGTAAATGACGTAAAGATAATTTTTAAGTTCGAACATGAGCCAAATCGGTCGAGGGGTTGCTGAGATATGGGGTCGCGAGTTCATAGTTCGGGGCGAACCACTAGTTGTATCATAAAGTTAACATAAAGTTAACCTGAGTGCCAATTCTCGGGAATCTCGAGTGCGACTTGTAAGTCATATTCTGTTCTCAATATGTCGAATGCGACATTCCCGAGAATCGGCCCCTCGCGCGGCTCTTCTGCCCGTCTGTAAGCTGTGCCCGGGAGAAGTTGACCCGGCCCGGGTATTAATTACAGAAAGTGCTGTTAGTAACCCTTCAACCGGGCATTGGACGCTTATCACGCCGGGCATATGGGGCTCGAGGGTGCATCTCTCTTTGTATAGCTATGTTGGCGACATGTGATCTTTGCTTGACATGTGCAGCCGAAGGAAGCACAGTCAGCGACTCGTTAGGATACTCCTTTTTGTCCATTGAGGGCTTCGATCAAGGATAAAAAATTTGCCTTTGGGAGCTTATTTGCTCGTAGTCCATGCAATTAAAGTAAAACTGTACAGTAATGCAATAAGGTTGACATTCGAATATTAGACGTATGGTCGAAATGATGTTTCATATTGTTCTATTGCTGATATCTTTTGTTTCTGTGGGGACAACTTTTTATTGTGATTTTAAACGTAATGCGGATTATATGGGATTTAGTTCGGTGATTGAGGGCTACCGTTTTGCTATTTACCATGATTAATTAGTGATTCGGCAAGCGAGGTGTTGGCCGTGTTCCGTGTTACATTGATATAATAACGTTACTTTGTTTCATGTCGATGCAAAGCATACTTCTTGGCAAACGAGCTATGAGTACTTGGTTTAAAGGGGAAAACGGGGTAATAGGTTTTAGCTGAAAGAGGATAGCAAGGTAATAGTTTTTGATAGTAATAAATGGTGTCGTTTGGTAACTTTAACTGGGTGATTATTACTTGGCCGGGTTATGATATTACTTACCTTTTGTTGACACGAAACTGTTTTTTTGTACTTTATTCTGCCCTTCCCGCTCTCAACATTTATATTAGTAAGTAAGATGTAGCCTGTACAATTGTACATGTCCCACTAGCTGGGCAAAGGCCTTCTCTCAGAGAGAGAGTTCGAGCTTAATCACCACGCGTGCTCAATGCGGGTTGGCGGTTTTTGCGTTGAGGGTATAATGCCTCATACGCTCAGGTTTCCTCACGATTTTTTCCATCACCGTCAGCGAGTGGTATTGCTACTACAAATTTTATATTATCTTTAAGTAATAACCAGTGCTGGCTAGAAGAAATAAGTCCGCTCTTGTACACGTTCTCTTACTATCTTGCAAACTATCTTGACTTAAAATTAAGTCTTTATATTTTCGTGTGCAATAAAGCGTATTATCCGCGCGGGATGAGAATGGGATGCGACCTTTATCAATGTAAAGTAAAGTATATTTTCGATTGACTTCCACAAGGTTCCATCCCATTCTCATCGCGCGCGGATTAGAACAAACAATTTGCTTACTTTATTTTGACTGCGTGATATTGATCATAAATTTTAATTTTATTGCAAAGTCCAATATTCCATTAGGTCTCTGTTCACCATTGATTGTTAATTGGCAATCGTATTTACCACCATAATTGAACACAGAAAATACTTAGTGCCAAAGAACACAAAATTAGAAACAGAATAGGTAACTATTAGGTATTAGACATTCAGAATTAGCAGGAAAGCAAAGTGAATCAAAATAGTTCACAAACGAGCACGAAACAGTAACCAAGCAACAAAGTAACTCGTATTAGGTATTGGACTTTGTGAGTCAACAGCAAAGCAGTGTTTCCCAAACCGCAAATGCGTCGATAAACAGGTCTCCCCGTTCGACGCGGAAATGAGAAATGACCACGTGACACACACGCAATACTAGATCGTACAGAAGATTGTCGGCGTGTCATACGAATACGAAAGAAGGATCCCACCAAAAACATTCTGTAAAAAACTAACCAGGTCTCGATGGAGCTACTTGTTTATCTCTAAAAAGTAATGAAATCTAGACAAAGTCGTGCCAAGTCTAAGGTTCCTTACTGCGATTTATTTATTATTATAGTTAATGTTGTGAGACTTGGCCGTTGAAGGGTACACAAGCGGTTCTGGCGACAGATTGGTGCAATGGTGTCATGGAGCACCTGCGTCATGGTGCGGTTTTGTACCCTTGGGTACCCTTCAACTGCCAAGTCTCACAATATTAACTATAATAATAAATAAATCGCAGTAAGGAACCTTAGACTTGGCACGACTTTGTCTAGATTTCATTACTTTTTAGAGATAAACAAGTAGCTCCATCGAGACCTGGTTAGTTTTTTACAGAATGTTTTTGGTGGGATTTCACTTCTTTTTGTAGAAACGTGGGCATATTGATTTATTTTATTAGATTTTCTGATTTGACACAGTTTTTTAATTTGTGTAATGTTCGAGTAGAATAAAGTTAATCGTTCGACTATTTCTTCTTGTTAACTTGTAAGTACTAGTGGTTCGCCCCGAACTGTGAACTCGCGACCCCATATAAACTTAACAACCCCATATCTCGGCAACCCCTCGACCGATTTGGCTCATGTTTGAACTTAAAAATTATTTTAATTTTATTTACCCGCCTACCAAATTTCATAACGATCCGACCAAATTTACTAAAGCTATCGTCGAACTTTCATACATACAACCATACATACATACATACAAACATACAAACGCCGGATCGTTCCAGTAGACTCGGAGAACTTCGCTCGCTCGTTCAACTAGTGGTTCGCCCCTGAAAATTTTTATGAACATTATGAATGTTCGTTCGACGATAACTTGAGTAAATTTAGTCGGATCGTTATGAAATTTGGCAAGCGGGTAAATGAAATTAAAATAATTTTTAAGTTCGAACATGAGCCAAATCGGTCGAGGGGTTACCGAGATATGGGGTTTATATGGGGTCGCGAGTTCACAGTTAGGGGCGAACCACTAGTATAGTTTTCCCTTTATGTGGCCATTAAACCCTAACTCTGTACCAAATTTCAGCTCTCTGTGTTTATGGGAAGTACTAGTTCTATTTTGATGATCATGAGTGAGTGTGTGTCATAAATGCGAAACTTTGCTATCGCTTAACTTCGGAACTAAATGACCTACAGACTTGAAATTTTGGATTTTGAGTATGTCAATATAACTTACACGATGACGAAAATTTTTGCGTTCTCGTCTTATCCAGAGATTCTCAAATAGGGGGCTGAAAATGCGGCGAAATGGTTCCAGTAAAGGATGGTACGGCAGTGTTTGCTTCGCGCTCGACCTGGCGGGGGCACTGCCGTGCCCCCAGATTATATCCCATTGCCTGCATTGACAGCGAGCAAAAAAAAAAAAACGCAGGTGTTATCGAGCAAGGTTTTTAGGTACATACGACAGCGCTTTGACTCTTACACGCTAGCTCTCTACTCGGTAAAGTTACGGACGACTTTACAACAAAAGTTTACATTCTTACAGCTGTCGTGTGTACCTTATCGCCTAGTATTCTATGCCTTTCCTGTCAGTCTATCACCTCTACCTTTACAGGACTGTATCGTTGAATATAGTAGTTCCCACAAAACGGAAGCACTGTTCCTTATTTTTTTAGTTTTGGTTTCAGAGTTGACTGTAATTACTGTTAAGGCAGGGTGGATAGTGAAACTCCTGCGGGAGAAGTATAGCAATGACGCATCTCTTATTTGCATTCGCATGCAAGATACACTAAAGAAATCGAAAATATTGCCATATCAAACCCTAGAATTAGGTAAGAGCTATCTTATAAGGCAAGTTTCGTGTTGATGTTCGTAATAGATTTGAAGAAATTTTCATTCAAAAACTGAGGAAGTTAGTACTGGGAATTTGTTTTTTTCAACGAAAATATTTTGCAAACTGTCATGATTTACAACATGAAAAATGGTGTGTTTGATAGCACTTACCTAATTCTAGGGTTTGATATGTGAATATTTCGCGATTTTAGTGTATTTACGATTTTGATGTTGTAAATGTGCTATTCTTTTCTCGCAGGCGTTGAATACATTGTTTACTTAGTCAATTTGACAGTTCGTCCGTACCGGGGATCGACGTTCATCCAAACAAAGTGAATCACGTGCCAAACTGTCAAAACTTAGTTTGGTTTTCTGATTTTTTTTTTTTTAGTTGGTTGTTGCTTGATTGAATTATTAATAATGCTTGCAGATCTTGCAATAGATAGATATTTTGGATAACAGACGAAGAGCGTGAGTCGTGGGCAGCTGCGGCGTCTGAAGATTCTCTTTCGATCTTTGTATCCAACTGTTGCTTGCTAGTTCAACGCGCGATAGGTACACACGACAGCATGTCAGACTGTACAATTTTGTTGTAAAGTCGCCCGTAACGTAACCGAGTAGAGTGCTAGCATGTAAGGGTCGACGTGCTGTCGTGTGTACACACGACAGGACGTCAGACTGTACACCTCTGTTGTAAAGTTGCCCGTAACGTAACCGAGTAGAAGCTAGTATGTAAAGGTCGACGTGCTGTCGTGTGTACTTACTAGGTGCACACGACAGCACGTCAGAGTGTACACTTTTGTTGTAAAGTCGCCGTAACGTAACCGAGTAGAGTGCTAGCATGTAAGGGTCGACGTGCTGTCGTGTGTAGGTACATACCTACCTATTACTTACCTAATTTGGTAGTCATCAAGATCGCAGAGTACCTACCTACCTATCCCTTTTTGTCATACGCCGCCATACGTTGCCTTACCTACGCCGGCCGCGCGTGACGGCTAAAGTCCGTTCGCTATCATAGTGTCACTTTGATATTTGCCGCCTTGGCGCGCGGCGGCTTTTCACAAAAGAAATTAAAGGAAGCCGACGCGGCGCAAACACGCCAGTGAATTTGGCTCGCCGCTCGTCAAAGAAGCGTCGTATTGAGAGGTTGTGCTTGTGACTTAGTATTTTGTATTGAGTGTCGATCGATGCGTGAAGATAAAATGTTTTTTCGTCCGTGGGAGGACAGCGAGGTGCCTCTAGATGCAACTTCGAATGACCCAAAAATTAAAAGACGAAGGTTTTGTAAAACATTTTAGCAAATTCTAGTTAGGTAATGTCCATCAGCATTGTGTTGAAATGAATATGTCTGCGCCCATCACAGATACTTCGAAAATAGTTGGTATCCCAAGAACCAAGATTGCCGTCGTATGTCACTATGATAGCGAACGGACTTTACCTACCACAGATTTGCCTTCATCGAGTCCTATCAAATATGACGTGTTAGTTACAAAAGATCTTAACTCTTTTTGCAGGGTTTACCTACTGCCTACTGATCAACAAGATCACTACCTACTGAAAAAAAAAATATATTTTATAACCTCAAACAAAAGTGAAAAAATCTAGTTACCTTTTTTTATTTAGGCCTAGTTCAAATTAAAACATGATTGTGTGCGTAAGTGCATTGGCATATTTTTAAGCTGATAAATAAAACACGGTAAGAATCAGTGAAAACCATATTATTCTCCTGCCACAGCGGTTACATTTTATTAATAAAAAATCAACGGAACTTCATAGACCAAAAAATCCCTATCACCGGGTCCTATTCTTAATAGAATAGGACCCGGTAATCCCTGTAAAAAGAGATAGTTATCTACCTACATCTTTATTTATACAATGTATAGTATTGTATAAAAACATACAAAGGAATCCTAAAGTTAGTAATAGGCTGAATTTTATAAAAACCAAAAACCATTTGGCAAAACATACTTTATTATCATAACCATGTATGTACGGTCGGCCACAGACACAGATACCCCATAGCAGCTCTTACCGCGTGCGGCATAAGGGCGCCAATCGAACAAAAAGGGGTATCCTAGCATGTGGCCGACTTTCTGTCGATCTGTCTTGCCCCGCCAGTTACATTCCTCGGTCTTGCATCGCCACACACCCATGTAGA
Source organism: Zelleria hepariella (assembly GCA_949319315.1). Classification (NCBI taxonomy): domain Eukaryota; kingdom Metazoa; phylum Arthropoda; class Insecta; order Lepidoptera; family Yponomeutidae; genus Zelleria; species Zelleria hepariella. The sequence goes on along the minus strand of OX439380.1, from coordinate 1,967,902 downwards.
AGGTTATCTAAAAATAAAATGATAATTATGTTATACAATAATAATTAAAATACATACCTATAGCATTCCTTAGACGTGAAGAAAAACAAAAAAAGATTTAGGGTAAACAAACAGAGTCGTAGTTAAAAAAATACATGCACCTCATAATTTGTTGTTAACTTGTTAATTTCAGTAAGGCTCTTAGCTTTTCCAAATTACAATTTGCACGTGTTTTGTAATAAAGTTGTACTTCTTATAGTTTTGTATGGGAATAACATTTAATTTTCCTAGCCTTGCATGAGGACTATTTACTTTGACTAATACTACTTTTATGGACTTTCAAAAGTTTTCCATCATTTCGAGACCTTTGCAAGGCTGTTGCACACCCGTGGTGACAGTAAAGTTGTCTTGAATGCCTACTTACATCTTGCTTTCAGCACCACAAGCGTGGAGCCCATGTTGTGCCCAAAACCATAACATGGAGCTGGGAGGCACGGACTCATTGTTTAGTCAGCGGTTCTGTTGCTTGCTACCGGATGGTAGGTGGCCTTTGGTTTGTCATCTGAACTTTGGTTGCGAGCAGGCAGCTGCAAAGAAGTAATAGGAGGAGTTTAGTTTAGGGAAGGTACCTACTTTAGTAAAATAAGTGCTAGTCCCTTTGAATACCTAATTTGGACTTGAATTATGAAGAACTTTTAGCGAGCTGTATTGCTACTAGAAACTCACAAATGTAGGTACATAACTTTTAAGACAAAAACATAGCTAGGTCATAGACATAGCTACATACCTGCACCGCTAACTAACAGTGAAAGAAAATATCATGAGGAAACCCGCAGCTTAGTTAGCTCATCAGATAAGTAAGATTGACGTATTGACCTCTTTTCTGGGGGCTAGGCCGACGATGGTAGTTGCTACATTCACTACATTCAGTCCGCATCCGCAATGAATGAAACACTAAACACTGTTTATTTATTTATCACAGGCACTTTTTCAATCACACAGGTTGTAGTAGCTGTAGGTAATCTGTGGTGGGGAAGAGAAGGAAGTGACAGATATTTTTTTATGTTGTGCCACTGCGTTTCGTTGCATAAAACGTTGAGTTTTTTTATTCAAACAACTAGGTAATGCATAGGTACTAAAATTTAATTTTGATAAGTCATAAATATAAATAACATGGAATGAACATTTGTTATTAGTGATTATTATTTTGCTAAAAAATATATTATTTTATTGCACATGAAAAGTCAATCTCGAAAAATGACAATTTGTTTTACGACGAATTCGAGTTCGCGATCTGGGGGCACGGCAGTGCCCCCGCCAAGTCGAGCGCGAAGCAAACACTGCCGTATTTTCAGGCCCCTATTTGAGAACCTCTGGATAAGACCAAGGGGCTGATTCTCGGGAATCTCGCATTCGACACAATATCTCGAAGGAAAAATCTCATTTTGCGGCAAATGTCACATCTCCTATTCTGACAAAGTCATCCTCGACATAGGGCACGAGATATCGGTGAGATGTTTGCCTTTTTCGCTCGACATGACTTGCGTGGTCGGGAGCAGTCGAGATCGCAATGACAAGAGATTTTTCGAGATTTATCGAATACGAGATTCCCGAAATTTTCGTCATCGAGTAAGCTATAATCACATACCTACTTACTTATTATTACCTACTTAAAATCCAAAATTTCAAGTCTGTCGGTCATTTAGTTCCGAAGTTAAGCGAAAGCAAAGTTTCGCATTTATGACACTCACTCACTCATGATCATTAGAATAGAACTAGTACTTCCCATAAACTCAGAGAGCTGAAATTTGGTACAGAGTTAGGGTTTAATAACCACATAGAGGGAAAACTATAAAAACTAGGATCGCGACCCCATATAAACTTAACAACCCCATATCTCGGCAACCCCTCAACCGATTTGGCTCATGATTGAACTCAAAAATTCTTTTAATTTAATTTACCCGCCTACCAAATTTCATAAAGATCCGACCAAATTTACTCAAGTTATCGTCGAACGAACATACATTCAACATACATACATACAAACATACAAACGCCGGATTGTTCTAGTAGACTCGGAGAACTTCGCTCGCTCGTTCAATAAACAAATTACACTAAAATATTAATTTCGCTTAAAATTTTGTCAAAATATAATGAAGCCCGGGCGTGTTTACAAAAATATGAAGATGATGCGTCGATGACTGCTGGACTGGAAGAAACTAATATCATTAAAGAAGGAGCTAAAGTAATGCTTAGGAGAAACATTGATGTTAGTTTAGGTTTAGTGAATGGGTCGATAGGCGTTGCACAAAAAGTGAGGTTGGACCCGGAAGACCAAACAAAACCTCAACAGTTGGTAGTAAAATTCGCTAATAATTTGATTCACGAATTATTGCCTAGTAAGTCAAAATTTGAGATCATACCCCGGGCCTGTAATACGTGTACAAAGAACAATAGGCTTTTTTCGGGTTTTTTTTTTTTGTTGTTTATGAAGACTTCTCTAGATGGCGCTATCCATCTCACCATAGAAAATGGAGTTTAGCCAGAATTAATGTCAAAGTCTGTCCACAGACTGTCTATTGGTCTGTGCCGAGGTTTTTTCACAGATAACTACCCCGCCGCGCGCCGCTTGTTCTTGCTCGTAATTTTTGTTTCACAAATTCACAAGTGATCATCCACGGATTTTCATTAAAATAATACCTACTTAGAATTATAAGTGCTTTTGTACATCTTGTATGTATGTACAAGCCATGTATGGGAAGTGTTGTGTTTTGGGTCGAATGGAGAAACCAGTTTAGCCTAGGCCAAACTAGGCTAGCCTTATTTGAATAGGGGTAATACAGATTCTACCTAGTTATGCTAGACTAGTACTTTTTCTTAGAACTAACTAACCCGCCGTTAGGGGATGCATTTAAAGGCCGAATTTGAAAAAGTCTACATTCAAAAAGTCTACGGTATATCCGATTTTGTCCGGTTTGAAGGACCACTCGAAAACAAAAAGAGGTAGGTAGGTATGTCAGTGTGTCGCCAACCGAACCTACTGACCTAACCTTTGTTTTAAATCTTTTTCGACTGTCTGTCACACGTCCAGGAATACCCTGTATGTATAACACCCTTTATGTCGGTTTTTAGAACACCTTTATAAGTAAAAGGCCTGGTTTCGGGGTTCTTAAGGGGTTCGAAAATTTCGTTATTTTTGCGCTAAACCTCTTAGTTTACGAGATATGGTAACATTCATACGTATTCGTTCGTCAATATCAGCTCGGGCTAGGCCATACTAGTTTATCCTGGAGCGTACAATATTCTTGCTAGGCCAGACTGGATTGGCCTAGGCTAAACTGGTTTCTCCATACGAGCTTCGTTCGGCTAGACTAGTTTGGCCTAGGAAATACCGGTTTATCCATACGAGCTTCGGCTAGACTAGTTTGGCCTAGGCTATACTGGTTCGTTCATACGAGCTTAGGTTAGACTGGTTTGGCCGAGGCGAAACTAGTTTATCATGAAATCGGGTTTGGCCGGTAACTTAATACAACAGAAATGGCAAGAAAATAAGGATTATTAGGGGTCAGGTCAAGCTGTTGGTCAGGTGATTATTTTCCATCGCAACTTAAATACCACCCGACGCCACGGTATGCCACCCGACGCGCGCAGACTTATCTGGCGTTCTTTTTGGTTATCTGTGATCTAGTTTGACATTTATTCTTACTAAAATACAGCGCCATCTAGAATTTTTATTATAACTAAAGGAAAAAACCCTATTCCCAATCTGTGTGGCGTATGCCCTAACAATTCACAAGAGCCAAGGTCTAAGTCTAAAAAATGCCCTCATGGACATTGGCACCTCTATATTCTCTTGTGGCCAAGCCTACCTACGAGGCGCTTTCACGAGTTACCAATCTTCATGGGGTGCACCTCATAAATGTTGACTTCAAGAGTATAAAAGCTCAAGCTTCAGCGATCACCGAATAAAACCGGCTTAGGCGTAAATACCGCGCCGATCTTTCAGAAATTAAACCGTCTAAAAGAATAAATAACTAGTGGTTCGCCCCGAACTGTGAACTCGCAACCCCATATAAACTTACTGACCCCATATCTCGGCAACCCCTCGACCGATTTGTCTCATGTTCGAACTTAAAAATTCTTTTAATTTTATTTACCCGCCTACCAAATTTCATAACGATCCGACCAAATTTACTCAAGTTATCTTCGAACGAACATTCATACATACATACAAACATACATACATACAAACATACAAACGCCGGATTGTTCAAGTAGACTCGGACTCGAACGCGAATGGGCAATACGAAAAACTGTTGCTACTGTACAAGAATCAGAACCGGAAGAAAGAAAATAAAGATTTGTAATAATAAAAAAACTACTCCTAAAAAGAAAAAAAACTGTTTCAAATAAGAAAATCTAATAAAATAAATCAATATGCCTACGTTTCTATAAAAAGAAGTGAAATCCCACCAAAAACATTCTGTAAAAAACTAGCCAAGTCTCGATGGAACTGCTTGTTTATCTCTAAAAAGTAATGAAATCTAGACAAAGTCGTGCCAAGTCTGAGGTTTCTTACTGCGATTGTGACTTGGCCGTTGAAGGGTACTACACAATAGGCTGGGCCGTCGAACTTTTTTTTCGAATTTGATTATAAAAGGGGTGTCAAAAGTTGCTTTTTAAGACGTACTTACCGTAAAAAATATAAAAAAAATATTCCATACTATTTTGCCCTCTACCAGACACCAAACATTTCAAAATTACAGCGTTGTTATCAGTTTCTTCATTTAAGTTTGAAATCGTTTCAATAATAATGTATACCTAGTCTAGAAGAGGTTTAAACTACCCTAACTATGTTAAACTAACTATGTTAAAACTCTAACTCTGCAAATTCTATTATGTAAAATGGAACGCTGAATGATATTTAAATAAATATGAATAACTTTTATGCTTGGTTTTTACATATTTATTCTTTTATTAATATGATTTTTGTATCCGTTATAATTGTGAGCTTGCCTTCTACATATTGCGATGAAATTTTCATTTATTAATTTAATAAAAAAACGACAAAATCCAAACTTTAAGCTCCGGTAGAGGGCCAAAAGTAGTTATGTATCTGTAAATAAAAAATGAGGTTATATTAGTTATAGTGCTACGCAACTTTTAAGACCCCTTTCACTTAGATATCTTGAAAATTTTTTTTTGTCATTTAGAGACAGCCCAGCCTAGACACAAGGGTACAAAACCAGGTGCTCCATGACACCATTGCACCAATCTGTCGCCAGAGCCGCTACTCATTGACGATGGAAAATTGCCACTTGGAAAATATTGATTCAATAAACAGTCAATTGGTAGGCTTGATAAAGCTGCCTATTTCAATAATACCTATATTTCGTTTCAGGCTCGCCTATATATAGGTAAGTGTTATTGAAATACGCAGCTTTATCACTGGTTATTGAATCAACGTTTTCCAAGTGGCAATTTTCCATCGTCAATGGGTAGCGGTTCTGGCGACAGATTGGGGCAATGGTGTCATGGAGCACCTGGTTTTGTACCCTTTAACGGCTAAGTCACAATCGCAGTAAGGAACCTTAGACTTCGCACGACTTTGTCTAGATTTCATTACTTTTTAGAGATAAACAAGCAGCTCCATCGAGACTTGGCTGGTTTTTTACAAAATGTTTTTAGTGGGCTTTTTTTCTCTAAAATCTGGTAAGAGCTTTACGACTGTCTTCCCATTCGGTTTGCGATGCATTCGACCGGGCAAGACTGTCAAATTTTAGTTAGCCAATAAGCGATCTACCAAAAAACTTTAGGAGAACTGCACTAGGTAGGGCAGAATGGAAAATTCGATCTTTGTATCCAACTTTATTATTATTCAATCAGAAGGCAAGCATTATTATTATTCAATCAATCATTATCCAACTAAAAAAAACAGAAAAAAAGCTAAGAGGTACCCATAATAATTGTTCAACATCATTGCCGCGGCGGTGGATCAAAGTGTCATGGTGACGTCCGTCTAAGTTCCGAACGTTACTATGGCAGGATTCCGATCTGTTATATTTGTAATCTGTACAGCGCCCCGCAGAGGGCGTGGCTTCCCACCCCGTCACTTCTCTGCTTCATACCCCTCAAATACCTAAATATCGTCTATGAACAGCGCCTTAAAATTATTTTTTCTGAGCCAGTTACAATTTACACAAAATAACTAAATATTAGAGCGACGAAATGCACAGTTTCAGGTCGAGTTTTTGATTCAGAAGGCATGCGCGCGTCGCGCAACATCGAATTGCATCAGCTATGCAAATCAAAGCAACGCGAAACATGCAAAGAAAATTTGACGCTGCTCGACTTGACCCTACGGCGCCGCCGACCCGAAAGCGCCGAGCCGAGTCTAATGTTCGGCGTTTAGGGTTCGAAGGTCTGCGTCCACTTCTTTTCATAATGTGAGTCAATGTGACCGTCGCGGTGTGACGGCTTCATGTGTGTAGGGATCAAAGGCGCCACTTAAACAACGTGTTACAAAACATCCTAACTCTTTTAACAGGGTGTATCCTGCTGGTCAAAATGATGTCAATTCTGTGAAAGTTTGGAAAATCAATTCTTAATATAAACACAATTTTTAACGGATTTAAGACTCGTTTTAATTGTTTAAATTATGTAAGAGTATAAAAGTGCTCGTGCAAACCTAAGAAAATATTAAATCAATTCTTATTTTATACTCTCAAAAAATATTTTTTTCCTATTTTGTTTGTTTTTGGTATTAGCTCAAATTTAAAAATGGGTTTGTGTGCCTTTAGATCGCTTAGATTTGCTAAAAAATTGTGAAAGTCAATGAAAACAATATTTAAAAATACTTTTCTCCCGCCACACCGTTCATAATAATATATTATAAATTTAAAAATCAATGGAACGTCATATAGCAAAAACAAATGTTGGTTGCGATCCCTACCACCGGGTGCTATGATCCTGTAAAAAGAGTTAGGTTCTTTTGTAATACCTTTTATAACAGTGAACGCGGAACGCAGAACTATGACCGCTGAGATCTAGACGGCTCGCTGTATGCTCGGCGTCTAACTTTGAGCTAGTCTTCTGTTCCCAAAATCACGGCCATTCTGTCTTTTGTGACGCAAACATTGTGTGTATTTGGGAAATTGATTTCACATCTCTACTGTGTCGGGCTGATAAATAATAGGGCTAATGGACTGTCACTGATATTATGACAATAACAGTTTGGTAGTGGAGGTAGTGAAGTAAAAATAATTAGTTGTCAAATAAATCAAGACATGGTAGTTTTTCACCGCCATCAAAAAACTATTGTATTGTTTTTTTTTTTCATTTATAATTGATCGAGCGAGTGAAGCAAGGGAAGTTCTCCGAGTCTACTGGAACAATCAATCAAGGAACTGTCGATGCGAATTTCCCAACCTCATTGATACTCGTCTTACGGACGATGCCTAGCACGGGTTAGTGCTTTAGAAAATACAAAAAGTAATCACAAAGATAACCTGAAAATAATCGAGGTTATCAATAATCAAATAAAGGTTATTACGAAAAATATTCACGGAAACAAAGTCTCGGCAGGAGTGTTGTATGTAGTGAATAAAAACCTTTTTTTTGTTCAACAGAATTCGCATTGCGTCAGTCATACTCGCAGACCTCGCAGTCAGAGATGGGCACGTACCCGGGTATATACCCACCTGTGGGTATTTACCCGATATGTACCCGGTAAATACCCGTATGCACCCATTTGCTGGGTACATTCAATTTGTGATTTCAAGTATAATGAAAATTAGTAAAAGGCAAAACAAAGTATGCCAATCAATTCTAAACCATATTCCCTACGCAAAGTACGTCTTAGTAATTTTTCGTTGAACGCATATTTACAAAGTTATGCATGTTTTTGTGATGTCTTTGTATGAAAACGAATAGTCATAAGGACATTTGTCTTATATTTTTATAGAATTAACAACCGGTATGTTTAAAAAGTACTTTGTCATACTTTGTATGACTAATAAAATAGTTTTTTAATATGAATTTAACAATAATTATTATTGATTAGGAACCAAGTGTCAAAAATTGATATTTACATGGAAACGGTAGACAATACACTGATGAATTCAGGTCATTTCGGTCTAAATAAAATGCGAAGACGGGTTGCAAATAACAAAAAAATATAATCATAAAGTATGGTTTTATGTTTGTTCTTCCCGAACAAAGAATAACTAAAAATTCGTTTATTTTATTTTGGACATGGCATTGTGCTCAAAATGCTAAACGGTGAAATGTAAGTCGTCCAGCCACCTCATTACTTAGATTAACTACGACTACCCGCTATTAGGAACATATCCGGAACCGTCAGACCCACGAACACCAATTGGCTTCCCGTCATTTCCTACATATTCCCGTCACGTCTGTGGAGATAATTAATGATCAGAATGGAGTAAGATAAGATCAACAATATGCCGCACCTGCCACTAGTACCTCATCTTCAGGCAACCCGCAGTGATCTTCGCCTACCATCAGAGAGATCTTTTGCCATGCCATGCACGTCCACGAACTCTTGCAGGACGACAGAAAGCTGATGGAGAAATGGCGAGATCAGTGGACATCTGTGGACCTGCCTAGCAAGCATCTCGAGTGCGAGCCAGATATCCGTGTGCCAGGCTTCCATCTTCCCAGAAAGCACTGGACTCAAATAAATAGATTCCGGATCTTACGGAGAAGCGCGGAGCTAAATACACAAAATGTAACTTGTGGGTCGGACCAGAGTTGCGTGTGCGGGCGGGTTCAGACGATGTTCCACATCAACTACGACTACCCGCTGTTCGCCATCCAAGGCGGCGGTATAGATGAGGCCGACTCGGACGTAATGAGGTGGCTGGACGGCTTACATTTCACTCTATAGCATTTTGAGCACAATGCCATTTGCAAAATAAAATAAACGAATTTAATAAGTTTTAGTTATTCTTTGTTCGGGGAGAACAAACATAAAACCATACTTTATGATTATATTTTTTTGTTATTTGCAACACTTAACCCGTCTACACATCTTAATTAGACCGAAATGACCTGACTTCATCAGTGTATTGTCTACCGTTTCAATGTAAATATCAATTTATGACACTTGGTTCCTAATCAATAATAATTATTGTAAAATTCATATTAAAAACTATTATATTAGTCATACAAAGTATGAAAAAGTACTTTTTAAACATACCGGTTGTTAATTCTATAAAAATATAAGACAGTTAATGTCGTTATGAATATTCGTTTTCATACAAATAAATCACAAAAACATGCATAACTTTGTAAATATGCGTTCAACGAAAAATTACTAAGACGTACTTTGCGTAGGGAACATGGTTAAGAACTGATTGGCATACTTTGTTGTTAATTTTAAGTCACAAATTGTATATACCCAGCAAATGGGTGCATACGGGTATTTACCGGGTATATACCCAATGTACCCGGTAAATACCCAAATGGGTAGATTGGGTATATACCCACCGCCCATCTCTGCTCGCAGTTGATCGGTGTAATTTCGACGGCCATAAATCGATATCAAATAGCAGTCCGCTTGTCGGCTGCCAAAATGATTTTTTTACGCGACTGCACCGAACAGTGAGAGGTAACTCGTTGCGATATTTTTTTTCATAGCAGAGAAATCATAAATCATAATCATAACGTTTATTGCTTCATGTGGTAGGTTTTACAATATTTTAAAGATGTTACATGACATGAGCCCTGTAAGGGTAATTCAATTCAAATGTCTTATTACCTACATACATAATACAACGTGTTACAAAACATCCTAACTCTTTTTACAGGGTGTAACCTACTCATCAATAAGAAGTCATGTCTGTAAAAAAAAATTGATAAAACAAATTTTATTTTATAACCTTAAAATTTAAAATTTTACATAACTTTTTTGTCTTTATGTAAATGTTCAAATTTAAAAATACGTTTGTGTTTGTAGTTGCATTTGGATAGCTTTGAGTTTTTAAAACATTGTGAAAGTCAATGAAAACAATATTTAAAAGATACTTTTCTTCCGCCACAGCGTTCACATTTTATTAATTAAAAATCAACGGAACGTCACAGAGCAAAAAAAAAATATTTGGTTGTGATCCCTATCACCGGGTGCTATTACCCTGTAAAAAGAGTTAGGATCTTTTGTAACACCTTGTATAGGCTGGTAACTTAATATCTATTTTTTATTGAGCTCGATTTTGTGCATATTTCTTTGCGCGCGGGCTATTCACTATGCACGGCGCCTTAAAGCAGAATATGAAAAAACAATAGTTTTGTTCATCCGTAGACTACTCAGACAATGTGTGACAAAAGTCACAGACGGCGGGCATTGTGTGCAACTGAAACATAACACACTCGACGCCGCGTCGTTGCTTGTAAAAGAACAATGGCGAAACTGTACCGGCTAAATAACCTAGTCAGGTGAGGATGAGTTATGTACTGGGTAGAAGAATCGCCTGGATGATGGTGATCACCGATAGAGGGGGTACCTTTTTGTACAAGCATCTTTTTTTAAAAGCTCCTGCACTTGAATTTGAAGCATTGGAAGTAAAATCAATTAAACACGAAAAATGGACTTGTTTTGGATTTTAAAAAAGATATCGAGCAAAAATTATTACCTCCCTGGTCCGTATCAAAACAGAAAATAGACGGAATACTTAATTAATTTAATAGAACTACAAGGTATTTTTTTCAATAGGAGGTTGAGAAAAGCAAGTAAAATTTAAGGTGCGTTCTCAAATGAAAGCTCGTATGTTACAAATAAATACGGTCTGAAGTTTATCTTTCTAATGTTGAAATGAAATTAATTGTGACTTCTCGAAAGAGCGTAGTGAAAAGGCATTTTTACCGTTCGTTCTTAGAAATAGTAATTTTCAATATTTTTACAGATAAAGTGGTCTTTCTATCCAATTACGCCAATCTTTCAGGAAGGCCTCAATTGTATCACAATCTACTGTAATTTCACTGACCTCTGGTCTCGTGCAAACTGTTTGACAAGCGGGGTCGTCCATCTTCATTCATTTGGCAAGACAGTTGCCTTGCAGCAAACTTGACTTGCAAGCTTAATTTGCGCTTTTCACAGAAGAAAGCGAAGGAATTCTCATTACAACCATTACATGAAAAGAAAGGAGAGCCCAGGTAGAAAAACCCACACAGAAAATTACTTTTCATATAAAATAAGGGGATCGATCTCAAGTAGGTGAACTCAGAAACGTCAAATGCTAATATCAAGCCTTGGCTAATTTCAAACTTAGCTGTCAGCATATTAATAGACACTATCTTGAGATTGACATTGACATTAGCCAAGGCTTGACATTTAGCATTTGACTTTTCTGAGATCACCTACTTGAGTTCGATATTTAGTCTACAACTAAAACTTAAACTTATTCACCGTACGGTCGGCCACAGTCACAGATACCCCATGCCAGCTCTTATTGCGTGCGGCATAAGGGCGCCAATCGAACGAAAAGGGGTATCGTAGCGTGTGGCCGACTGTACCTACGCCTCATAACAAACTCTGTCAAGCTCTATCAATTCGTTGATATAATAGTAACGGTTTAAATTATTCTCGTAAAAGGTTCCCCTTTTGATGTGTTATAAAGAACATACCTTATTCTGGATTTAAAAACCTAATGCCCGTTTTCACCAACCACCCCTAACTTTAAAAGACCTTTTAACGAAAGTTATCTGGACTTTTCCAAGTCTAGGGGTAATGGATGAAGGACCATACAAACTCAACTCATAAAGTTTGTGAGCGGAATTCGTATGTTCCTTCATCCATAACCCCTAGACTTGCAGAAGTCCAGAATTTTTTTGTTAAAAGGTCGTTTAAAATTAGAGGTGGTTAGTGAAAACGGGCATAAGTCTCGCAGTTCCTAAACCGACGCCTATAAAAGAAACTAACATTTTTTAACATTATTTTATTACCTATTACGCTCAGGTTTCCTCACGATGTTTTCCTTCACCGTCAGCGAGTGATATTGCTACTACAAATTCACAAATGTACGTAACTTTGAAATTAAACAAAGTCATAGATACATGCCAGCACCGGGAATCGAACCGAGGACCTTCCGCTTCAGAGTCCACTGTTCTACCCACCACTGTGACCACCACCGCTTTCAGGCATTATACCCTCAACGCAAAAATCGCCAACCCGCATTGAGCACGCGTGGTGATTAAGCTCGAACTCTCTCTCTGAGAGAAGGCCTTTGCCCAGCTAGTGGGACAAGTACAATTGTACAGGCTACATCTTACTCTTTTTTATTACTTATTAAGTATTTCTTCGGCGTCAAAATATTCTACATTCTACTTCTAAGTCTTGCAGTTCCTAAACCGACGCCTATAAAAGAAACTATCATTTTTTTATATTATCTGTTATTTGTTTATTATATTACTTGTTAACAGCGAGCGGAAGATAACATAGAGACCGCATTAGCCCTGAGAAATGACCTAACGAAAATGGTTCCTCTGTGGGCGGAGCCTACAAAATGGTTCCTCTCACGATTTAGTAGTTCGACAGACATGACCGAGAAAACGTCAATTTTGTCAAATTTTGTCGTGAATAATAAACTATAGAAAATGACTTCATGTGCCGTAAAATGATGCAAAAGCCGTGCTGATGTGCACCACAAAGCAGTGGGTATCGGTTACCATACGGAAGTAATGTCTTGTAGCGTTTTTATTCACAACTTTTAATAAACCCAAATAAAAATATGAAACTAACTTCTTCCCGTGGCTTTGCTTGAGGTCTTCGCCCTCTTAGTATGTTTTAACATGATAAATTCATCAGTGCGATTATCTTGGACTCATAAAACGGAATTATAAAACTTTTACCCTCGGCTTTGCTTGCCGCCATTTCTTTTTTTTTCGGAGATAATGTTGTATTGTTCGATTTTTACTTTCTTAGACTTCCTAAAGATCCTGCACGAAAACGGCGATGGGTAGAAGCAATCCGTCTGGAACGGAATGAACAGCATTGGATTCCGAGCAGACTTTCTTTTTTGTTATATCATTATCATCATCAGCCCTTTAACACCCACTGCTGAGTAAAGGCCTCTTCATGCTTACGCCAACTCTCACGATCCTGTGCCAGGCGCAACCACGGTTTTCCGAGTGTAAAGTCTAAAGAGTTATGTCGTCGGACCATCTGGCTGGTGGTCTGCCAACCGATCTCATCCCCTTGGGGTCGCCATTCCGCAATGAACTTTGTCCATCTGCCATCGGTACGTCTCGCCAGGTGTCTTGCCCACTTGTGATATTAACAATCAAATAAACATTAGACAATATTAGGTACCTATATGTATAACCGCAGATTTATTCGAAAACAGACAAACATACAGATTTTCTGTTTATATATATAGAAACTTTTACAGTTCAGGATGACAGATTATCAAATATAATCTGTGCAAAGCTTTTGACCTCTGCAGCATGGCATGACGCTGTCACTGTGAAAAGCCCAATGACATCAATGGCGCGTAAACAATTAACCAATCAAGGAGTTTCCTATTTTCTTATTGGTTTAAAATATTTTTGACAACGCAACCTGCGCGCGTAGATGCGTGTGCCGTGTTAGAGGATGGTTTTTTCTTGAAGAAGTTGTTCCATGTTATCCAGTTCGCTGCTTGTTAAGTATTTCTTCGGCGTCAAAATATTCCACATTCTACTCAATTGCGATTTGCGCGAAATAAGACGAAAAAATACCATGAAATCTGGCTGTGATTTTAACTGATCTTACACGAGTGATCATGATCAGACACATTTCATGATAACTTTTTGACCTAGGGCATTTGAATGAGGCGGTAGAATATTTCGATAGCGAAATAAAAAAAAAATATGAAAAATTTTCATCAAACGTGTTTTTATATTTTTTTTATTCGTGCCTCAAGATGTTTTCATTTGACGTACTTAATCAAAATTCAGTATCTTCCAACCTGAGAACGAAGGTCACAAATCACCAAGTTCGCTTCTATCCAAGATTGATTCGCTCCAAACTTGGTCACAGCCAACAAAGGAAAAATCGGGCAACGTTTCCAACTTCCATATCACGTGACGAGAGTGGGGTTTTGTTACGCGCCATAATATATGATGGAACGTAGTCATTTTTCCATTTGACGCCGGCCATCAATTCAGTATCACCTGCAGCCGGTCATTAGTCACTTGTGCCAGGTTTAACCGCAACACGGCCTATTGTGTCGGTTTTAGTTCTGCGCAGTCGCCATTTTGGGCTTTTGGGAAATTAGAGTAATAGGGCCCAATCATGGGTCGGATTACCATGTTTTATTATTTGTGCTTGCAACATTTGGGAAATAGACTAGTCGGGACCACTACACCATGTTCTCTACACCATGTACATGGGACACCATGTTAATCTTTATGAATTACTAGGTTTTTCCCGCGACTTCGTCCGCACAGACTTTTTTTTTCTCGTGAGTTTTTCGTTGTCTAATGGAGAGAAATCCAACGAATCAAAAATCATAAAAATTAACTAACACGACTTTGTTTTACAGAGGCTGCCCATCGGCGGACACCGTAGACGAGGCCAGCCGAGACGAAGATGGCGAGATCATCACGATTACTTTTGATCTATAATAATTATTAAAAAAAAAAAAAAAAAAAAACTAAGGCCTTTGCATCTACGTAATGAGATGATTTATACAGCGTCCAGTGGCACCTTCACTCACACTAGATAGGTGAAGAGACCACTCGGCGCTGCAGTGCCTGGGACATTGTTTTAGATGGAGTAGGCAAAAAAAAAAACAGATGTAGATTTACGAGCATTAAACTGTGCAAAATCTATACCAAAATAAATTAAATTGGAAAACAAAAAGGGGTAGCAAAACGATTTCTCCATTTTTCTGCAGTGGTCGGAGGTGGTCCAGGATAAAAAAAAACCGAACAGGGCGGTTCCTGCCTAGCAGTAGGACACTGCCATACAGGCTACATCAAAAAAAAAAAACCCTATTCAAGGTTTCCAATGGGTTTGACCAAGCGTGGGATGGAGCGCAGCATATTTTTACTAAGGTTGGCCACAGTCTAGGATACCCCATGATGGTAGCTCTTACCGCGCGCGGCATAAGGGCATCAATCGAACCAAAAAGGGCGTGTCCGACTGTACAAAAGGGATTTACCGAGTCCGGAATACTTTGCTCCCTGCACTTCAAAAACAAAATCACAATCGTTAGACCTGAAAGCTCTAAGCTCAGGTGGGCATAATTATTTGAAGTAGTAATATAAACCAATACATCTAACAATGGAATTACACACTAATTAACCATCAAAGTATAGACACAATACACCTCACGTAATCTTCTCATAATTACACTCCTATCCGCACAAGTCGTGTATTAATCAGACTATAGTCATCCGAGCGCTTTATATTGCGGTCCGTTGAGTGAGACTAAACACACAAATAAATGCGTACAGGGTAGTTAGTTACTGACAACAGATTTCAGGCAAAGTAGGTAAGTGCTGATACGATCCCTTTGAGCCTTATGCTACGCTTGCTGGTCACCTGAAGAGGGGCGGGGCGGGGAAAGTAGTCTGTGACATTAATGTTTAGTGATCTAGAGTTAATGATTTATATATTTAACTATCCATCCAAGGTGGAGGGAAAGAGAGCTCGAGGCAGACCACCCGCTAGATGGACGGATATTATAACCAAAGCCACGCAAAAACACCTGCACAAACTGATCCACATCGCGAGTGATAGAGCGCAATGGAGAACTCTACTCTCTGCCAACTTTAATGATGGTCACGATCCTCAGCATTGAGGGAACGACTGAATGGAATGGAATCCAGCCCATAAACTTCCACTGTAATGTTGGCCTCTACTTTGTCGCGCCAAACTCACCGGTCCCCTGCCAGTCCTGTCTATTGATTTCTGGCATATTTTTTGACAAATCATCGATTTGTTTATTCTTAAGATTAAAGTGGAGATGGGCGGGGCATGTGGCTGGACGTAAGGACAGACGGTAGACTAGGGAAGTCACGGAATGGTGGCCTAGAATGGGTCGACGGTCGGTGGCCTATGCCCAGCAGTGGGCTTTATTTATGGGCTGGATAGATAGATACGAGATTATTGTTACTTTGTTCTTATTTTTTGTCCTTTTTTTGACATCTTTATTTTTATTATTTATTGACTTTTGTTTTGTATTTTTGACGAAGCTTTTGTGAATGTTTGTGGTACATTTAGTTATTGTTTTTTTTTTTTGCATGAATTAAGTAGTAAGTAGTTTCTAATTCTTTCTTCTTCTAGGTAATCTTCTTGAAGCATACATAATCTCACTCACAATTAAGATACTTATCAAACAAATTGGTTCATGCGTTTGGGAGCCATAATACTACAGACATACCATAGACTTAACACTGTTTGGTCAGGAGGGTGAAAAATGGTTAAACTTTTGTCAGGGGGTCTACCGGCCAAAACGAAGCCGATTACCATTGGCGAAAATCGAAGTTCGATTTTTGAAAAATGTACGGCCACCCAGTTCATTTTACTGCCACTCAGCAAATTTTTCATAAATAGTAAGTAAGTAAGTAAGTAAAAAACATTTATTTAAAACAACACAGTTAACAAGTTGCACAAGGAGATTCATAATATAATAAAAGGAGGTAGAGTACAATTTAGATAGAACTTCGATTTTTGCCAGTGCACAGCCTTCTTTATCTCTCAAGCCATGCTATTAAGTTTGGCAACCTCGCATTTAAGGACTGTGTGAACCTGTTGCCTGCCTTGTAAGACTATCTAATAATTATTTTTTCAGCCACTTAATAAATCGTTATCCCGTGGGAAAGGAAACGTAGATAAAGGTCTTTCTCCTCTCTTTAGTCTTGAGTCGTAATTCGACTTACAGCCAGGCCACACAACACCGGCGAGGAATTTGAAAATAAATTCATGTTTTAATGTTTTGTTACGATTGGTTCTATAGGATGAAATTGTAACTACAAATTGTAACTAAAACTATGAAAATACTCTAAAAACATACCTTAAGCTGGCAAGTCAAGTTGGGCTGTTTTAAAGCAATGAATAACTAATAAATTACTTATTTTTCACTCACAATATCAGCCACAACAAATCAAAACAAATCCTCACGTCAAATGAAGATGACGTATTATCCAACTAACTTAAAACTACAAGAAACATGGTATAAAAACAAACGGCATAACTGCCATGTTATTTAGCCGCGTAATATTATGTGACTAAAATTAATGGTTTCCAGCCAGAGTTGAAGTTAGTGAGACTCGGATTAGTTGTATCTTGGTCGTACTATCATAATGGCTTCTGACAGGCAGTGCATTGTCTATACCATGAACCCGGCGACGTTGCCAGGCTTGCACAGCACGGCTTGAGAGATAAAGAAGGCTGTGCCAGTGGTAATCGGCTTCGTTTTAGCCGGTAGATCCCCTGGTGTAAATGCGTCAGTAGGGCGTGTAGCTTATGTTAACCGCGCGTCAACATCATGTTCCCAATATTAAAACCGACTCGGTGGGTACGTCCATTGTCATTCAAATGATCATTTTATGATTACAAATTGGTCGCAATCTAATTAATTATTACATGGAATTGTCGTTGTTGGTAATGTCATTGTCGTCAGCAGGATTTATTTTGTTTGATGGAATGGAAAGTTAGTAAAGTTATACATAATTATAGCACCTAAAAACAGTGTTTGTCTGAATTGAATAGTATTGAATTTGTAGGATACCAATATTTTCCGAAAACGACAAAATACGAGTACTAATAGTTCGCCCCGAACTGTGAACTCGCGATGTGCGATGTGTATTTTTTTGCTAACAACATTCGCGCTGGCGCATTTCATTGCATTTCGCATTCGCATTGCATTTTATAAACTTTACAATCCTATCTATATCTCGGTAACCCCTCAACAGATTTGGCTCATGTATAAATTAAAGTTTTTGTTTTAATTTACCTCCCAAACATGGTTATAATCCTGCACGAACTGATCCACATCGCGGGTGATAGAGCGCAATGGAGAACTCTACTCTCCGCCACCTTCAATGATGGTCACGATCCTCAGCACTGAGGGAACGACTGAATGGACCAAACATGATGATGATCTGGCCAAATTTACTCAAGTTATCGTCGAACGAACATTTATACACACACACTTACAAACATACATACATACAAGCGTCGGAACTTTCAAACTTTTAAGGCTCGGTATAAGGCTAACTAGCGCCACCAATGTTAAAAAAATCATAAATCTTCCTTCAGAAGAAGTTTCTGAAAAAATCCTAAGATGAGCCTATGCGCCATGCTTTTCTAGATTTTTAAGTGTGGATACCCTCTTCGAAATTTACATTTAAGCTAAAAAAAATTCGATAACCGCCAAAAGCGGCCGTTTTTGGCGGTTATCGAATTTTTTTTAGCTTAAGACTAGATATTGAGTTGGGTACCTACACTTAAAAATCTAGAAAAGCATGGCGCATGAGCTCATCTTAGGATTTTTTCAGAAACTTCTTCTGAAGGAAGATATGATTTTTTCAACATTGGTGGCGCTAGTTAGCCTTATACGGAGCCTTAAGCGCTACAGGGCAAAAAAAAAAATATTCCTGAATAGCTGAGTCTTAACAAAGTAGCTCCCAACCTTGTAGGTACGACAAAATAATAGCCTAGCTTTAATAGGCATCCCATGAAATAATAATTAAAAAACTGAAGAACTTCCCGAAATTTCGTTCTACTCTTGACATTTTAATTTGGCTTAGATTTCTGTTCCAAAGTAAATTCCGATCATTTAATAACTTAGTTGTGTATTGTTTTGTGTAATGCTATATAGCCTGCAAAGAGTCACATTTCACGGACTTCCGATCAATCAAGCCGGGTCAAGACCTTCGCTGGAATAATATTGGTAAGACAAACGTGACCGCTATAACACGTTCCCTGTCCCGTGACCCAAGGGTTCGGTCACGACAAAATCAAATGACAAGTCCGTGACCCACCAATTGAGTCACGGAGTGCATAAAAGGCCCGGTTTCTGAGTTGAGAATTTTGCTAAGCAAATGGGTAAGTATCGTCCTGTCTCTGCAGATTTCTCACAAAAGAGCGTGACAGAGCGATACGTAAGTATGTGCTTAGTGAAATTCTCAACTCAGAAACCGGGCCTAAGAGTACAAGCGGCGGCGGCCTAGTGGTAGAGCATTGGTCTCGGAAGCAAGAGGCCAAGGTTCAATTCTCGCTGCTGGCATGTAGTATCTACCTATGACTTTGTTTCTTTTGCTCACATTTGTGAATTTGAATCTCGGAAACATTTAAAAAAAGCCCACCTTATTTTCTACCAGAGGTTAAAATAAACAAAAACTAAATCAAATTGACAAAAGACAGAAACAACGATTCAAATTACATTAACGGCAACATAGAAATAACAAAAAAAAAAACATTAACGCACGAAGCGAACAAGCGCCCAAAAAACTCAAAGAATCGCAAAAAAAGTTTCGTAATAAAGGCAGATGTTAAGGGAAAAAAAAAGACCTAATACTTATTAATCCCGTGGAAATTAAACTTTATTAAAGTACCGACGGAAAGTTGGAATGGGACTTCCCAAGGTAAATTGTTACGGATGGATC
This sequence comes from Zelleria hepariella, assembly GCA_949319315.1. Classification (NCBI taxonomy): domain Eukaryota; kingdom Metazoa; phylum Arthropoda; class Insecta; order Lepidoptera; family Yponomeutidae; genus Zelleria; species Zelleria hepariella. Next base: position 1,948,309 of record OX439380.1, on the reverse strand, counting down.
TGTAAGGGTCATAGAGCAACTCCGTAAGGGGATACAGGCGCAATATTTTTTTTTAGATTGTAATTTTTGTTCTGTTGTGTCGAATTGTGTCGAACAACGACAAAATACAACGTGCCAAAAATATCCCCAAATTACAAAGTGTAATTTTTCGTATTTGTCAATTTGCGTATTGGGCATTATGAGAATAAGTTAAAGCACAAATTATTAATGTTTACTTACGCCAAAGTCCACCTATCAAATGCTAACATCGCAGTAACGGCTACTATTTACATGAGTAATTCAGAGACTAAACTCCAACATAGGGTAAATAATAGGCGAAAAATAAGATGACATCCTTTCAAGGCTTGTAAAAGTACGGACAATTTTTGCGCAACTACTTACGGCTCTTTTTTGCGCAACGAAGCTAACTAGAAATTTTTAGCATCTATGGAGCCAGAAGATCTTTTACAAAATCTATTATCAATAAAATTATTAATATTACGTATAGCGGATGTAGATACGTATCTCTGTTTATTACAGGGATGTGTCAGAAGATAACCATTAGGTATGTGAAAGACCTCGACGATAATTAGGCCTTCCCGCGTTGGTGCACGGCTAAAGATGAGCTCGTGATTAAATTATGATAATAGCAGTGTACTCGGAGACAGCGAGGAAGTCGTGTAATTAATATTTGAAAGTTAATAAGGTGACGTGCACTTTGGGGAGTTGGCAATTTGGTCCCTAATATGGCCGGATTATGTAAATGTTACATACCTATTTCGCCATACGTCGCGTCGTCGTCGATTGCGGAAACTTTTAAAAGTAAAATGTAGCCTGGGGCCTTAGCCTGTAACAGAATGGTGCCAAAAGGGCTCCCGGTTGACGGTTTTAATTACGATTTATTCATGCGGTCGTTCCAGTGTCCTTTTAATGTTTTTGTAGTACAGGAAAGAATATTATGAGTCTAATTCTAGAGGATTAGTTCGCTGGTTGTAGGAGAACAACGAAAAAATCCCGGTTTTGTCCTTCTACCTGGGACGCCATTGACACGTCATTGTGTTACAGGCTAAGGGCCCTGTTCACGTGTACGTCTTACGCAAAGGCCTTCTTTCAAAAAGAGAGAGAGAGTTGCCCACTTTGAATCGGCGATACGGTTGAGAGGAAAAAATAGGGAAGAAAAAAAACGGTATTAAGTTTTTTTAAAGTCCTGTGAGTACTGATTTGCTCTTGTAATATGTCAGTAATTATGTGGTAATCAATGATACTTTCCCTTAATATCTTAATTTTGAGTCAATAAACAGACTCAATATCAAGCGTTTGTAAAAACAAATCGATTTTCAACTTCAACTGAAAGAAACCGACGATGATGATGGCGTTGGTCATGATTAAACTTACTTGCAAGTTTTTTTAATAAAAATGTTTTTCGATGTATGCTTTTTTTATTTTAATTTACTCGCCCAGAGATAACGCACGTATTGAGTACTAGGTAGATATTTACAGCTCCCTGTGTACATTTATATCGGTTCGAATAGATCTAGCTAGACTTTGATGGATGCGCTATCGCAACGGGGTAATGCGATCCATTTGTTAGAGGTTGCGCCGGTGCCACCAATGACGGTGCATTATTAATGATCCGTGTATATAAAAAAATACTAGGAAAACACCTAAAGTCCGGGAGAAAGTGGGGGCTAAGAACAGGGGGTCTACCGGCTAAAACGAAGCCGACTACCATTGGCGAAAATCAAAGTTCGATTTATGAAAAATTAACTGGGTGGCAGTACATTTTTCATAAATCGAACTTCGATTTTCGCCAATGGTAATCGGCTTCGTCTTAGCCGGTAGACCCCCTGATATTTTATCCAAGCAATTTTTTTCCACCTAGTACAAGTTGTTTGTAGTACATAATCAGTAGACAGCCTACTTAAAGTTCCACTATCGAAGTCGATTGCACCCTGTAGATGGGTGAAGTGACCACTCGCACGCTGCAGTTGGGAATTAGATAGTTATGCGTGCCTAGCACCTATTAGTAGATACCTATACCATCCTGTGATAGCTTAGTCGGCCTTAGTCAAGTGAGAAGCCAACTTTTTAGTAACAGTACTACTTGCTAAGGGGCCACACACAGAACAGACATGGGGCGAAAAAGCGGCGTGGACGCCACTTCAGTTTGATGTCACTGTCACACAAAATGTATAGAAGCGACGCGATGCAATACACATAGAAGAGACGGGGCGCGGACAAAGCAAAACGTCAAATGAAAGCAAAATGTCACGTCCGCGCCCCGCGTCCTTGACCCACGTCTCTTCTGTGTGGCTGGTGCCTATCGGTAAAGAAAAACATGGCGTCTGTGTTTCTATCTATTTGTAATTTTGACCCAATTCAAATATTTTTATCACGATGAAGTTATAAGTGCCTTGTTTCAAATTGCTGTTACGTTTAGAGCACTGCAACAATAAGCGATTAAATTCGGGGATTTTCGTAATTATTTCGTAATTTGTGATTCTTATCATAATTTCTTTAATGGACGGTATTATGCCGTAGTGGCAAAGTAACAAATATAAATATTATCTGATATTAACAAATAGCGTTTTTTTTTTATTGTACCATAGTTAATTTGCCATCCTTGTTACATCAATACAGCCCAAGCAGGCGGCGTGAGCATGAAGAGGCTTTTACTCAGCATTACCCCGTCCACTATAAAACGCCAATGAAAAAAAATATATAAAATATTATCTTCTTTTTGGAAGCGCTTTTGCTAAAAACAGGCTGCCAAATGAGAATACCTAGGCTTAACTATTTTTAGGACATAAAGTCTTGATCCTAAAACCTATGAATAAAATTTGCAGGCCGTTTATTTCTTGTGCAGGATTTATTCGTAGGTTTAATCCATCTCGTGGTCAAAAACATTGGTTTATTTTGCCGAACACCTTCAAAATGACAAAACCGTTTGATTTGTATCTCCGAAATTACACCCATTCACGATAGCTATCACACCATAATTAGTCAGAACACTGGAATTGCATGTAATACTTATCAATGATTTATACCCACAAAGGCTGTGTAGTTGTACGGTTGTTGACAAAACGATGTTGCCATGCCGAAAAGTTATTTTAGTCTCGATAGTTTTATTTCAAGTTTTGGTTTTTGTGATTTGTAATCACGGTAAGACGAAGCCAATTACCATTGGCGAAAATCGAACTTCGATTTTTTAAAAATGAACTGGGTGGCAGTAAAATAAACTGGGTGGCAGTTCATTTTTCAAAAATCTAACTTCGATTTTCACCAACGGTAATCGGCTTCGTCTTAGCCGGTAGACCCCCTGGTTATATGACCATAAAAAAAAAAGCTTATTTTTAGTTTCAAGCGTTACTGAAACTATCGTTCCTGAGTCGGGTGTCACCGTGGTTTCACTGACCAAAACAATACCCTGTATTTCCAGACAACCCAATAACAGCAATGGCACAGAGGGCCTTAGAGAAGACATCGCGGTCATGTATGGTCAAGGTGAACGCGACAGAGGATGACATGGAGTACCTTAAGGAGGACCCCCCCTTTCCGGAGAAGGCTGCTTGCGTCGTCAAGTGCTTGCTGGAAAAGGTAAACTTTAAAAGGACATTGACAGGGTTTGGACCAAGTACTCCCTAGACGTGGGAGTACTTCCAAGTGGTGGCTTACGTTACTACTAAATAATAAAAAAATATTTAAAAAAATCCGGTTAATTAAATATTTAGTTTTTAATATTTCTCATGTGATTAAGGTATTTTAATAAAACGATTTTTTTATTTTTTTTATATTCACGCACAAAAACATGTAACGCCATGCTTAACAGATTTTTTCCTTCCATCATGCTCTCTCGGTTGGCATGAAAACCGGTTCTTTTGTTATCCTTGGTTTATCACGTGGCGAGAGTTGTTCTGTCTCGCTTCCACTCATTCCGATAAGTATATATCTGTCTCTCTCACGCCAAGCGCGCCAGAATTTTTTTCTCATGATCCCTGGAATCGATTTTGAAGCGCTTAGTTTTACAGACTAATGATAGTATAAGGAACATAATCCACTATGTGTTCATTCTGGGCAGCACTTGGTCCAACTCCCATACAAAGATTGTCAATGTCCTTTACTTGTAGTTCGCCCAAAACAGTGAACTTACAATGTATTTTACAGCTTCATATCTCGGCAACTCCGTAACAGATTTAACTGATGTTCGAATTATTTTGGTCACATTTGCCTACCAAGTTTCATGACGTTCCAATCAACGCTACTCGAGTTATCGTCGAACAAACATACATACATACATCCATACAAACTAACACCAGGTTGTTCAAGTAGACTGTGATGAAAAGAATACAATTGTTTGTAGTGAAACAAAAATTGCTGAACAGAGAAATAATCTGATTTTAAATGCAACATTGAAAAAATTTAGAAAATTTGGGCTTTCCACACTACTTTCAATTACCCTTAACCGATTTTTAATATTTGTGGTCACACTGAAGAAAACAGCACCAAAATCACGCCAAGTTTATTTTTGATACCACCCGTTAAATCGAAGGAAAGCATTGCGAGGAAACCCAGTACAAATGAGTGAATGCCGGGGGTATTATAGAACAAAAACAATGTAATTCGTGTATCAAAAAAAGATAAGACAAAAAAAAATGTTTAGTTTCAAGCGTTACTAAGGGTGGTATTCATGAACGATACTTAAACTCAGTTCAAACTAGAACGCTACCTACACTCTGTTTAAACTCAGTTCAAACTAGAAAGCTCCTTGAACTTTGTATAAACTCAGTTTAAGTAGAGTTTAGTAGTGTCGACTGTCGATAAAACAGTACATGTTTTGATTTGAATATCCTTCCTTCATATCAAAGCACTGCTTTATCGACAGTCTGAACTCTGTTTAAACTGAGTTTAAACAAAGTTCAAGGAGCTTTCTAGTTTGAACTGAAACTTAAACTATCATCCCTAAGTCGGGTGTCACTAACCAAAACAACACCCTGTATACACCTCCCGCCCCGGCATCAATACGTATTCAATAGAGCCCATTCGACTGCGCCGTATAAACCTAAACACTAGATATGTATAGGTAATGCTAGTAATATTACAAAAGACATATTATACAAAGGTGTCATGAAATATTACCCATTACACGAGAGAATAAAGCATGGCACATAGCATTTCATTACACTAGATGACATGAAGTCGCCATGACGTCTGCAATGAAGAAATACAATGATGTCATGTTTCATGTCTGCAATGAAGAAATACCATGATCATGTTTCATGCCTGCAATGAAGAAACACCATGATGTCATGTTTCATGTCATCTGGTGTAATGAAATGAATAACTGTACTGCAATGAAAGTGTGCTGGAATATGACGTGTCATGTTTCATGGCATGTCATGTTTCATGACATGTCATGTTTCATTTCATGACGTGTGCTGAATCATGTTAGGTGCCATGATATAAGGTAATATCATGCGGTATGAAATGTCATGAAATATATCATGACTTCGAAGTGCACTGTTTCGCGCATGTCTACTCAACACATTGATCCGGCAGATTGGCGTCGTGAAACACAACAGGTTTTCCAAGACCGGTTTTATGGCCGTCTTGTTACCGCTCGTGTTGAGAAATAAAAAGAAACTGGAACACATGAAGCAGGTCTCAGACAGCTGCGATAAGGAGGTAAGGGTTGTAAAGCCTTGTGAGTTGTAGCTGATGCAGCAGCCTCTATAAGCCGTGCCAATAGAGAAACGATATGAAAATGGCGGCGGGTACCTATGGTAAGGTCTGAAAAAGAGGTTACGAAAATACGATTTCGGTTCATACCTAAAACTTTCTTACATTTTTGGTTAGGAAATATTGTTTTACGATGCTTTCTTTATTGATTAGGTAATTGTTCTACGTTGGGTTTGTGATTAAACAACAATCTTTATGAAAATAACATCAAAAATATTAAAACGTAGTAAATAATACAAACCTCAACAAATAGCAACACTTAACGTAAACTACAATATTGAAATAACTCGACAATCATAAAAAAATCAATAAGAGGCGAACGTATTTTGGCTTGTTTTATTAGCCAAGCGTAGGTGACTAATCAGGACTGCCTAAAACGACTTTGCTAACGTTTCGTGTGAGTATAGACGGACATAATATGATTAAAGCGAGAGGGCGCGAGAGTGTCCGCCATTTATATATAGTTTCTTTAATGGCACGGGTTATACCACCTTCGACCAGGGGCCTTAGCCTGTAACGCAATGGCGTGTCGATGGCGTGCCAGTAGAAGGACAAAACAGGGAGTTCCTCGTTTTTCTCCTGCAGCGAACTAATCCTTTAGAATTAGAATCAGAATATTCTTTGCTTTAATTACAAAAACATTAAAAGGACCGACAGCATCAATAAATCGTAATTGAAGCCGTCAACCGGGAGTCCATTTTGGCACCATAGCGTTACAGGTTAAGGCCCCAGTCCTATCTAACATTGTAAGAGCGTGTAGCAGTACAGACAAATATGTTGAAAAATCTGTTGCTGTCTCGCGTGCGCAAATACTGAGCGATAGGGATAACCCGAAGGAAATCTACAAAATCGAGGTTTTGTATTCCCCACTTTCCTGTATCAAAAGTGGTCCGATTTAAAAATAAAACACCACTCATATCACAAGAAAGTACTTGGTATCGGACTGTTTTGTTTTTTTTTTTATATAAAAAGTTATTAAATACAAATCGTAGTCCCCACGTTTGTATGGAGAAAACACTACAGTGTTATGTAAAAAAATTGTGATGATGGTGAAAAGCGCGAAATTTGGCAAGTAAAGTTTTGTCGATGTAGAAGTAGAACCTCCTTGACAACCATGGGTATTTCCCCCTTGTTATACCCCCTTGCTATGCTCCTCAACGAGGTTTGTTTTCTTGCAAAACAAGACTTTTTTATATGTATACCTTAGGTATAGGTTGAGGCCCGTAATATCAATCACAGTTTAAACTCAGACCATAGATTAAACCTCACATTTTGTATGAAAATTAATCGACAGATAGGGTTTAAACTAGACTTTTTGGTTTAAACTGTGATTTATATTACGATTTTGGTAATTTTTTTACGATACAACTATTTATCAAGCGATCAAAAAAATCACCGTGTGCAAAGGCTCTTACGTTCCATTATCTCAGAGATTCATAGAAAATGAGCTAAGAATATAAATTTTTCTACAGGTAAACCATCAAGAAGCTATGACCTGCCAGCTAGCGAATGAAGTCACTGGTTGCATCTTCAAGTACGCGCCCGAACTACATTATAATAAAAAGATCAATCGATTGTAAATGTACCTATCTTTACCTACCTAATCTATGAATTAATAAACTTTTTTCCCAACCACACCTTTGCGTGGTTAAAATTGGCCTGTACAAAAAAAAAATCTTTTTAAAATTTTAAAAGTGGCAATAATAACTACTAAATGTGATAAAAAAAACCCGACATTTAATTTCAAATCAGAATAGTAATCAGCTGAATTACTGTTGTTTTGTTGTTTAGAATAATGAAAATAATACTGATTTACCTATTGCCTTAAAAAATATCGCTCAGCAAAAATTACTAAGTTTAGCTTCAAAATTTAAAAACCTGGCGGTCTACCGGCTAAGACGAAGCCGATTACCATTGGCGAAAATCGAAGTTCGATTTATGAAAAATTAACTGGCAGTAAAATAAACTGGGTGGCAGTACATTTATTAAAAATCGAATTTCGATTTTCGCCAATGGTAATCGGCTGCGTCTTAGTCGGTAGACCCCCTGTGAAAACTGTGCACTTCCCGTCACGCTACTTTCGTTGAACCTTAAGCTATGTCGATTCTAAATTCCATCTAAATCAGTCCAACCGTTTCAGTGTGAAAGAGTAACACACATCCAAGCATACATCCATATAAACTTTCACGTTAACGTTTAAGCGAAAACACTTCTTTAGCATGAAATATACATAACTTTCATCTGTATAAAATGATTACCCATGTAAAAAATTCCGTTGCAGCTGTAAAGTATATTTTGCGCTAAAAATAAGCGAAGCATAATTTGCTAGAAGCGCTGGTGTAATATCGGAATATTTGTTCCAATTACTGAGAAAAAGTTGCAGTGGAAAAATAACGAGTCAGATGCAAGGATTTGATGCAGATACAGAAGTACCGAATCGGCAAGAGTGGCTAACTTGACAACTCCTGCCTGCCCAGAGTCCAGATCCTAGAACCTGCGAATCCTCTCTGACCCTAGGCACAACTGCTATGCTCAACTCGTTGTGCCTTGGGCACTTTTGTTTCCCGTCAGCTCAACTGAGTTACCAACGACTCAACTCGGACCCACGACGCAACTGCTATGCTCAACTGGTTGTGCCGTGGGCACTTTTGTTTCCCGTCGGTACAACTGATTAATCTGCTGGAAAAAAAAAATACCCATGGCTCAACTTATAAAACCTCCAATCGGCGGTTGTGCCTAGGCACAACTGCTATGCTCAACCGGTTGTGCCGTGGGCACTCTTGTTTCCACCAGTTGAGCATAGCCACTGGTTGTGCCGTGGGCACTCTTGTTTCCACCAGTTGAGCATAGCAGTTGTGCCTAGGGTCAGAGACGCTGCGAATAAATCCCACACAAGAAAAAAACGGCTACTTTCGACTTGTGCGGCGCTAAGACCTCAGTTCGTGCATCGAGCTTTCAAATCTGTTTAGCCACATAGATACCAACCATACCTATAAAGATTCATATGCAGTATCCTTCGGTTTTCGTTAATCTGTATATACACACTGCGTCGGTAGAACGCCTAGGGCTTCGTGAAACGCAATACTTGCCATGTGTATCTTCAGGTTGGTATGTAATTAACATTCTGGGGAATACATTCTCAGTGACATACCTACTCGTAGCTATTGTTTTTAGGGTTCCGTAGCAAAGAGTAAAACGGGACTAAGAATATTACTAACAATCCGCTGCCCATCCGTCTGTCTGTCTTGACATTGACATTAATTAGCCAAGGTCTCAAGTCGGTGATTTTGTTTTCTGAGATCACCTACTTGTGCTTGAGCTTGAGTTGATGACTATTAATGCCACCCTAAATGTACAAGTTAATGTTTTTCTAGTACAGCAAAAAATCTTCTGATTCTAATTCTAGATGATTTGTTCGCTGGTTGTAGGAGAAAAACGAGGAAAACCCGGTTTTGTCTTTCCACTTGGAACCTGGTTTTGTCTTTCCACTTGGAACCTATCGACTCGTGCGTTACAGACTTTTAATCAAGCCCCTGCCTGCAAGTGCCCTGTTATGTAGGCCCAATAATAAATTGCATGCCCTGAAAAGTGCCGAAGGCACACAACACCAACCCTCGCATATTTCCACGCTGCACTCCCGCGAATAGGGTTACCATCCGTCCGGATAAGTCCGGACATTTCCGGACTTTTAGGGTGGCATTAATAGTCGTCATCTCAAGCTCTTGTGCGGACTTAGTCCGGCCCTCTAATCCAAAATCGATGGAATAATTAGATGGAATATGAGTAATACAACTACATAATCTAATGTCTGCTACCATGCCTACCATGCTACTGTAACTAAATGGGTAATGTTTTCATTTCGCTGGGCATAGTGAATTAGCCCGCGCGCAAAGAAAAATGCACAAAATCAATTCCTGTATCAAATACACTAAAAAAATCGAAAATGTTCACATGTCAAACCTTAGAATTAGTTAAGACCTATCTAACACAGTCAGTTTCATGTTGATATCCAAAACAGATTGCAAGAAATTTTGCTTGAAAAAAAGTGCGCCGCCTATTTTTTTTTAAACAAAATATCTTCAAAACGTTTATGAATGTCAACACGAAACTGTCTGTTTTAGATAGGTCTCACCTAGTTCTAGGGTTTGATTGTGAACTTTTTCGATTTGTTTAGTGTATCGGATACAGGAATCGATTTTGTGCATTTTTTTTTGCGCGCGGAAAATTCCTAAATGGTAACCCTACCTGCGACCCTCTTCCGATCTGTCCCATAAAGTGTTCCGATGGGCGGCGGCTTCGCACTCGCCTTGATGAAACCTGTCTACGATAAGGGCCAGCCACGATTTCTACGACGAGCGCTGCGACTGGACTATAAGACATAAAAATCGTGCTACCGAACTTTTGACTCTACGTCGCTCGGACTCGTCGCTTCCCGCCTACAGTGTACTGTCAGCACGTCGCTCACGCCTCTAAATCGTATAAATCGTATTATCACGTTGTCGGTTAAACGTCATCGGCCAAAAGAGATTGTAATAGTGACAGTGACGTAACGTGACGTGTTGCGCACTCACGTATCAAATAAAAAACAGAATTTCGATATTTTAAGGTAGATTTCCGTGGGTTGCGGCCGATGCGACGGACGCGTGCGGCCGAATGTAATGCCATACGAATCCATAGCCGTGGCTGTGGATTTGTAGATTTGGGTATATGGCATCACTTTCGGCTGCGACCAACGGAAGTCCACCTTAACAGTACATAGGTATTTAAGTTTTAGTTGTATTTTTCAGTCAAGTTTTTAGATGACCTTTGTTCTGCAACTTTACTGGTCAAGTTTCTCAATTGTGTTGAGCGATTATGATGAAAATCCTTTTGATTGTACGCCCACGTATCCATTAAATTTATCCTAGTCGCAGGTTGTGTCGTTGCTTTATCGGGTGGCCTGTTATCACTGGGCTCTTCCTAACCCAAGGTTTTAAGAAGAAATGAAGGGAATGCATGAAACATTCCTGTGTTTGAACTATCTTTGTTGCGTGGGGAAATTTCAGGATATAAGGGGCAAATAATAGAGACTTAAGGCGCGGGGCATAGTAAATCATCCGCGCGCAAAAAAAATGCACAAAATCGATTCCTGTCTCAAATACTATACAAATACAAATACTATACAACAAAAACAGCCAGTTCCATGTTGATATTCAAAACGTTTTGAAGATATTTTGCTTGAAAAAAATAGGCAACACACTTTTTTTCAAGCAAAATAATATCTTGCAATCTGTTATGGATATCGAATCGAATTTGTGCATTTTTCTTTGCGCGCGGGCTAGTTCACTATGCCCAGCGCCTTAAATCCCGCGTAATTATATTATTGCCGTCTCGCTTGTACAGATGCGACGGCCGAGCGAGATGGCAACATAATTACGCGAGAGTGACAGAGACGCGTAGTAACAGTTCAACGTACGAAATTCTTTCTCTACGTCCGGACTTTAGTGAATGACGTGAATGATGTTAATAATCACGAAAGTCACGAAGGTCACGAAATCTGTACTCCAATCACTAGTTCGAGACGAAATTTTGACAGCGTTAGATAGCTCTCACCCTCTCACCTAATTCTAAGGTTGTATACGAGCACTTTTTCGATTCGCTTAGTGTCTGATATATAAATTAATTTTTCATCTTCCACTCTCGGAAAGTTTGCTGTTACTAGTAACTTACGATCGTGTAAAGGCCGGATTTAAACTATCTGCATTTTATTGCGCTTCGAAATTTGAACGCGACGCCGGGAGTCTTTCCCGCGCCCTATGGTGTTGAAAAAGAAAAAAACACTGGCCGTTTAAGTAGATGCCAGATCGTTCGGTTCGTTTACACGCGTATTTCAGCGAAAGTGATTGTTCGTGCCCATTCTCTATACAAAACTGTGAATGTAAATGGGGCATAAGCATCTTTTAAAAAGGTAAAGTCACGGAATAGAACATTCAGAAACGCGGTTTCTTCTTATAGTCTTTTCAATATTTTGTACACTATATTTATTTTATAAAACCAGTAAATAAAAAAAAATGCTTCGCTTCTGTTTTATGAAATAGATAATTATGTTTTGGTTTGTTAAATACATTTTTTCAAACGATATTGCTAATTAAATTTTTTATCTCCTAGAAATTTGTAATATGGTAAAAGTTCAGAATGCACCCGGAAAAAAAAACATTCTTTTATTTTCATTATTTTTGTGTCTGGATAAATAAACTTCAGGAAATTATTAATAAAATGAATGGTTTTAATACCAACGAAGCTCAAAACTTTAGTGCGGCAGCCGTAACTACAGTAAAATATGCTTTTAAAAGTAACTTATTTGACTCACCTGTTTTGCTTGTAAGTAGTTGTCTATAGAGTTTTTCCCGCTTGGCTAACAAATTCATTTCCTCGCTTCTGTGAGATGAAAAGTTTTGTGTTTCGCACGAATGCAAAATTATTTGAGTCTCGTGCTTCTGAATACCTCGCTACGCACAGGTTTCTTTTTTTGAACTACTCGCTACGCTTGTGGCTCAATTTTAGAAACCTGCGCTAGCTCGGTTTTCAATACAAGCACTCGCCGCAAACAATAATTTTGCATTCTTGCATAACAAATAACTATTGAATATTTTTCTTTGAGTTCACTATTTACCCTAGGGTTATTTCTACTAGCAACTTTACTAATCACAGCAGCTAATTTGATTCTACGAAGTAAGCAATTTCCCTAGTGCAATCCGTCTTTACTTAGAAGAGCATGCTATATAAAATACTCGGAAAAATTACACCGATAAAGATTTTAATTTTATTGTTACTAAGCGAAAACGCCACAAATAGATTTTTTATCACATCTATTCGTAAAGACCCAGCTCGTTCCCCGCAGACAGGGACTAAAATAGCTTTTTAGTCCCGTAGGGACAAAAAGTGATTTGAATTTGGAATATGGATATGTAAGTAAAAGTGCAAATGAGTTTACAGACAACATTGAAAGAGATCAATCACGAACAATATATGGACAAAAAACTGGCAGTATGAATTAAAAACTAAAACCCGACTACTAAAAGGCTTAAAATAAGACCTGCTTATCCTTAAAATAGACTCATAGATAAAATTAATCGTAGTCGGAGGCCATCGGTTTATCTAATGCGAATGTGGTGTCCTCCGACTACGATTAATTATCTATGAGTCTATTTTAAGGATAAGCACTAAGCAGGTCTTGTTTTAAGCCTTTTAGTAGTCAGGTTTTAGTTATTGACTTCTATTTTTTTTTTGAGATTCTACTATAAAATCCTTCGCTCCACTCTGGATTCAAAGAAACAGTCTCGCCTTTAAAATTGTGTTTTAGTCCCTCGGGTAACAATCTACTATTTCCCTTGGGTTTGCACGAGCACTTAATTAAAATACACTTTCAACTGCACTTTTCTTCCACTTTTTTTTCGTTTTGCTAAAATATAGAAAGCAAATAAAACGACTTTTGAATCCGGCAAGAGAATAACTGTGTAAAATATAGGGTCAAATAGTAGATTCTGTGTAAATAAAGTACAAAGAAGGCCCGGTTTCTGAATTGAGAATTCTACTAAGTAAATACTTTAGTATCTTTCAGTCAAATTATTTTGTGAGAAAATCACAGAGACAGAACGATACTTATGTGCTTGCTTAGCGAATTTTTAATATCAGAAATCGGCACATAAACTGTTCGGGAAGATAGTCTAACAAAGTGATTTTTTTTTTCACTCAGTTCTCAGATCGTCGCGTCGATATGGAAGCATCCGAAGCCCCCCTACGGTATAAACGATATAAAATGATATAATATGGCCCCTCAATGCGTCTATTCTATTAAGAAAATTTACACACACGGGAATTTCGGGAGTCATTTCCACTCGAGGTCCTTGAACTCGACAAAGTTTATACAGGGTATTTCAGAAAGGTCATGTTACACTGAAACTGCTTAACTCACCGAGCAAATTTTAACGGGGCCAAGTGCGAAATCCCGAAAAAATATCAGTTGCTCCATACATTTCGTATAGTAGCGATTATTAGTATGTATAAGAACTAAAGCTGAAAAGCGGTTTCTAGATGGTTTGCAAATCAGAAATATAATTTACAAAATGACATGTAGAGATCGAGGTTGGATTAAAAACATACATTTTAATGAGCAATGAATAAAAAAACAGATGACGTTATTTGACACGATTAGTAATTTGTAACATAAATTATAATCTTGATTCACCTACTTTTATGTCGGGATAGCCGATTAGTTCCCCTAATCGGCTCTAAAAGGTCCCCTAATGAGAACCGAATTCTCATTAGGGGACCTTAATCATAGAGAAGATTGGCCAGCAGGCAGTGCAGTGCTTACGAAAGTTTCAACATCTCATCTAAGCATTCGGTCTGTGTAATATGCGTACAACAACCGCCTCTATCTCTTTATCTATAAGCGCGAGCGGATGTGGAGGTGTGTATTACTCTACTTTGTACGTAAGATAGCGATGATATTATTCCCCGAAAACACGAAGATAACACCATTACCTATTCACAAGTAAGCCACAAGATGGCAAATGCGATTCTAAATAAAATATTGAAGAAACAAAGAAACTTTCATAACAATTTTCGTGAAATATAAAGGACGATAAAGAAGGCAAAACGTGGCCTCGTGCGTTGTTCCGCTTTGCTCCGAATATTTGTACTTGCTACCAAAAAAATTCTATCAATAAAAAAAGTCTTTTAAACCAATGCGGTAACGAAACCGTAGCCGTGCGCAAGTAGTTATGAAAACGCTTGCAGTAAAAATAAATCTTTTGTGTATGAAATTCCAGGTTTTACAACATATTGACTCTTTTTTCTATTTTCTTAAGCACTAACCCGTGCTAGGGATCTTTATAAAGATTTTTATAAGGTTAAATGAGTTTCAATGAGGTTAGAAAATTCGCAAAGACAGTACCTGACTCGGTAGCTCAATTGGTAGAGCGCCTGCACGGAATGCAAGAAGGTTGCGGGTTCAAATTCTGTCCCGAGCGAATTTTTTAACCTTATAAAAATCTTTATTTTCACTCTTTATGTAAAAGAAGCCTTATTTGAAAAGGGTCTATGTGGGCCGACATTAAAGAGTACATTTTTGATCTGCCACTTTCTTTTTAGGGTTCCGTATGCGAAAGGGTGCCAAGTACGACCCCGATTACTGTGCCTATGCTGTCTGTCTGTGAGTTCTAAAGAGTTCTATATTTTTGGAACTACGGTAGTTTTCATGCATTTTCATAGATTGTGACTATGTTTAAAATATTTTTATAAGGTAAAAAAAATCGTTCTGGACAGGATTTGAACCCGCAACTTCTCGCATACCGTGCAGGCGCTATACCAATTGAGCTACAGAGTCAAGTAACTATCGGAGCGAATTTTCCAACCTCATTGATACTTGTCTTACGGACAATGACTGTGTTATTTTATAGTTAGTTATTTTTATTTAGATATTTATTTATTTTCCAAGTAGTGTAATATAACAGTAAGACACTAAATCACTACACTACCTTAACTACTTACGCTACCAGTAAGTCAGAATTTTACAAGTTTTAGGACACATGTAGCACAGTGGACACATTATAATTATTACGAAGCACTAACTAATGTTTTTCTACTATGTTTTTAATGTTTTTCTACTATGTTTATTACGAAGCAGTTGGCCGGTCTTCAAGGCCCATGAGTTTATTGGAAGAAAAAGCGAGTCGCAAGCTGATAAACGCCTCGTGGTATCCAAATCACGGATGTACGCAATGCAGCGTTTGGTCCAACCGAAACGTCGCGTCGCCGGTTACTTCGTTTTTTCTCTCTTTGTAAACGACACATGGGTGGAACTGCTCGTTTCGACGGTCCAATTTTTTTATACAAGGTGTTACAAAAGATCCTGACTCTTTTAACAGGGTAATAGCACCCGGTGATAGGAATTACAACCTCCATTATTTTTTTGCTCTATCACGTTCCGTTGATTTTTAAATTAATAAAATGTGAACGCTGTGGCTTTTTTTAAAATTGTTTTCATTGACTTTCAAAATGTTTAACAACTCAAAGCTATGCAAATACACCAACACATACAAAGATATTTTAAAATTGGAGCTAATACCAAAAACAATTATTTTTTCAATAAGGATACAAATAAAAATAAAACAACTTTTTTTTACAGAATTAACACCCTGTTGACCGGCAGGTTACAACCTGTAAAAATAGTAAGGATGTTTTGTAACACGTTGTATTTGCCAGTTGAGTTGTTGTCGAAAAATGTACAAGTTCGTTTGGAATTATTGGTTCGGCGTATTTGATGTACAGGATCTAACACAATATTTTTTGACACAGGTTTTTCGCAATAAATGTTCCAGGCACTGCAGCGTCCGAGTGGTCATTTCACTGATCTAATATGAGTGAAGGTGCCACTGGACGCTGCATATCATCTCACACGTAGATTCACAGGTTTTTTTCTCAGGATCTTCATAATAAAATGTAAGCCACTCCCGTTAACAGGTATTCGCACTAAACAGTATTCATAAAGCACTTACTTTGCTCCCCTCTGTTGTGCCGCACCACAATGGTAAAACCACCTCGTACTTGTAGAGACATAGAGCGTCTTGTTCCTGACTGTACCCGCTGAATTAGACTCTAATTTGTAAGAATATAAAAATTAACTGTCTGGTATCAATACTACAGGGTGCACTCTAAGTCGATAGCGGAACTTTAAGTGGGCTATCTACTGATTAATACAAACAACTTGTACTAGGTGGCGACAAAAATGGAGCGAAAAAAATATCAGCTGTTTCATACATTTGGCGCAGTACTGAGTCGACCTTTTGTATGGAACAGCTGATATTTTTTCACTCCATTTTTTTCGCCACCTAGTACAAGTTGTTTGTATTAATCAGTAGATAGCCCACTTAAAGTTCCGCTATCGACTTAGAGTGCACCCTGTAGTACCTGGGCGACCGAGCTTCGCTCGCACGAGATAGCACTACATTTTATTGATTTCCTTTGCCCCTAAATAAACCAGCGTGATGATAAGCCTATGTGTTTTTTTATGTCTAATTTGAATTGAATTGAAAAAAACATTTATTTAACACAAAACACACATAATACAAACATACATTTATAAAATTATTTATTACAAGAGTTTTGTGTAAAAAAGGGCTTGGCTCAGCATGTTGCTGTGAGTGGCATGCATCTGCACAGCGCTGATTTTCAGCCAAACCCTGTTCTCACTGGCTAACAGCAAGCAGCAGCAAGCTACCTACACGCCAAATCGTCAGAGCCGTTTTCGAGATTCCCCGTTTAAATATATAAATATACAAGATTAGCTCGTTTAAAGTAATAGGATCCTATTATTTTACAGCAATAACCCATTCTATGGAAATGTACAAGCACTTTTTGTTGAATTTGTTGTTTCTTAAGCACTAACCCGTGCTAGGGAACATTATAAAGATTTTCATAAGGTTACAAAATTTGCTCGGGACAGGATTTGAACCCGCAACCTTTTGCATACCGTGCAGGCGCTAAAATTGCGTCCCGAATTGTATTCTAAAAAAAAAATATGAAAAAAGTACTTTGTTTAGGTGTCTAGCATGAGTGCCTTTCGGGTCTGTCGGTGGTATTTTAACACCCTGTATGTATAGACCGAAATAGACTTTTTATAATTATGTCGGATTTATCTCAGAGGTCGCGGGTTCCGTACCCGTCTTGCTTGAGTTTACATCTCCATTTATTGGTCTCAACATCGCGCACAGTAACAGGAACAGTCTAACTCCGATGTAAATCCACGAACAGCATAGGTGGAAGTACGTACCTAGTTTACGACTGGAGCGCCTGTTTTGAGACAGCCATATTAGGAAGCTCCTCTGCGTCGCTTTTTGCTAGACTGCGGGGTACACGAAATGATGAAACTCGATACTGTCCCGGTGGCAAGACACCGCGGGAGACCCAGGTTCGATTCCCGGTGCGGGCATGTACCTACCTATGACTTTATTTTATTTCAAAGTTTACGTACATTTTTGAGTTTGTAGTTGCAATACCACTTGCGAACCGTGAAGGAAAACATCGTGAGGAAACCTGAGCGTATGCGGCATTATATACCCTCAACGCAAAAATTGCCAATCGACATTGAGCACGCGTGGTGATTAAGCTCGAACTTCCTCTCTGAGACAGTGCCTTTGCCCAGGTAGTCGGACATGTACAATTTTACAGGCTACATCTTTTCTATGTTGAGTACCTAAAGCAACACCGTTATCCAAGAGGTTGAAGCTGCTATCTAAGCGAACGGACTTTATCTTTCCTGTTTTCCTAGTTTCCATCTAAGCCTATCCATTCAGTCGTTCCATTGATATAAATACCCTTTCCAACGGTATTTAAATCGATGAGTCGTTCTCTCAATGCTGAGGATCGTGACCATCATTGAAGGTGGCGGAGAGTAGAGTTCTCCATTGCACTCTATCACTCGAGATGTGGATCAGTTCGTGTAGGTGTTTTTGCATGGCTTTGGTTCTTAATATCCGTCCATCTAGCGGGTGATCTGCCACGAGTTCTCTTTCCCACCACCTTTCCCGTCATAATTTGTTTTTCCAGGCAATCAGGTCCTCTACGTTTAAGTAGACGCTGTAAAATCCTCTATCCCTGTACCGTGGCATAGGGCGCATTTATTTCTGATGTTTATTCCCTGCGTAGAACATGTTTCGGTTAGATTAGACATGCGTGCTTTATTCTTAGAGCCTCGCTTTCTAATGTAATTTCACTTAAAAATTTGAATTTAGATATTATATTAGGTGAAAAGGGTAGGTAGGACAGACAGACAGCAAAGGCAGAGTGGGCACCCTTCGGGTACGGAACCCTAAAAACCTATTTGGTGAATCCTGATTACAGTCATCCATCTCATTTTATTTAATCTAAGAAACAGAAACTATGTGTCAACCATCCTTCCTAAGGCAATAACACTAAAGGCGTATTTACACAACACAATGACATTTAGAACAAGGTAATATTTCATACAAAGCACAGTCTTTAGTGGGAAATTGTGCAAAATCCTAGGCAATATCCCCAAGATGCTGTTCTAAACGTGGTACAGACAGACAGGGGCATGTTCTATGCGCTCTTCTTCTTGTAATTAAATTATTTATTTCGGAAAAGACATCAACAATAGATTTACAAAATAAAATATCAGTAAAAATGGAAAAGATAGAATTTACAAGCAAACATCACAATTAAAATTTACGATCGTCAGTAAATAAAAATTCCATAAAAAAAAAAACTAAAATCATTTGTGTATTAAAATTAATCCATTAAAAAGTAAAATTTAAATCACAAAATATACAGTGTAAACTAAATTCTTGTAAAGTATTAAAATTAAATCAAAAACAAGTGTTGGTTATGGCGTTATGGTCGTTTGATGGAGTTGACCTGCCGATTTCTGAATTGAGAAATTCACTAAGGTAATACGTAAGTATCTATCTGTCTCTGCAGATTTCTGACAAAAGAGCGTGACAGAACGATACTTAAGTA
The DNA here is from genome assembly GCA_949319315.1 of Zelleria hepariella. NCBI lineage: Eukaryota > Metazoa > Arthropoda > Insecta > Lepidoptera > Yponomeutidae > Zelleria > Zelleria hepariella. The sequence goes on along the minus strand of OX439380.1, from coordinate 1,929,073 downwards.
TTTACTTAGTAAAATCCTCAATTCAGAAACCGGTTCTTAGGCACCAGCCACACAGAAGAGACGTGGGACAAGGACGCGGCGTGGACGTGACATTTTGCTTTGATTTGACGTCTTGCTTTGTCCGCGCCCCGTCTCTTCTGTGTGTATTGGGTCGCGTCGCTTCTATAACAGGGCAAATTTTAAATAGCTTTAACTATCCTGAAACACTTCAACTTTAAATGTGATTTCCAACAATTTTTGTTTTAGGACTTTGGTAAAATAGCAATTTTTTTTTATAATTTTTATTTTTTTGGCTCATTTTGACAAATATGAGCAGGAGATGCTGGAGAGGTGGTAGAAAGAGTAGAGGGGCATGAAAGCGCGCCGCGCAGGCAGCGATAAAATGGTACACACGACACCACGTCAGAGTGTACACTTTTGTTGTAAAGTCGACCGTAACGTAAACGAGTGGAGTGCTCACGTGTAAGGGTCGACGTGCTGTCGTGTGTACAAATTCAAACTTTTAAAGGATAAGAAACGGTCAGCAAATAAAATAAAAAGTATCGAGCTATGCGAAAAGTCGTAGAAAAAAAGTAGTTGGAAGTCACATTTAGAAATCGACGGGTTTCAGGGATAAAGCTAATTAAAAATTACCCTGTATACATTTTGTATGACAGTGGCATCGAACTGACGTGGCGTCCACGCCGCATATTCGTCCCATGTCCCTTTCGTGTGTCTGGCTCATAAGGCATTTGCGACTATGTGAAGGAAAACATCGTGAGGAAACATCACCGTTTGAGCCTCGGCTTGAAAAGACGGTAGTAGGAAGAAATTTCCCAATTCTTTCACACTCCCATTTCTAACTACCACGCTGCCGCTATAACATACGCAGATGCGAGATAAAGCTGGCGTGAGGGTGTGCGTTTAACAACTTTTGTACATTTATCGTAACAAATACCGCTCTTGCTTGCGGCTGCTAAGGTTTGAGAAACACCGAGAAGAAGACTCTACGGGGCGTTGTCCTAATAGAACGCGACTACGCAATCATCGCAAGTTCACGCGAACTTTAGTCGTACGAATCCGCGATTAAACTACTGATGTCGAATCGCGCGATTAAAACATATGTTCGGACCACGCGACAAATATTTTAATCGCGCGATTCGACATCAGTATTTAATCGCGGATTCGTACGACTAAAGTTCGCGTGCTACTACTACTAGCGCGATGTTTGCGTAGTCGCGTTCTATAAGGACAAAAAAGCTTACAATTTTCCACTTTTCGACAATAAAACCAGGTTAGGGCAGGTAGATAGTAAAACAGCCAATGCCCTAGCCCTAGCCAGAGCAATAATGTTAGCGTTGAAACCAAGTCAGGAGTCTGGAGGACATAGCTTTTAGTAGACATGCGCGAAACAGTGCACTTCGAAGTCATGATATATTTCATGACATTTCATACCGCGTGATATTACCTTATGTCATGGCACCAAACATGACACATGACATCATGGTATTTGTTCATTGCAGACATGAAACATGACATCATGGTATTTCTTCATTGCAGACATGAAACATGACATCATGGTATTTCTTCATTGCAGACATGAAACATGACATCATGGTATTTCTTCATTGCAGACATGAAACATGACATCATGGTATTTCTTCATTGCAGACGAAACATGACATCATGGTATTTCAGCACACTTTTATTGCAGTACGTACAGTGTGCTGAAATGCCATGTGTCATGTTTCATGTCATCTAGTGTAATGAAATGCTATGTGCCATGCTTTATTCTCTCGTGTAATGTGTAATATTTCATGACACCGTTGTGTAATATGTCCTTCGTAATATTACAAGCATTACCTAAACATGTCTAGCTTTTAGCGATGTCAGAGCAAACAACATATTTTTAAGAGTACATAATCTAGTAGGTAGAACAGATTGTGTACTCTTAAAAATATGTTTGTTTTTGCTCTGGATGTTCTCTATGCATCTATCTCTACCAAGACATATTATCAGTGTTCTACAATAAATAAAATTGTAATTACTTACTAACCTCATCCAGGTTTCTTTAAAAAGTTCTCCATCTTGTTCTTAACTTCAGCTCTTCTTGTTCACGGCTCTTCTTGTTTCTTGTATTTTTTTCGGAGTTCAACTTTTGTCTTGGTATATCACCGGCTTTGCCCTCAAAAGTACCCTCGCGCTTATAAATCCCCTCATTTGCGGATCGCGCTTGACAGAACCGATTTCAATTATCTCGTCTAAAAGTTGAGCGCTGTTTCCTTTCCATTATGAACGGTCGCTGCGCATTTTGGAGTTTGGCTGGCTCGTTCTGATTTGGTCTAGTTGGTACTGGCTTTGGGCGGTTAAAACTGGATTAGGCTTCTTTGTTTGTATGAAACCTTTTGTGAAATGCTATAGTTTTCATATCAGTTTCATATAGGTTGAGCCAGTTTTTTAGAAACTGAATACAAGTTAACTCAAATTGATTCTATAGCTCTTCATAGTTTAGTTTTTATCTACCTACATTTAAAATGGTTCTGCCTACATCTCTACATTAGGTACGGTCAGCGACACGCGGGGTTACCCTATGATAGCTCTTATCGCACGCAGCATAAGTGCGACAATCGAACAAAAAGGGGTACTTATCCCACTTTGTCATTGAACTTGTCATCGACCTTTACACGCTAGCACTCTACTCGGTTACGTTACGGGCGACTTTACAACAAAAGTGTAAACTCTGACATTCTGTCATGTGTAGATTGCATTATGTAATTTATTTATAGGACGTTCTGTGACGCGAGACGATACCTTCCTCCGTCATCGTGTTTACACATTTTTGATACAAACTTTTGAAAATTATTCCTTAGTGCACCTTTGCCTGAACTACAAGATACCACCACGTTACTGTTCTGTGTCTAATTTTTTTTTTAAATTTATTGAATATTTACACTATCCTTAGGTCATCCAAAGCGACAGATTACATTCTACTTGGGTAATTCACTAATAAAATAAATTATTAAATTATAAATTCCCTAGTCGGCTTGAAAACAAAATTAAATCTTAACTGTAACACAATAATTTTATTGCGCTCTAATTAAAAAAATATAAAAATGAAATTAATTAAAAATATCGGCAATGAATACGATTACAATCAAATCATTATATTATTTCCGGGTGCGTCAAGAAGAACCTTGAAATCTTAATACAAGGTATGATCCAAATTATTCGATTTCGCCCAACGAGCTCCTCCCCACTTATAAAATCGAGAAAGGGTGGCGGTGATAATAATTTGCACCGGCGAATAAGGAATTGTGGGCCCAGTCAGGTGTGGAAACTAGGTCACTGGCACTGACACGTAAGTGGGGTCGCTGCACCGGTTATGGACCATTGGATAAAATTGATTGTGTCTGGCTGAACTAATGTTTATGTGAGCTTTAGTTAATTATTCGGATTTGTAATCGTTATACAGAGCAATTTTAAAATAGCGTTCTTTTTTCGGAAACATGTCAACTTATAAATGTGATTTCCGACTACTTTTGTTGTACGATTTTTTCAAAATCTCGATACTTTTATTGAACGAACGAGCGAAGTTCGCCGAGTCTACTGGAACAATCCGGCGTTTGTATGTATGTATGTATGTTTGTATGTATGAATGTTCGTTCGACGATAACTTGAGTAAATTTGGTCGGATCGTTATGAAATTTGGTAAGCGGGTAAACGAAATTAATAGAATTTTTAAGTACGAACATGAGCCAAATCAGTTGAGGGGTTGCCGAGATATGGGGTTGTATAGTTCATAATATGAAAAGCGCGCGCGCGCCTGCGCGAATGGCGTAAGCAAAGTTACACTTCACTGTAACTGGGGTCGCGAGTTCATAGTTCGGAGCAAACCACTAGTTATTGAACGTTTCTTCTTCTTTAAACGTAGGCATTTCTACCATTTCAGCGCTGCCTGCGCGGCGCGCTTTCGTACCCCTCCACTCTCTACCACCTTTCCAGCCTCTCCTGCTCCTTGCATATTTTTTTTACTTGTATTTGCTCTCATATAAAATAGCAATTTTTGAGTTGCATCACTTGATACGAGAGGCACAAGATCATGGGGTCTACCGGCTAAAACGAAGCCGATTACCATTGGCAAATTAACTGGGTGGCAGTAAAATGAACTAGGTGAAAATTTTTATGAAATTAATGATCAGTACAGTTTTCATAAATTGAACTTCGATTTTTGCCAATGGTAAATATGGTAATCGGCTTTGTCTTAGCCGGTAGACTCCCAGGTTCGAGTGATCTTTGTCATTTGAAACTCTTTGTGATCAAGTATAATGACTCAATATTCGTTCTAAAATGCTGAAATAAAATAAAGCTATCTTTAACAGTATGGTACGAAAATCTACACGCTGACCATAGCAAAAGTGTTAACTTAAATCTTGGCAAAGTGTCACAGAGTAGAAAAACTGTCCTGGAGGGGCATTTTTGTTTCGCCCGACTTCTTGCAGTTGCAGCCAACTGCCAGATTAGGGAAAATTATGGTCTGTGAATCTTGGTAATCTATGCTTTGTCCATTTAAATTTTGTATTTTTGCTTCGCTAGCAGAGAAAAAGCTTATTTCGTATAACCTAATAAATGAGCGGCACATCCCCAAATTTTTTTCAACTCTGCGGTATTTATATCTATTAGGTTTTTATTCTCAACGCGTACTAAAGCACACCAAAACATTATCAAGATTAACTAAGGGACACTTTTTAAATTCAGAAGAGACAAAACAAAGATTAGTTAATGCAATTGGTTTATTTTTCTTTTTTACATTATCTTGCTTTTAAAGTAAAAGGTAGAAGCTATGTTGCAGTGTTTTACACTATATGAAGTGTATAATATAGGCGTTTTATACATATTGTTTTTTTTACAAGAAGAAAGAATGAAACAAGACAAAAAGGGTCAGTCTTATGTTTGGGAAGATTGTAAGTAAACAAGTAATATTATACAAAATAGGGAAGACACTTACATTAGGTACGATTTAAATGAAACACTAAAGTTGTGTATTCGATGCAAACATTCGCCAACGAGTTAGAGCATTTGATGGTCAATACGTTGATGTAAGCAACCTCGCACTGACTAAACGATTAAAATTTTTGAGGAAAACGTTCCTTTTTTCCCAGTTATAGTTCTACTGAACAGTTCTACTGAACAGTTCTACTGAACAGTGAATTTCTACCGTGAAACAAGTGGGAAATTTTTTCTCACTAGTCCTCCAGTAGAACTAGTGAATCTCTCGCTTTGTGAAAATGAGCCTTGTTTGGAATAAAATGTTTTTACATCAAAAATACCTGTTATATTCTTCGTTCGAACATCAATTGGGCCAGTCAGCACTTGGGTGTAGCAAAGGTTGGCTTAAAGAGTTAACGGTAAATTTTGCAACTTTCAAACTTTTTTTAAAGGAAGAAACTTTTTGTCTGAGTCGATTAACCCTAAGGCGCCGGCCACACAGAAGAGACGTAGGACGAGGACGCGGCGCGGACGTGTCGTTTTGTATTGACTTGACGTGTTGCTTTGTCTTCGCCCCGTCGCTTCTGTGTGTCTTGCATCGCGTCGCTTCTATACATTTTGTATAACAGTGACATGATAGTGACGTAGCGTCCATGCCGCGTCTTTTTCCCATGTCTATTCTGTTTGCCCTTAAATATTATGACTTTATTCGGCGGGGGCATGTTGATGATAAACGGTTTTATCTTGCTATTGGCTAGCGCCATCTTGCTTTGTTTCACTAGGTAAAGTGAGATGGTAACGGGTTAGAAACGATATCGATCGATACAGTCTGCCGCAAGGTCTGGTGGCTTGGATGTGGACACATGAATACACTCACTAAAGTAAAGTACAAGTTAAAACACTAACGGTACATCGCACATCATATCCCAAAGTACGATTAACAACTTCTAAAATCACTCCCACTTTTAAAATTCAATTTTCACCTTAAAATACTTTTTAAACTTCGTGATAACAACCTTACGTATTTTCCTCTCTTTTAATTAATTATAAATAATAATAATCTCTTAGAGACATCTTTGTTACAATTTACACTCAAATAACCTAACTATTTACAAACCATAGCCTAATTAAAATTGAAAGAAAATGGCGCAATTGTCTAATTGACTTCAAAGAAGCTTTGATGCTAGATCACCTGAGCGTAGACGGATCCAGCACCAACTGCCTAGGCTAAAGGGAGACGAACTCAGGTGGCGGCGGTGGGAGGGTCAACACAGGAGTCTCTGTATTATCAACTTCCTTGCTAGCCCCTGGTAGCGACCAAGTTGACGAACTCCCGGCCGCAGTGACCCTAGGTCCCATATTATCATAAGCGGCAGGGGCGCAGCAGGTACGATTCCTTCGAGGCAACGTTGCCCCCCCACTTAGCAAGTCCGGATACTTCCCTGGCTCCCCAGGCCTTCCTGCCACTTGCACCGATATGAAAATATTCCCGTAAGGTACAGGGACTGCGAACTCCGCTGGTGGAGGTGGAAAAGCCCCCGGCGTTCCCTCTATAGTTATGTGAACAGGATCAAAGCCACAAGTTCGAGGTCCATCTTCGCTCGATCGCTCTGTGAGCTCAAAATCGCACGGTGAAGCCATCTCGGCTATAGAGCGGTCGCAGCTGACAACTACTGAAGCGTCTAGTAACCTCTTCTCTTGGTCCGTGAAGCTTCTACTAGGTGGAACCGTCCGTCTCCTCATATGCCAACAAGCCACCGCTCCCAAGAACCCGAGAGTGGCTAAAGCGCCTAGCGCGCCGAAAACTACTCCTAACAGTTGTGGTATGCCAGGGTCTGTTCTTGCTGTCGCAGTTTGGTATCTCGGTAAGACCAAGCTTATAATTGCACGGGCCTCGCCTGCGGGGCTTTTAGCTACGCACGTCCATTCACCAGCTGCACTTGACGTAACGTTCAGTAAGGTGACGTTTACCCATCTGATACTACCGGGGACTTTATCCTCTGAGTCGTCCACTTCGCTCTCCGCTTCTTCCATGTCGCAGTCGACGGTGCTATTGTGGATGTCAATGCCGTCGTACAACCACGTGACCTCAGGCTTCGGCACTCCGTGAACCCAGCATCCGAAGGTCGTTGGCATGCCAACCTCTGCACGCACAACCAGAGTGCTAGAACGCACTTCTGGCGCGCAAACCATGCTTTTGCTAGGGACGTTCCTCCACTTGTTGCCAGCTTGAGTGGATGGCTCTACGCAGAGTAAGTCTTCTGTCCCTAACTTGCTTTCTAAGAACCAATCCTTAAACTCCCTCAGGCGACAGTCACACTTCCAGGGATTACCGGAGAGAGAAACAGTTTTCAAAGCTGGCAAAGCAAACGTAATCAAGCGTAGAAAAGTCAATTGGTTCCGGCGTAAATCTATGGTCTCTAACGCCTTCAGGTTCCTCAGAGCATTAGTTTGTATCGAGCGTAGTCTACATCCATCTAAATGCAGCATCCGCAAATGGGGTAAGGGTGGAAACTGATTAGCCACTAGCGTCGTCAGGGGATTGTTACTTAACACTATTAGACGTAGTCTTTCGTTGCCTCTAAAAATATCTCTCGGCAGTACTGCCAGGTCGTTGTCGCCCAAATCGACTTCTATCAAGATACGCAGCTCCAAAAACGCGTCCGGGTGCAGGGACCTCAACTTCGTAGCCCTTAAGTTTATCCTCTGTAGGTTTAACAGTCCAATGCTGGAGAAGACTTCCTGCGGGAGGTTTCTCAAAGGGTTGTCGTGTAGGTCTAAGACCTGGACATCACTGGACAAGGCGGGTGGTCGCCGAAGGTCTGCCGAAGCGCAAGTGGCGGTTTTCTTCCCCGAAGACCACTTGCAGCGGCAAGCGGGTATCTTGGCGCAGTCGAGCCAATCGCTGGCGGTCTCCACGACGCAATAGCTCAGAATCACGATCCAGCAGCAATGCAAGACCGCACGCATGCTCATCTCATCGCGGATCGGCTGTGTCGGCACTGCGCCTGCAACAATAGAAAGGTCATGTTACAATCTGTTGAGTATGTAGATAAATTGGGAATCTGGGGGCATGCTAGTGGCCCCGTCAAGCGAGCAGCAAAGTGGCACTACTACCTTTTCTCGAAGCGCTTCGTCGTTTTTTTGAACCCTCAAAACTTGGGTTTGGACATATGGGCGAAAGGTGAAAAATGTATTCACTGTTCATTACTTTTCTGTTAATAAGTACAAGTTCTTTTAGTAACGTAGTAAAAAGTAACGAAACGGCCAAGCCACATATTTTGACTAAGGTGTAGGTTTGGGAAGTTGTACAGCGTTAGGGCGTGTAGAGTTAGAAGCTTGGCTCTACATGTTGGTAAGATTGCGTTTACTAACATGTTATCCTTAGTTCGTTTCCAGGGCAGGCGGAAAAGCGATCATTAACCTTTGAGCGGATCACAGAAATAAACAACATTTTTTATGCCAAAGGTTTTTTTGAATTTTTGATAAGTTTACTATGAACTGGAACATTAATGAGCGATGAGGTTTAGTAATTATTAAACAACTATGTTAAGGTGAAACGACACCAAAGTGGCGGAAAAAAAACAGGTTGGTATGAGTATACATTAAGTATATTAACCAGGGATGTCACGTTCATCAGTGTCAGTTTCACAATCGTTTTCTGATGATGAGGATGTGCGATTGTACACACTTGCGCAGAAATCCCCACCAGTTTCGTCAAGCGGTCATAACTCGTGACGCTACCTGTAGCACGTTGAAACAGGTTTTTTATCTCTGACTGACCGGAACTCTCACCCCACCCCGTACCTAAAAACACGCTTCGATATCCAAACGATACAGAAATGTAAGGAGAGTGACGGAGTGCGACACGAATCTTTATATTTTTACGGTTACATAGTTCTTCGTATCAATGATCGCTTTTCCGCCTGCCCAGGAAACGGACTACCAATTAGTGATTAAATAATAAGGATAATGCCAGCTCTACAATCACGTGTCTGCTGCTTTTGCAGTGGCTATGGGGATTGAAGAATCTGACAGTCTTGGAGGAAATTCTGAAACCAGGTTACTCCAGAAATTCCTACCACGTAGGTTTATTGGTGCCAGATTGGACGAAGGTACGGTCAGCGACACGTTTGGTTATTCTGTGGTAAAGTCCGGATGCCGAGCGTAGGCAATTTTGGTCATTGACCTGTTTATACGCGTCTCGGTTACTCCCGCGTAATTATATTGCCGTCTCGCTCGTACAGTTTCAATGGCTGAATGGGATAGCAATATGAATACGCGTGAGTGTATTTATATTGCTATCTCTGTACCTCTATAATGACCGAAATTGTCTCTTTTTAGCGTCCAGACTTGAGCCCTTGTCACGCGAGGCATATGTGCGTCAATTGGGTACGCAAAGATTTTTGTTCGAAAGTCCGTTATTGGCCTATACTTATCTTTATACAATATTGAGAAACTTATTTAAATATTTTTTATTTTGGACCAGTAGTTTTGTTTTTATGCGCTAAAATGTTTTGTTCCTATGACCGCCAACAGTATGCAGACCGTCGCGTTACGTCATAAAACCGTATCTTTGAAACGTTGTAAAATCCATACTACTGAACCAAAATAAAAAATATTGAAATTAGTTTCTCAATATTGTCTAAAGATAAGATTAAGCCAATAACGGACTTTCGAACAAAAAACTTTGCGTACCGAATTGAAAATAAGCGGGCTTGTTTGTCGCTGACAACTAGGTGCTATAAATAAATCTTGTCATACTTTATGGGGCAGGGCTGTAATTCAAGTTACACGACATGACTTGAGATATTCTGACTATATCTAAATTTTACAGATTTTCATGTTATGTTTTGGTTTGAAATGCAAGCAAGGCAATACTGTGCGGCCCCAGGCCCGGATTTAAGGGCAAATATGCAGGCCTTGTTAAACACTCATTCTAGCACACAAATAGACGGCATTCCATTGGCAGTGAAGATCGTCATACACCAGCACCAAATTTTTCTGATTAAAGGGTTCTCGCAAAGAAAATGGGACCTCCACACCTTTGTTGCCCCAGGGCCTCCACACTTCTAAATCCGGCCCTGTGCGGCCCTAAGCCTTTCTTCCTGATTTCGGCCCTGCTTCAAGCAGGTCCAGGTAAGCCAAAGGCTGCCAGACTGACGTGCACAACAGCAGGGGTTGTTAATAATAGGCGCCACGTGAACAATGGACCGGGCAAAAACAGACGTGTGCTGCCCTGATTTAGTGCCGTGGTCGGACATCGCCCACGGCGGGTTAGGTGAATGGCTTTGTCCGAAATGTGCCCTAATATACAAATTTTTACACTCAGGTGTGTTGCAGATTTTTTTTGTCCGAATGGCTTTGTCCGAAATGTGCCCTATTAAACATTTTTTTACACTCAGGTGTGTTGCAGATTTTTTTTGTCCGAATGGCTTTGTCCGAAATGTGCCCTAATATACAAATTTTTACACTCAGGTGTGTTGCAGAAATTTTTTGTCAAGAAGATAGTTGAACAATTTTATATTCAATATACGTGTCACCTCAGTCTGCCGCAACCAAGAGCGCTGCAAAGGTCTTAAAAAAAAAACGAGTGGTTAAGGCTGCAAGATAGCAGCATAGCGGGAAATTCAAAATTTTCACAGTTTTTTACATTTTGTAGCAGAAGCAGTGGCACTGCCCAAAAAACTTGTCGAAGATCAGAGCAGCTACCACGAGTGCTTACTGTGACTGTCACTGAAAGTGATAAGTTGGATAAACAACCTTACTACTATAGTGTTAGGATACATGACAGACGTCCGGCAGACGTCCGGCACAGCTTTTTCGCACTCGTGGTAACTACTCTAAACACATAATCGGCTAAATTATTATTGTTCTGTTGTTTACAATAATGAAAATAATACTAGGTATGTTATTGCCGCGAACGAAAAATCGCTGAACAAAATAGTTCAGTTTAGCTACGAAATGTAAAAACTGTGAAAATTTTGAATTTCCCGCCACGTTTCTATCGTCCACCCTTAATCTGTTGAAAGTGTAGTTTAATTAGGATCGTTAAAGTTATCAACAACTTGGGCCAACCTTGAAATCTTGAACATTAAAGCGGTTCCAAATAGAAGCCCATTAGAGGTAAAACATAAAGCAAGTGGCGAAGAAGGCTTAATGTGGGGCTTATTGATAGAAACAACTTTTAATTATCAATATAATTAATTCAACGAAAGCCCGTCCCATACGCACATTAATTAGATTATTCGGTCTGAAATTCATGCCAGTACAGTGATGCTAGGAAATAATTAAATTATTGTAATGCACAAATTTTAAGCATCCGCCTGTACACCCACATCTCAAAGGCTTCTAAGCGATTGGCCATGTTTTTGGTGAGTGTCCAGGCCTCCGCACCGTAGAGAAGTAACGGGACCCAGAAGGTCCGTAACACCACAGTGTTGCAGAGAATGAGGAAGAAAGTAGAGATCCTGAAGACCATCCAAAAGAGGAAGCTAGAGTACTTCGGCCACATAATTAGAAATAATAACAACAAATACAGCCTCCTTCAACTGATCATACAAGGCAAGATACCAGGCAAAAGGAGACCTAGTAGACCCAGGATATCATGGATCCAAAATCTGCGCGAATGGTTCGGGCAGAGCACCGGCTCATTGTTTCGTTTGGCGGCTTCGAAGGACGAGATAGCCAAACTGATCGCCAACCTCCGATAGGAGACGGCACGCAAAGAAGAAGAATGCACAAATTGATATGACTTCACTAGCCGTAACTGGTCAACTCATTTGATTTCCCGCAAAGACTTACCGATAAAAGATGGGCAAAGTCCATTGCGAAATGGCGGACTACCAACCAGATGGTCTGATGACATAGCCCAAGTAGCCGGAAAACCGTGGTTGCGCCTGGCACAGGATCGTGAGAGTTGGCGCGAGCATGAAGAGGCCTTTACTCAGCAGTGAGTGTTAACAGGCTGATCATCATCATCATCATCAACACTAAAAACACGAGGTCATACCATCACCACATACCCACAGCTGCAGTACAAAACGCAGTGTCCACTACCGCACGGGCACAGGAAATTAATCTAGACCGTAATTGAATTAGTCTAGAACCACTGAGTGGTGGCAGTTAATACACTTGGGGCATAAACACTGCAGCAAGACTGTTTATCTCGGCGCAACGGGCCGATACCATCGGCGGAGGTAACGGTCGGTTTTAGAATCGACGTTTAGTGACAATTTTAGAAATTGTGAATCGGCAATTAAACACCGGTTTTGCATGCTAAATCCGAAATTCCCGAAAACAAATCATATCGCCGCTTCCGAAACGGTCACATTGCGAATTAGAAATCTATAGTCTTGTTGTTTAGAGTTTGAAATCGCGTAGTAAGTAAATAATATGAAAACCACTATTCTCCGCCCATGACCGCTTTGGTCTAGATCTCATCTAGATATTCAGTGATACGCTTGGATATGGTGTTGATGACACTTTTGTATTTTACTTTTGTAAAAAGTTGAATAATATTATAATCTTTCAATCAGTCAAAATGTTAGAATGTGCGAATCTATGCTAGTCGTGTGGTATAGAGTTGATGACACTTTTAAATTTGTGAAAAGTTGAATAAATCTGTTGAATTTAAATATTATTGCTATTTACAAATAAAATGTAAATTGTATACGTTCCATGAGATTACAAAGTGAGAAGAAGTTTATTAACGAAAATAAAGTCATGAAAAAAAAAAAAACAAATTAACAATAATTACGAGTAAACTGTTTTTTTCATAAATTTATTAAATGGGCGTTTAAGTTCGAATGGTACATTTCACATCGGTAAACACTGCCCCCTGTAAAAGCAGGGCTCATCAAGGTAGCAAGCAGGTTTTGAGCGTGGTTGTTCCAGGAATAGCCACTACAGAAGTTACTAAACGAGTTTAGCTCCTGCTGCTTTCAAAATAAGGGCTATTTTAGAGAGTTCTTCCGGGGGCTCAATAAAGTTAGTGGACCTGTAAAGGTTGTCTGAAATAGCTAATAATAATGAAATATCCGGCCTTTATGGACACTTGAAGTGGACACTTGACTGGACACTATTTAATCGAGCTCGGTACACAAAGTAAACCTAGAAAAAATCTGATATAAGTAATTAGAACGCAGGGACAGCGCCATATCTATATGGATATATGGATTTCTTTTTTTTTTTCATTCCAGTTCCCCATTCACAGACTTGCTATATTTTATTCATGATCGAGGCCAAACCCATACATTTCCTTAGCCGGAAACAATACGTTATAGGAGGTACTTTGTATTGAATTGAAGATATCAATAACTCACGTATATTGCCCGTTAGATGTTAGTGCGATCAACAAGAACAAAATAACCAGTTACAGAAGCTAAAGCTCTTATACAGGGTGTTAAAAGACCGCCAACAGACCCGAAAGCCACGCATAGCATACTGGACACCAAAACAAAGTATCTTTTCGATAAATTATTGCTGGGAAACGATTTCGGTTTTTTAGGTTATAATTTTGAAAAATATTTTATCACGCAATGGACGCGTAACGTACAGAAGTCATATTGCGCAAGCGTAGGTATAATTTTATGTTACTTAAGCTTGAAGTGCCGATGTTTAGAATACGTTGCGGGTTGAAATTGTAACGTCGTTTTTTGTAAGAAATATTCATATTTTTGATATAGCTTCTTGAGAAGGTACGTTAAGAACTAGATACTAAATACATTTCAGCAAAAAAAAAGTTTTGAAAAGTCTGACTTTGAACCTTATTATCTCGGAAACCGTTGATTTCCCAGGCATAGTTCCTTGGGCAAAAATGTTTCTTATGATGAGGACAGTACGTGGTTTCCCGCTCTGTTGGCGGTCTTTTAACACCCTGTATAATTTAATACAACGCAATAAAATTATTTCAACTCAAAAACTTTGTTTCAGCACTATTCAAAAACGGCCGGAGGGATTTTGTTTACCAAATTTCGAAACTGCTGATCCCTTGAAATGGCAAACAAATACGTACAATGACCGCGCTTAGATTTGCCGCAAGGGTCGCTAGTGTTACGTAAGGTCAGAAATGTCACTGTTTGTATGGGCTACGCGGGTTTATTCCTAATTTAAATTAATGTTGTGAATATTGTGCAATATAATCCGTGCGGAATCAGAATGGGATAATACCTTTTGGAACTGAATCAAAAATGACAGTTCTCGAGTAGTGTCAGTAAAAAAAAAATTAGTTTTACTTCTATCATAGGGTTATGAAATTGGACATACACAAACATGTTTAATGTTTGTAATCTAAAAGGATTCAATGTTATTGCATTAATTGAATAAAACGTGATAAAACTCGGGCAGACACCCACGCGCACAGAAAACACAAGCAAGTTTCGACGCGAGTTTGCCATAGACAACTAGAGTTTGCCGAAATGCTGACGCTACAGGACCGCGAGCTTCTCAGTTCCAAAAGGTATTATCCCATTCTGATCCCGCACGGATTATACCTGAGATTAATTATGGCAAATCGTTGTTGTCCCGCTACTGACCGCTGCTTTCAAACAGTTTCATCTTTTGGTTGAGTGTGTTTTAAATATATTTATCGAATATTTTTTTGATTACATGATTTTAATGTATGTAAACTTTTGTTTACGTCTTAAGGCGCTGGGCATAGTGAATTAGCCCGCGCGCAAAAAAAATGCACAAAAACGATTCCTGTATCAAATACACTAAAAAAATAGAAAATGTTCACATATCAAACCCTAGAATTAGGTGAGAGCTATCTAAATCAGCCAGTTTTGTGTTGATACCCATAACAGATTGCAAGATATTTTGTTTGAAAGAAAGTGCGCCGCCTATTTTTTTTCATTAAAAATATCTTCAAAACGTTTATGAATGTCAACACGAAACTGACTGTTTTAGATAGGTCTCATCTAATTCTAGGGTTTGATATGTGAAAATTTTCGATTTTTTTTGTGTCTTTGATACAGGACTCGTTTTTGTGCATTTTTCTTGGCGCGCGGGCTATTCACTATGTACAGCGCCTTAAGGCGCTCTTCATAGACGATATTTAGGTATTTGAGGGGGTGAAGCAGAGGAGTGACGGGGTGGGAAGCCACGCCCTCTGCGGGGCGCTGTACAGATTACAATAATAACAGATCGGAATCCCGCCATAGTAACGTTCGGAACTTAGACGGACGTCACCATGACGCCAAGTGATCCACCGCCGCGGCAATGACGTTGAAAAATTATTATGGGTACCTACCTCCTTAGCTTTTTTTCTAGTTGGATAATGATTGATTGAATAATAATACCTAATGCTTGCAGATCTTGCAATAGATATTTTGGCTAGCAGACAAAGAGCGTGAGTCGTGGGCAGCTGCGGCGTCTGCAGATTCTCTTTCGATCTTTGTATCCAACTTTACTGTTGCTTGCTAGTTCAACGCGCGATAGGTAAACACGACAGCACGTCAGACTGTACACTTTTGTTGTCAAGTCACCCGTAACGTAACCGAGTAGAGTGCTAGCGTGTAAAGGTCAACGTGCTATCGTGTGTACTTACTAGGTACACACAACAGCCCGTCGACCTTTACACTCTACTCGGTTACGTTACGGGCGACTTTACAACAAAAGTGTACAGGCTGACGTGCTGTCGTGTGTACCTAGTAAGTACACACGACAGCATGTCAGCCTTTACACGCTAGCACTCTACTTGGTTACATTACGGGCGACTTTACAACAAAAGTGTACAGTCTGACTTTCTGTCGTGTGTACCTAGTATGTACACACGACAGCACGTCGACCTTTACACCCTAGCACTCTACTCGGTTACGTTACGAGTGACTTTACGACAAAAGTGTACACTCTGACGTGCTGTCGTGTGTACCTAGTAAGTACACACGACAGCACGTCGACCTTTACATGCTAGCACTCTACTCGGTTACATTACGGGCGACTTTACAACAAAAGTGTACACTCTGACGTGCGGTCGTGTGTACCTAGTAAGTACACACGACAGCACGTCGACCTTTACATACTAGCACTCTACTCGGTTACGTTAAGGGCAACTTTACAACAGAGGTGTACAGTCTGACGTGCTGTCGTGTGTACACACGACAGCACGTCGACCCTTACATGCTAGCACTCTACTCGGTTACGTTACGGGCGACTTTACAACAAAAGTGTACAGTCTGACATGCTGTCGTGTGTACCTATCGCGCGTTGAACTAGCAAGCAACAGTTGGATACAAAGATCGAAAGAGAATCTTCAGACGCCGCAGCTGCCCACGACTCACGCTCTTCGTCTGTTATCCAAAATATCTATCTATTGCAAGATCTGCAAGCATTTATTATTATTCAATCAAGCAACAACCAACTAAAAAAAAAAAAAAACAGAAAACCAAACTAAGTTTTGACAGTTTGGAACGTGATTCACTTTGTTTGGATGAACGTCGATCCCCGGTACGGACGAACTGTCAAATTGACTAAGTAAACAATGTATTCAACGCCTGCGAGAAAAGAATAGCACATTTACAACATCAAAATCGTAAATACACTAAAATCGCGAAATATTCACATATCAAACCCTAGAATTAGGTAAGTGCTATCAAACACACCATTTTTCGTGTTGTAAATCATGACAGTTTGCAAAATATTTTCGTTGAAAAAAACAAATTCCCAGTACTAACTTCCTCAGTTTTTGAATGAAAATTTCTTCAAATCTATTACGAACATCAACACGAAACTTGCCTTATAAGATAGCTCTTACCTAATTCTAGGGTTTGATATGGCAATATTTTCGATTTCTTTAGTGTATCTTGCATGCGAATGCAAATAAGAGATGCGTCATTGCTATACTTCTCCCGCAGGAGTTTCACTATCCACCCTGCCTTAAGATGCCGTACGTCTCACAACTAGCGCCGCCAATGGAAAAAAAAACATATCTTTTTTTTGGATGCGTTTTTAGCAAAAAACGCTCCTGCGATTTCTCAACGCGAGGCTTAACAATTTTTAGGACCTAAGGTTTGGATTCCTGGATTGGATTTCCTACGAATGCAATCGATTCTCGCCAAAAGTGGCCACTTTTGGCGAGAATCGATTGCATTCTTAAGTTCTAGGATCTGGAATCCAAACCTTAGGTCCTAAAAATAGTTAAGCCTCGTGTTGAGAAATCGCAGGAGCGTTTTTTGCTAAAAACGCATCCAAAAAAAAGATATGTTTTTTTTTTCATTGGCGGCGCTAGTTGTGAGACGTATTTCACCTTAAATAACTAATTAAAGCGCCAACTATCAATGGTTGGCGCACTAAAATGGTAACACTAATTAAATCAGACCAATTTAATAATCTGGGCCCATCAAATCTATAAAAAAATACATAACTGATGCAACGCAGAGCCAAAACCACTGGCCTGCCCGAAGGTTATTTTCCCAAGGTGTGTTAGCCTGTAACGCAATGGCGTGTCAATGGCGTCCTAGCAGAAGGACAAAACCGGGGTTTCCTCGTTTTTCTCCTACACCAGCCAACTACAGGGTGCACTCTAAGTCGATAGCGGAACGTGGGCTATCTACTGATCAATACAAACAACTTGTACTAGGTGGCGACAAAAATGAAGCCAAAAAATATCAGCTTTTTCATACATTTGGCGCAGTACTGAGTCGACCTTTTGTATGGAACAGCTGATATTTTTTTCACTCCAATTTTTTTCGCCACCTAGTACAAGTTGTTTGTATTGATCAGTAGACAGCCTACATAAAGTTCCGCTATCGACTTAGAGTGCACTGTAGGTAATCCTTTAGAATTAAAATCCGAATATTCTTTGCTGTGTTACAAAAACATTAAAAAGATCGACAGCATTAATAAATCATAATTGAAGCCGTCAACTGGGAGCCCATTTTGGCACCATTGCGTTACAGACTAAACTAAGGCCTTTGCATCTGCCTTTGACGTAGTGAGATGATTTATACAGCGTCCAGTGGCACCTTTACTCACACTAGATGGGTGTAGAGACCACTCGGCGCTGCAGTGCCTGGGACATTGTTACAGGCTAAGGCCCCAGGTTTTAAGGTTATCTAACTTCTATCTATCTATATATATAAAAATGAATCGCTGTGCATTAGTCTCGCTAAAGCTAAGAAACGGCTTGACCAATTTGCATATTTACTGTTTTGTTTAGTTCACCATAGTTCAGGGTAGGTTTAAAAGCAAAGAAATATGGGAAAAGTTAAAGGATTAGCTGAAAAACGGAGAAATAAAAATTTGTCATTTTGTATTGGAATCGCCATTTTTGACGCGGAGAGTCAAACTATTTCAGGTGATACGAAGTTCACCGGGTCAGCTAGTCAATAAATAAAAATACATTCCATACCAAAAAATAATGTATATTTTCGTACTTTTACATATAAAATATATTTATTGTGTCCTTACTGTCTAATAAACAAACCTAGGTACAGACGAGTACTTTCAGTAGAAAGGATGCCCCATTTATTCTATCGAGTGGAACGGATCGCGTTGAAACAAATATATCCTGCGCTAGGCATTAATCTTCATAATCTTGACTTGGAAATTGGGAGCTAGGTTGCCGGGGAAAATCGAGGATTAAAGTCTTGAGAGATTTCCGATGGATGTTTTCTAGAACGTGAGAATTGCGAGAGCGGCGATAAGAGCCTAATTATAATTATCTCTCTTGGCGAGGAGGTTTTAATTAATTGTTTAATTAATAAATCAATGTTACGAAAGCCTCAAGCGGCGCAAATATGTTTCAATTGGAAACAAATACATATTTGCGCCGTTTGGGGTCGAGACGATGGGCACATGGGGCCCAGAGGCGCGCCTGCTGTACAAAGACCTAGCGGCGCGCCTAGTCGACGCTTCGGGAGACCAGAGGGCTGGCGCGTACCTCGGCCAGAGGATAAGTCTGGCCATCCAAAGAGGCAACGTCGCCAGCGTTCTGGGCTCACTGCCGCGGGACAGCGACCTGGGGCAGGTCGCTGTCCCGCGTACTTGTAAATATTATTTTTAGTTTAGTTTCTTTTAATTTTAGTTTTAGTTTAGCTTATTTCAATTTTAGTTCACATATTTATAGATTGTATTTAATTACGTTTTAATAAAGTTTGTAAATTATTTTGAGGTTATTAAATAAAATAAATAAAAAAATGTTACGTACATTTGTGAATTTGTAGTAGCAATACCACTCGCTGACCGTGAAGGAAGACATCGTAAGGAAACCTGAGCGTATGAGGCATTATACCCTCAACGCAAAAATCGCCAACCCGCATTGAGCACGCGTGGTGATTAAGCTCGAACTCTCTCTCTGAGAGAAGGCCTTTGCCCAGTTAGTGGGACATGTACAATTGTACAGGCTACATCTTACTTTTTTAAACAAATCAATACGTGTGGAGCCAACTAAGCCGCGGGTTTCCCCGGGGTGTGGGCTAGGCCGACTAAGCTGTCAGGAGGTGCTGGGCAAGCCTACTCCATCTAAAAACAATGTCCCAGGCACTGCAGCGCCGAGTGGTCTCTTCACCTATCTAGTGTGAGTGAAGGTGCCACTGGCCGCTGTATAAATCATCAAGATTCGCTCTACTAATACTGATTTGTGTTTTCTTGTAAAAATATTTTTCAAAACTTGACTTGACTTAACGGAATTTTACCCAATAATGTAGGTAAAAGGCTCCACTTCTAACCTTAAGTAAAAATAAAACAATTGAATATTGTCTCCACACATATTGACTTGTCTTTCCTGTGGGCTAGGCCGACTAACCTGTCAGGACGGTATAGGTGCTGGGCAAGCCTACTCCATCTAAAAACAATGTCCCAGGCACTGCAGCGCCGAGTGGTATCTTCACCCATCTAGTGTTAGTGGAGGTGCCACTGGACGCTGTATAAATCATCTCATTACGTAGATGCAAAGGCCTCAGTCTTTTTATTGTCTATAATATTATGTAGAATCAGGTCATGTGAAAAATACGGTCACACCTACTCCTGTGCATGATGTCTTTACTTCGTACAAACAAATTATATTTAAAAGCTTCTCACGTTGCATGCTCTTCGCTAATCCAGCCACATCACGAAAATACCAGTAAAATATTTTAACGACCGCAATAAAACTTAGTTATAGTATGGAAGTATTTTTATTATTAGTCCGCACGCGTTTTATCTTGCAAAATTCGAGTTCTTTTGGCACAGTCAAATTGGAAGAAATTTTAGGCATAAAGGCATGCCGTATAAGCTCTTATTACTTCAGTAATAAGGTTGCACTTTGTCCTCGTCTCGCCTGGTGGTATACGCAGACAAAGGCAACCTTATTACTGTAATAATAAGAGCCTGCCGCGGACTTTTTGTCCGCCACTGTGCGTCGTCTGCGCAGGCCCTAATAGTCTCAATTAGAAACCCGACGAAAGGACTAAGAGGCAGACTATGCGCCGAAAAAAACAAAAAAAAAATCCACTTAACCGTCGAGCGTCAAAACACTCGAAAATTGCCTCGTTTTTTTTTTTACATTTAAAAACGGGAATATTTACGGTGGATATTTTAGAGAATACAGGCTTTACCATCTCGTAAGTTCGTTCCTATACTCGCCAACGTAATAATATGTATTTTACACAAATATCACACACAAACCCGGGCAATATGTGAAATTACTTATTTGCTTTGGGTACCTGCAGCAGGCGGATCGGTGTACCCTTTTCGGCAAATAGAAATTTATGCTTTTTGTATACATTTGCCTCGGGAAATTTCATTTTCTTCGTAGGCCTTTTGACTGTTTTCCATTTTAGGAATTCCCCGTTTTATTTTTGTATTGGTTCGTGTAACGGAAGGGGAAACTGTATTTTTTGTGTGTTAAATTGGGTGGGTATGTAAGAAAATGTTTTAGAAGATGAAAGATGGAAATGAAAATTATTATGAAAGCAGCGTTTCTTTTCATTCGTCAGACTTGTCAAGTTTTTCGGAAATTGGCACCATTTGTATGTAGAAGTTAAGGAAGAGACGGCTCACGGCAAGTCTCTTGCAGTGGCAACAGAAAAATGGACTTATAACTCAATGAGTGACGCTAGCCATATTTGTTTACACAATAAGACTTTTATTTTTGGATACAGTTTAGGTACGTTGTACCTCAATCAATTCTTTTGGGGGCTCGGTGCCCTGTCTACTTGGTTTACGTAGATGGGAGAAACGGTATTTTATTCGCGCATTTAGGAATCTAAGTTTAGAATTTGGTTCAGAATTACCTTTATAACAAAATGCCCTCAGCATTAAAACCACCAAAAATTCAGCGTGCATAATATCGAAATATTTTAGTGCCTGATATTAGTTTAAGCGCGGATACCTAAAGTCAGCTCTTTAGAAGTGACCTACCAGTAGTACCAGTCCTACCAGTAGTTGGTAAGTATACAAGGCAACGTATACATGATGTAAATTAATACTAAACACTGAATAAAATAAAAATAAACACCCGCGACAATTTAGCTCCAAATTAGCACATCTCATAAACGGCTAAACCGAATTTGATTAAACATGTCTTATGCCGGTAAGATCAATCACAATTTAAACTCGGATCATAGATTATACCTCGCATTTTGTATGCAAATGAATCGACAGGTGATTGATCTTACGGGCCTAAGAACACTCGCTAAAAACCCAGCTTTCAAAATTAAAAAAACTCCATCCAAATCGGTTCGCCCGTTTAAGAGCTACCTACGGTACCACAGAACAACACACACACATTGTGGTCAAATGTATAACACCGCTCTTTTTGTATCGGGGGTTAAAAAAGAAGAGAAAAACAAACACCGTAATATTTTATGGAAAATTATTCCCTAAAGTAGAGGGAAAACCCGTGTTGGGTTCAAAGTCGACTAAAAGCAATCGGTGGAGATACCTTCCCCTCTCACCAACTTCATAAGAGGGATACGGACTGTTCGCGAAGAAAGTTTATATTTTGTATGTGTTTGAAATATAAACATTGCCCTTTTTACTTCGTACGTGTTTCCAGGACTTTTCAAGGAACGCACTGCTTTGGAAAAGTATTGGATCTTTTCTCGATTGTTTGCTAGATTCAAAGTTGTCAAAAAGAAACGCAAGAAGGGGTTTTTATGTCTAAAGATATTTTGCACAGTGTAAATGATTCTTTATAGACGACGTTGTCCTAAAAAGTGGCAAACATTGACCAACAGGTTACAAGTTTACAACACAACATTTTGACATAACCTAGACACTTCATTTATTAGCTTATTTGGTCCGCTTCCGTCACTAATTGGCTCTACAACAAAAAAAAAAACAGTACAGCAACACATACAAAACAAACATCAAAAGAAAACCCAAACAAGGCCCTGAATCCTTTGTTTAAAACTCAGTTCATTTTGTCAAGAGTCGAGATATGGACCGACAAGTATCCAAAAGAACGGGAGTGACGGAATGCTCCCCTATATTGCGACGGAGTTAAGGTGCAATTTGAATAAACACAGCGCTTTCCACGTTCATTTGGATCTTTGTATGGATAGGGCCTTGTCGTCAACTGAAGCTAATTATCAAAAGTCTACAGAAAACCGCGATAAGGCCCGCAGAGCAAACGTACCGTGACTTTCCGAGCGTGTGGTGTGTACTTTCTGTGAAATTCACTTTATTTGTTTGCCATCTTATTGCAATTAAAATTTTTATGACACTTTCTAATTTGTATATCATGTTATAATATAAATCTTCTAACATAATAAATGCAAATTAGAAAATGACAGACGATATCGGTGATCGAATCTCGAGTCTGAAGTGGAAATGGGCAGGACACCTGGCAAGGAGGGAAAGGCAGTGACAGAGTGGCGGCCGAGAACTGGACGACGATCAGTCGGAAGACCAGCAGCCCAACGGTCGGACGACATTGTCACAGCGGCGGAGGGTCCATGGATGCGGATGGCTAGGGACCGTGAGAGGTGGCACGAGGGGAAAAAGGCCTATACCCAACAGTGGGCAGAGATGGGTTGATGATGATGATGATGATGCCCTACGTACCGTAACCCCTGCATTCAGGCGTCTTTTCGATAAATATTCACTCCCTGCGATTTTTCAAATAAATGGCTCATAATGAAAAAGAAAGCTATGGCGGGCGGCTCGAAATCGGCCAGAATGGAAAACTGTTTCAAGAGCTCTATGGGTCGGTTTCTGAATTGAGAAATTCACTAAGGTAATACTTAAGTATCATTCTGTCACGTTCTTTTATGTGGGATCTGTAGAGACAGAACGATAGTTAAGTATTTGATTAGTAGAATTCTCTATTCAGAAATCGGAGGTATGTCCCAGATTAGGGATGACAGGAACTGATGATGCCGTCAGCGTTGTGGAATTATAGACCAAAACAATTTCATATAGACTGTATCGTTGATCCATTGATATCGAGAAGAATTTTATTAGCATTAAGAACGCACTTAAGCAGCGATTTCCCATACAAACGTAGTTCCGGTTTAATTTCTAAACTACAGGCTGGATTTTGCTGAAACTTTGTTTATATCCAGTAGATGACCAATACGGAGGTTTGCAAATAGTTTTTATAATAAAAGAAATAGCCTGAAAGAAAATAGAGCGATGCGTTTTTCGCGCCGAAAAGGGGGTTACTTTTAGCTGTTATTTACTTACATTATTACACTGTTTATTGGAGTCTAACTACCTTGAGTACATCAATAATGTATTGTACTTGTCAGAAAAATTGTTTTTTGAAATAGCTAACAAAATGTAGAAATGGCAGCTGAACGACGAAAAAAATTGGGAAAAGGATACGAACACACGTAGACTCATACAGCCGCATTGCCTCTCACTTTTCCCGCGCCCCGTCTCGCTCTGGGTGAAACAGCTATAGAAAACAGTGTTTCACGCGCTTGGCCATCGCCGAGTTCCCACGGTCCTGAAGGGGCCTCTTAAGGCACCACACTGGCAAGTTTTTATCGGTCAATAATATCGCATGCGTTATCGCGATATTTGTTTTCAGTACATTTTGTATTAGGATAGCCATGGAGTTACACACTGCTGTGATAATAACGCCACGGCCATCTTAATACAAAATGTACTAATAACAGATATCGCAATAACGCATATTATTTACCGATAAAAACGCGCCTTTAACGTTGACCTGAGGGCTTATACATGCAAAAAAATACGAATTTTTCCGCAAATTTACAACCATGTTGATATCAAGTTTTGCAACCCAAAATGCTAATTACCTATTTAAAAAAAAAGAGGTATGAGTGACGGTAATACCCAACACACCCTTCCAAATAATGCGCAAAAAGGAGGAAAATACCCCATGATAATGACAAAAGGCCTTCCTAAGCGATACACAACAGCGTATAAAATAGATAGGGGTTGTAATACAGTTGGCGAAAAGTAATGTTTTTCCTCCGATACTCGCCCTTATGCAGTACGTTATAAGGGCAGTGTTTACTCGGTTAGGGTTGTTGTAGAAGTACCAACGAACTCAATCACTCCCGTGCGTTTTTCCAAATTGATTCAATCATCGAATCCGCGATATCTGTGTAAAGCCTCCCCCGTCGATACATTTTGTTGTTGGCGGAGATTTAGGGGGAAAGATGCGTTATTGTAAAAACACAATAAAAGTGGACGCCATTTAATTTTGAGGAGCATAATTGAACGAGCGAGCGAAGTTCTCCGAGTCTACTTGAACAATCCGGCGTTTGTATGTATGTGTGTATGTTTGTATGTTTGTATGTTTGTATGTTTGTATGTATGAATGTTCGTTCGACGATAACTTGAGTAAATTTAGTCGGATCGTCATGAAATTTGGTAGGCAGGTAAATAAGACCAAGAGAATTTTTAAGTTCGAACATGAGCTAAATCGGTCGAGGGGTTGCTGAGATATGGGGTCGCGAGTTCATAGTTCGGGGCGAACCACTAGTAAATTATGAATGGGTGACGCATTTTGCCACTTGCTTATCTCTTTGTTTCAGGATGCCTCGAAGTGTCTTAACGATCAAGCGTACATACAAGCACTCAATGCTTACCACTTGACTGCACCTGTAGGAACTCAGGGTACTCTTCTTGTGTAATAGCTTTACCAAGGCGTGAATTATGGCCCAAATTTTTTGCTTTGGATATGTAAGTGATGTGGTAATGTACTCCTACGGTATTGATATGTTTAGTGATGAGTTTCAAACGGCTTTCTCTATAGGTACTGCTTGTTGTTTTGTTTTTTTTCCAAACTGCAATAAATTGGGCTGACTGTTAAGTTGGGCTGCAACCCCCTGCATGCCCCGTGTTCTGTTTTATGACTTGCGTGAACAGTATTTCTTGCGATTTATTTTTCTTTCCTACAAAATAGGTTATGAATGTCTCATGAGCCAATGAATCATATTATAAAATAAAAGCATATTAATATAACTTTGTCGATGTAATGCATTTGCTAATGTTCAGTAGCCAAATGACATTATAAGAAATAATAACTTTATGATATGGAAGGTTTGTGAAACATTTTTGGAATGTCGAATTGTGAAATGATACATTTCGTTGCTTGTTGTCTGAAAATTGGTTTGATAACTGTCAGGCATTCGAAGGGGAATCCAGCATAACGTATCCCACCGTAGCACATCTCTGTAAGCAAATCCGTTTCATGTCTCGCAGGCTTTGTATTATGAAAGAATAAAGCCTCCGTTCAGAAAGCCGAATAATATAACCTGAACTTATTACTCCGTTGATGATTGAGATGTTTATACGTTTCGGAACGTATTTGCCGTCTCTTGCCGTATTTTGGCAAGTTTTTCAACAAAATACTCTTGCAGCAACTCTTTCTTACTCGGGTAGGTAATCGTTTCAGACCGAGATAGACAACCAAATTCTAAGTAGGTCGATTTAGTTAGATGTGCTGGGCAATTCTACTCCAAGAATGATCCAGGCACTTACAGCGTCCCAGTGGTCGCTTCACCGTGTGAGCTGTGAAATCTTCATAGTGTGAGCAGAGCTGATGTCAGTAAAGGTTGTAAAAATAATCTGACATATATTTTTTTTTCTTAGACAGCAATATAAATTATTATACTTGAAATTGCATGTCAGATTATCTATTCTTAGGTAATATGTAAAGTGTAAAAGAATTTTATCAACATTTCCTAAATAAAAAAGGTACCTAATAAGTGCAATTTGGTATACCATTTTTTTTGTTCTGGACAATTAATCAATCACAGGGGTCGTTTCTTTACTGTCCGGAACAACAACCTTAGGTAGGTAAAATACCTATACGTAAAATATGCAGATGTCCCCACATAAATAAAACCTCTTTGTAGACTCATAAATAACAATACAATCCCAGGCATAATACAAAATATCACCGGATATCCGTCCTCTGGATATAACTACTACCGAGTCCTTTCTAGCTTCCGTTTCTTGCAAATAACCTCTTAGTTGTATTATTGTAGCACAGGATTTTTGTATTTACAGGAGTTAAAGACCTCTTTAAGAGTGCGGCATTTAGGCACACTAGTGCGGCCAATGCAAAAAAAAACTTCTTTTTGTATGGGAGTTATTCAAAAAAATTGCAGCGTGGCGCGAAATTCAAAATTTTCACAGGTTTATAAATTTTGTAGCTAAACTGAGCTATTTTGGTTCAGCGACTTTTCGTTCGCGGCAATAACATAGTATTACTTTCATTATTGTAAACAACAGAACAAAAATAATTCAGCCGATTATGTGTTCTGGTCGACAAAGCAGTGGCACTGCCCAAAAAACTCGTTGAAGACCAGAACACAAAATCGGCTGACTTATTGAACGAGCGAGCGAAGCGAGCGAAGTTCTCCGAGTCTACTGGAACAATCCGGCGTTTGTATGTATGTATGTATGTATTAATGTTCGTTCGACGATAACTTGAGTAAATGTAGTCGGATCGTCATGAAATTTGGTAGGCGGGTAAATGAGGAAAAGAGAATTTTTGAGTTCGAACATGAGCCGAATCGGTCGAGGGGTTACTGAGATAGAGGGTCGCGAGTTCAAAGTTCGGGGCGAACCACTAGTAATATTGTTAGGGTGAGGGGATAGAATCCATGGGGTTCTCTCGATAGGATACATACATACATACATACATACATACATACACGTCGGATTCCAGCTACGCAATGGCCTAGCCATACTAGCCATACCTAATGCGCATAACATTAGTTCCAGCAGTGTTGGCATTCCGCCATTGTAAGGATGCGGTTGGATTGGTGCTGTCATTCGCTCGGCTAAGTTAGAGTTTGCCGGAAGCGTTCGGTGTTATTGGGGATCCGTACATCAAAAGGAAAAGAAACAGTATGTCTATCATATTGCTGTATATTTCAAGGGAATCAAAAGATAAGGTACTCCCCGTTGACAAAAAATGGAAGGTCCAAATTTTTAGGCCGTATCATGTGGGGTGTCGCACGGAAAGTGTAAGCTCAAACCTATTTTTACGATGATATACAGGGTGTTAAAAGACCACCAACAAAGCGGGAAACCACGTATTGTCCTCATCATGATGAACATTTTTGCGCAAGGAACTATGCCTGGGAAATCAACGGTTTCCGAGATAATGAGGTTCAAAGTCGGACTTTTCAAAACTTTTTTTTACTAAAATTTATTCAGTATTTGGTTCTTAACATATCTTCTCAAGAAGCCGTATCAAAATTATGAATATTTGTTACAAAAAACGACGTTAAAATTGCAACCCGCAATGTATTCTAAACATCGGCACTTCAAGCTTGAGTAACATAAAGTCATGCCTACGCTTGCGCAATATGACTTCTGTGCGTTACACGTCCATTGCGTGATAAAATATTTTTCAAAATTATAACCTAAAAAACCAAAATCATTACCCAGCAATAATTTATCGAAAAAGTACTTTATTTTGGTGTCTAGTATATGTGGCTTTCGGGTCTGTTGGCGGTCTTTTAACACCCTGTATAGTGTTTTAAGATATACAGCTAAAGATCTATAGTTCTCGGTTTCTAAATTCGATATAGAGTTCTCGTAGATGTAATATGATAGTTCTCGATTAATGACGAAAAATGTTGTAGCAAATGTGAATGCGACTTAGGAGACTACGTGTCTATTCCGGGCGCTGGCCTCTTTCTCTTTGACGCGTCTTCCGCTACGAGAAAACAATACGTCCCATGACTACCCCAATGTGAAAGAGTTAGTTATGTGATGTGATGACTTATGACACCATTTGCGTGCGGGTTTCGCAGCTAAGTACCAAGCGCGGGGAGGTCAAACTTAAACAGAGGCGTGCGTAATTTTTTAAACAGAGCAGCTACCACGAGTGCATACTGTTGTAGCGACCCCTGTCGGGCGCTCAGGAAACTGCTACAAACTCGAGCTGTCAATCGCTACTCGCTACAATCCTGCATCGCGCCAGCAAAATATCTTTCGTGGCTGAGTATATACACGTCCAACTATGTTCAGTTGGACCCGGCTGGTCCCCAAGCACAACATCTGCTTGGCGGGAAATTTCCCTTTGATAGTGAGGAGCATGATCACCCGCTCCTCCTAAACTGTCACTGTCACTGAAAGTGATAAGTTGGATAAACAACCTTACTACTATAGTATTAGGATACATGAAAGACGTCCGGCACAGATTTTTCGCACTCGTGGTAGCTAATCAGGTTCATTTCTCAGATACCCTAATTTCTAAATGTGATTTCCAAAAACTTTTGTTTTAAGACTTTGGGGAAAGAGATTTGCATTTTTTTAATTTGAATTATTTGTTTTGTGTGGAAATAGATTTTCGGAAAAAAGCTCGGGACGATGGGGAAAAGAGATTGCGTTGCCGATATAGCTCTGATGAAGACATGAGGTAGCGTAGTATACCAGAAACTTACGATATCGTGAATTTTCAAACCCACCAAAAACATTTTCATGTAAAAAATGTTACCAAGACGAGACCTAGCACTGTCAAAAAGCTATCAGATCTCATGTAGAGCCAAGCTTGTAACTCTACACGCCCTAACTCTACAAGCTCTAACTTCACAAATTCTACACCTTAAAATATGTGGCTTGGCCGTTTCGTTACTAAAAGAACTTGCAATATTAGAAAACAGAAAAAAAAATTCACCTTTCGCACATAATAATATGATTTCGCTACGACTATGTTTTGTCACCACTCAGGTACCAACCCGTAGGTAACACTTCTGAAACCTTATTTTAGGATACGATTAGTACTCGGGTGGTATTCTAGAACGCTACTTAAACTCAGTTCAAACTAGAACTCTACTTAAACTCTGTTTAAACTCAGTTCAAACTAGAACGCTCCTTGAACTCTGTTTAAACTCAGTTTAAGTAGAGTTTAGTAGTGTCGACTGTCGATAAAACAGTGCATGTTTTGATTTGAATATCCCTCCCTTCATATCAAAACATGCACTGTTTTATCGACAGTCTGAACTCTGTTTAAACTGAGTTTAAGTAGCGTTCTAGAATACCACCCGTGCTTCAAAGTAGGACAAACAAATACCTGAATAACAAACACAACCTTTTTTGGCCAGATGGCAAAAGGGACGGCAAGTAAAATAAAATACCTGACCTTCAATGTAGATGTAAAAAAAAATGTAGACGCCCTAGATTTAAGGCGCTGTGCATAGTGAATAGCCCGCGCGCAAAGAAAAATGTACAAAATCGATTCCTGTATCAAATATACTAAAAAAATCGAAAATTTACACATATCAAACCCTAGAATTAGGTGAGAGCTATCTAAAACAGCCAGTTTCGTGTTGATATTCATAAACTTTTTGAAGATATTTTGGCTGAACAAAAATAGGCGGCGCACTTTTTTTCAACTAAATTATCTTGCAATCTGTGTTGGATGTCAACATGAAACTGGTTGTGTTAGATAGGTGTCACCTAATTGTAGGGGTTTGATATGTGAACATTTTCAATTTGTTTAGTGTAGGTATTTGATACAGGAATCGATATTGTACATTATTCTTTGCGCGCGGGCGATTCACCATGCACGGCACCTTAAATTTAATAATGTAACCTGGTAGGTGGGGTCGGCCATAGTCTTAGATATCCCACGGTAGCTCTTAACGCGCGCGGCATAAGGGCGCCAATCGAACAAAAAGCTCTGCCCCATGATCATAAAGGTCTCCAAATGAGAACCGAAACTATTGCCTATCCCCGATCAATAAAAGTAGGTAAGTGATACCGTTTCAAAATACAAAATGTTCGTCGCACTTTTTTGGCCTGGAAGAATTTTCAGCTAGTTCAATACAGTTTGGTTTCAGGGTCCTCTGAGCTTGGGGGCCCCGGTACAGTATAATATAGTGTAATAAATCTTGTATAATAAACCAATCACCCTGTATAATAGACTCTATCGCTGCAATACGGGACCAAGGGACGGACGATTATTCAAGCGTAGCAAAATAGTTTTGTGTATAAAGTCCTTCTTTGACATTAATATTCGTGTCATAATTCGGGCAAAATGGAGTTTCCCTCCAGGGAAGATCTTTTGGGAAATCATTTCGAATCACGCTTAAATGGATAACAGGATTCGACGTCATTTCGTTTCCGTAATAGGATAAAATTATTTTTGGTATTGTAATTTGTGGTTATTAAGATGTAGGGAATTTATTGTTTGCAGGGAATACAATTCGATGCATTCAGATACTATGAAATTCGCAAAATACACGGATTGATAAATCCGACAAGTAGATTGGGATAGTTTATAAGATCTTTAATAACATTGTAACTTGTGAGGAACTCTATGGACCCTGTCAGGCACAGCAAAACTTAAGGCGCCATGCATAGTAAATAGCCAGTGCGCAAAGAAAAATTTACAAAATCGATTCCTGAATCAGATACACTAAACGAATCGAAAAAGTACACATATAGAACACTAGAATTAGATGAGAGCTATGTAAGACAGCTATTTTTGTGTTGACATTCATTTTTAAGATAATTTCGCTGAAAAAATTAGGTTGCGTGCTTTTTTTCAGCGAAAATATCTTGCAAGCTGTTATGGATATCAACATGAAACTTGCTGTGTTAGAGAGCTCTCACCTAATTCTAGTGTTCTTTGTGTACTTTTTTGATTCGGTTAGTGTATCTGATGCAGGAAACGACTCTCTACATTTTTCTTTATAATCCGTGCGGAATCAGAATGGGATAATACCTTTTGGAACTGAATCGGTAATGACAGTTCTCGAATAGCGTCAGTAAAAAAATTGTTAGTTCTACGTTCTATCATAGGGTTATGAAATTGGAAATACACAAAAATGTTCAATGGTTGTAATCTAAAACGATTCAATGTTATTGCATTAATTGAATAAAACGTGATAGAACTCGAGCAGACACCCACGCGCACAGAAAACACAAGCAAGTTTCGACGCGAGTTTGCCATAGACAACTAGAGTTTGCCGAAATGCTGACGCTACAGGACCGCGAGTGTCTCAGTTCCAAAAGGTATTATCCCATTCTGATCCCGCACGGATTATACCTACACAATATGTCTAGTACCTTCATTTCCTTCCTCTAGCTAGAATAACCATTGCCTTACTACTACATAGTAACAGTCACGTCGCACTACGTGCTTGGAGACAAAACCAACACCCCAAGTCTACTGGGTGTTAAAAGACCGCCAACAGAGCGGGAAACCACATATTGTCCTCATCATATCGAACATTTTTGCCCACGGAACTATGCCTGGGAAATTAACGGTTTCCGAGATAATGAGGTTCAAAGTCGGACTTTTCAAAAAATTTTTTTTGCTGAAATGTACTTAGTATTAAATGTTTAACATTTCTTCTCAAGGAACCATATCAAAATATTGAATATTTCTTGCATAAAACGACGTTAAAATTGCAACCCGCAATGTATTCTTAACATCGGCACCTCGAGCGTAAGTAACAAAAGTTTATATCAACGCTTGCGCAATATGAGTTCTCTGCGTTACACATCCATTGCGTGATAAAATATTTTCCAAAATTATAACCTAAAAAACCAAAATAATTTCCCAGCAATAATTTATCGAAAAAGTACTTTGTTTTGATGTCTAGTATGCGTGGCTTTCGGGTCTGTTGGCGGTCTTTTAACACCCTGTATAGGATCGATAGACGTCGCGTTCAGAGTTTCAGACGTTCATTGGTTGAAGTCAGGAGCTGAGATTAAACTGGTTTGGATTTTCGAATTCAAGGTAGGTAAAAGGTTTTGGATAATTTTTTTTCAAAAAAACTAACTTTCCATCGCGCTTGGCCAATAATAATAGCGATTTCGTGTTCAGCGGAATCTAAATAACCAGCCTAGAAGCTCCCAGCCCAGTACCACAAAGAAAAAAAAAACTCAAGCCAAACAGTTACACTTTCAAAGAAAAAAAAAGCGACTTTTGAACCGCGTCTTTTATTACGTACCTAGATGCAAGGCCTTGGTTGGCTTTGTATGCAGAAAATGGAATAACTACTATACGTGGAATAGGCTGGCTAAGCTTAGACAAGCATGGGAAATTCGGAAGGCAAAGTTTTTTGTTCGAAAGTCCGTTATTGGCTTAATCTTATCTTTAGACAATATTGAGAAACTAATTTCAATATTTTTTATTTTGGTTCAGTAGTTTGGATTTTACAACGTTTCAAAGATACGGTTTTATGACCTTCACGCGACGGTCTGCATACTGTTGGCGGTCATAGGAACAAAACATTTTAGCGCATAAAAAAAAAACTACTGGACCAAAATAAAAAATATTTAAATTAGTTTCTTAATATTGTCTAAAGATAAGTTTAAGCCAATAACGGACTTTCGAACAAAAAACTTTGCCTACCCAATTCCCATGACGTGAGGTTTTAGCGCGCGATTTCATAAATAATACTTAAATTTATTGTGCGTAACAACAAAGTATCACTTTGATCTTTCTTTGAAATTAACGGACTCTACGGGGTGTTGTTTTGGTTAGTGACAGCTGACTCTGGGAAGATAGTTTTAGTAACGCTTGAAACTAAAAATCTGATTTTATTTATTAACAAAACGACCTTGTTCAATTTGTTCTATAATAACCGCGACGTGCGGACACCTCAAACCGCCTTCTCAGAGCGCGCGCGCGATGTGGCGCCCGATATTTGGAGTGCGGCCGGAAGCGATAGTAGAATATCTAGTAAGGGCCACAATTTATTGATTTTGATTTTCACGGGTTTCTTTTTATTTTATTTTTTGATTTAATATTGTGAAATTAAAATCACCTCAGAGTCGGGTGTTACTTTACAAAACAACACCTTGTATAGGTGAGGTTTTTAAAATAAAATCTATAAATAGGGGTCCGCCCGACCTCGTGTTAATACGTCCGCGACCCAAACTAATTTGGGTCCGGATAAATCTCGTCTACGGCCGCAGAATCCGCAATTACTTTATTTACAACACGCGCGTTGATCCGGTGACTGAATGGACCGCCATATTTGTTTTTGGTGCGACGAGACGAGACAGTTTTTAGGGATCTGAGGCTCTACCACGAGTTACGTCCGGCAGACCTACGGTTTTGTCAGTGCCGTAGGTCTGGCGGTATGCGGTATTTATGTGCTGTATGCGTAAAAAAAAATACGCGTCAGACTCACGCACCAAGGGTTCCGTACCACGTATTCTATGCATGTATTTGGTAGAAAAAAGAAACTGACTTTACGGACCTCAAGTGAATCAAACGGTTTAATATAGTGTTTAGGGTCCCGTTACCTTCAAAGGGTTAAAGGACCCTATTACTAAGAGTCCGCTGTCCGTCTGTCTGTCTATCCGTCTGTCACCCAGCTGTATCTCATGAACCGTGATAGTTAGACAGTTGAAATTTTCACCGGCCAAGTGCGAGTCGTAATTTTATTTCTCCAAATGCATGCTTATAATAGTGGTACGAAACCCTCGGTGCACAAGATAGACTCGCACTTGGCCGGTTTTTTCCGTATGCCACCATCCGGTACACGTAAGTACATTATGCCGCCATCCGGTACACGTAAGTACATTTACTGCCCCACATCGTTTGAACTCCGCTCCGCCACTAATAAGGTAGAAATAAGTTAACATTTTACGAACCCAACCAAACGGGGTTTTGACTCAATTAGTCAGCAATCTACCTCAGGGGCCTCTACTGGCGATTTGAATAACATCAGCTCATAGAATTAGGACACCTAGAATCGCAATCAGTGCTCGCAAAGTGAAGCAAATAAATGCATACCAAATTGGTACGCTTTCTAAAACGGCATGTCAGTGTTCAAGGTCACTTTCTAGCGAACGGAGCTCCTGCAATTTTATTCAAAATGACGGGTTTTTGCTGTGTTTGGCTGCAGAAACAGCACGGATAAGAAAGATGAAGGCACGAGGATCACTTTACACCAGTAATAACAACGATTCCACTTTATATTATGTCGAAAAAGATCGTATTTAGATTCAAAAATTTTCTTCCGTATGACATTCAACATGTTTTATGGGGTTGCCAGTAGGTAGAATGTCAAAAATCACAATACACAAAAAAACAATTTTAGAAATATCAATCTAGAGAGCTTTGTTTTAGTTTTCCTTTAACAATGAACGACTTATGAACCGACTTCAAAAAAGTAGGAGGAACTTTTTACCTTTCGGACCGATTTTGATTTTTTTTTTAACCATTGATCCAAAAAGAGGGATGTTATAAGTATGAACGCTGTGTCTGTGTGAATGTGTGTGTGTCTGTGGCAGCGTAACTCTTAAGCGAGTGAACCGATTTGGAAGAGTTTTTTTTTATATGAACTAAGGTTTCCTAGCAATGGTTCAGCAACATATTTCATCAAAATAGGTTCAGCCGTTTATGAGATATTTAGGAGATATCTGCACCTAAATAAATTCCCCCGAAAGCAAAGTTAAGTAGCATTTCTCATTTCAAATTACATTTAAACATAAGTTGTACCTATATATTTTTGTAAGCCATTGTAAAACCCTTCATTTTGATTCTCCACTCGATAGGTTTAAAAAAATAAAAAATACCTTTGTTTGGGGCTAAAAATCGGCTATTTTTGTTTTTTTGATCTACCCAGTGTCACTCTTACAATCAAGATGAATCTAACGACACTTCGCATCCATCAAGTCGCTTAGGCTGCAGAGCGTGTCAAGGAAATGTACATACATACATACATATACTCAAAAAACATAAACCTCCTTCTAGGGCAGTCGGGTACAACCGTACAACAGATAACTTTTTTTGTTTAGATTGCAGATCCTAGATTTAAAGTTCATACGCACAAATATTGAGAAATGTTACTGTAAATAACATGGACTTCTTGTCCGCAAACATAATTTAATATGTTTATCACCTTACCAACCAGAAGGAAAGTCACAATATTGTGAAAAACTTATTACGCTGGCAGCATTATTAGGGTGCATGTGTTGTGTAGGCGATTGTCACAGTCAGCAGCTTTACGCACACATACAAAGCGAGGCGCCTCAATTTCGGGCGGCGTTTTGAATGGACGGACTCCGTCTAGGTGTAGTAAGTCTATGCATCAGCTTTACTTATTTGTATAATGCCCAATGACATTCATTGATAATGCCGAACAAAAGAAGCCGCACAAAAGTGGCAGACGTCGCAAAACGCATAACGTCTTTGAAGTGGAGGAAGGACACCTTGCTAGACGCACTGATGATAGATGGACGAAGTCATTTGCGGAATGGAGACCTCGAGAGGGGAAGAGATCGGTTGGGAGACCACCAGCTAGATGGTCCGATGACATAGCCCAAGTAACCTGAAAGCGGTGTTTGCATCTGGCACAGTAGTTGGAGAGTTGGTGACCAATCGATATATTTTTTCGTACAAGGCTGGGAGTTGGTAGGCTGATAGAGTAGACTTCGCTGAGTCTGGGAAAAATATTTTTTTGGCCCGGTCGCGGTTGAAAGTTAGATTTTTTCGACTTTGAAATTTTAAGTGTATGGGTTCAGTATATTGTTTTTGTCGTACCAGGCTGGAAACTTCTAGGTTAGTTGTTGTGACTCCGTTGAACAAGAAAATAATTTTTTTTTGGCCGAGCGTGGTTGAAAGTTTGATTTTTATAACCCATAGCAGCCCGTCCCGGCTTCGCACGGGGTAGAAAAAGGCATTTTAAGACTCATTTTTCTACACCTTCGGTTACATTGTTCAAATTTTACCAAGGATCCCTAATTTTTTTCAAAATGAAATGTAGCCTATGTCAAATTGGAAGAATGTAGCATTCTATTGGTGAAAGAATTTTTTAAATCGGCCCAGTACTTTTTGAGCCTATTCATTACAAACATACAAACATACAAAAATAGGTACAAATCTTTCCTCTTTATACTAATATTAGTGTAGAAAAATTCACACTTTCTAGGTGACACGTCATTCACACTTTCTTTCTACTATTAAAACAATATTTCTACCGCGTTCGGCTAGTAATAAATAGTGATTTCGTGATCAGCGGAGACTAAAAAGGCAGCCTAGAAACTCCCAGCCTTGTAGACAAAAAAGAAATGACTCAACCCATACGTTTAAACTTTCAAAGTCGAAAAAATCAAACTTTCAACCGCGACCGGGCCAAAAAATTTTTTTTCCCAGACTCAGCGAAGACTACTTTATCTGCCTACCAACTCCCAGCCTTGTACGAAAAAATATATCGATTGGTCACTAGCTCTCCAACTACAGGATTGTGAGCGGTAGCGTGAGCATGAAGAGGCCTTTACTCAGCAGTGGGTTTCTAAATTCTAAAATCGATAAATTTTATCCGAAATTAACCCCATAGCTAGACCTACGCTACGCAAGTAGATGCCCCGGTAAGATTGCCAAGGGACTTATGCCCGTTTTCACCAACCACCCCTAATTTTAAAAGACCTTTTAACGAAAATTATCTGCGCCTCTGCAAGTCTAGGGGTTATGGATGAAGGACCATACGAATTCCTCTCACAAGCGTTATGAGTTGAGTGTGTATGATCCTTCATCCATGCCCCATAGAAATGCAGAGGTGCAAATAACTTTCGTTAAAAGGCCTTTTAAAATTAGGGGTCGTTGGTGAAAACGGGCATTAAACCCCTGATAGGTATCACCTTAAATTAGGTAAGGCTTTTATTGCTCTCTCGTATAAATCTTCGTCTAC
The DNA here is from genome assembly GCA_949319315.1 of Zelleria hepariella. Taxonomy (NCBI): domain Eukaryota; kingdom Metazoa; phylum Arthropoda; class Insecta; order Lepidoptera; family Yponomeutidae; genus Zelleria; species Zelleria hepariella. The sequence goes on along the minus strand of OX439380.1, from coordinate 1,892,087 downwards.
CGTTGCCGGGTCGGGTCGGAAATTAAGTGTTACTTTACGTTATTACTATTGTGGTTGACCTACATGGTTTTAGGGTCTATGAAACGTTTATGTCGAAACTTTTTTGGCCTACGACGTGAATCGTGATCCACACTATTATTTTTAGAGAGAAGGCCAGATGAACCTTTCTCTCGGCTGAGCAATTTTAAAACACAGCCAGAGCCATTTGTCAAATTTTACAAGAGAGGCAATTTGGATGAACGGTTTGTCGGCAGTCGGAAGACGGTTTGGTTACTCTGCATTGTTTACAGTTTTAGACCATTTTAAAACCTACTAAGGGAAATTCCCTTGATATGTTTTAAAGGGGTCGATGGCTTATACTAGGTTTACAATTAATGATTTTAAGGGTCATTTTTTTCATTGTGGTGGACTTACTAGGTTTCTTGAATTTTTATTTTGGTGTATAAGCAGTTTTTTGAGATTTTAACGATGTGATTTCGTGTGAAATCACCTAAAATGATGCATAAATAAATAAACATTTTTTTTTCAAAATGTCGTTTGCTAGGTTATAAAATTGCCATACTACGAGTATCAGAGGTTGGCAATCAGTTTGGCTATTTCGTCCTTTGAAACTGCCGAATGAAAGAAGGAGCTCGTGGTTTTTGCAAACCAATGGCGTAGGTTTTAAAGCCATGATATTTTGGGTGTCCCAGGTCACTAAAGCACAGATATTCAGGTTTCCCCACGGTGTTTTCCATTAGGGACAAATCCTTTGTGACTCTCTTCCTAAATTCGCCACAACTTGGCCCTTTAATCCCTGCGGGAATCATAAATACCAACCCAGTTTTCCCATTACATTCTCAAAGTAAGATACCCTCACGCTAGTGAATATAGGCACTACATTACACCCTCTCTTGTTGAAATCCTGTTGGGACTATAGGGAAATTTCACCGCTTCCGGTTATACGAGTACCATCAAACGCCGGATTTCGTTTGAAAAGTTCAAATTTCTACCATCCTTTAAATTTGATAGTCTGGCATCGGCGAGTTTAATAGAGCTAAGAAATAGAGCGTTTGAAATCCAACAATCCCCAACGCTAAAGTTATTTAAAACAAAAACTGAAATTCAACAACATTAACACATCATTATTGATATCATTATTATTGAACACGTTTTCTTTGAATATTGGATGGGGTAAAAAAAGCTGGCCTAGCAGAATTTTCTGATATATTTGTATGAGGAATCGGTTGAATGACCTCAGAGGTATGAATTTTTAAATGCTGCAACAGTAGCCTATACTTCATACTTTGTCAAGCTTGGTAGTGAGCTTGTTAAAATTTTAAAAGCAATTCCAAAATTATAATTACGTTTTCATACAACTTTCGTTCATGATTTCTTCCCATGTCATTCATTCTGGAGCTGTTTTCCAGCAAAAAACAAAAAAAAACTGCTTGAAACTAACCTTCTTAGGTTAGTTTCAAACAGTTTTTTGTAATCAGCCTAGATTGCATTATCTAGCATCCCCGTACATTGGTAAAATCTACTCTAAACATCTCGGTACCTAAGTCATCAAAGCAAACGTATGAAGATGGAGACTCGGGAGCCTCTATCGCTGTCCTAGTAGCTCTTATAGATGACGAACTAAGGGCGATTTTACAGTGAACATAGAGTATTTTGAAAGTAAATGGATGGCCGTTAATATGAACGCAGGTGGCTATCAAGTGTGGGGAGATTTGATGGAATATTTTAGTGGTCGGCTAGAACATGTTCTCAATGAGCTGTTACGTATACGTGAGTGAGTTTTTTTTTTTTTTTTTCAATACATTTGATCTGTATCTGAAACTTTGGGCTATCAGCCATGCAGCCATGATGCATTCCTCAAATAGAAATAACAATTGGCTTCGAAAAGATTGAAGTGGAAATTATGAATGACCATTTTGCGGAAAGCTCGGAAAATACATCTTAAAATACTGCAGTATGGTTGAAACCAAACAAATTATTGACACCATTTCATCGTTTTAGGAAGCTACAACAGCCTTATTTTATTTTCTCCTGAAACAATAAGACAGCACAATTTCTTATTCATTCCCCACTAAAGAAAATAGAAAACGAAGAAAATTGTTCACCATCCTGGCAGCTACAACAGTCTCAAACTATTGACCCGTAAAAAGCAAATACTAGGCATTATTTTTCTTCTCAAATAAAATAAATAAATAAAAAAAAAACCTTGAACCATCCTGGCAGCTTGAACTGCCTTATAAACTATGTAAAACAAAAAACAAAATAATGCTTTTGTTTTCTTCCCGCATCGAAACGAAATAGAAAAGAAAAATTCCTGAACAATCCTGGCAGCTAGTACCCAGAACGACCTTTAACTATTTGCTCATGAAAAACGAACAAAAACAATCGTCCAACACCGGGCTGTCCGAAGTGTTTGCTGTGCAATGCACTATACACTAGACCTTGTTTGCCAAAGCAACACTAGCGATATAGAATAATAAGTTACAGACAGTTAGACGAAAATACGCTGGCTTCTTTCTCCACACACAGACTGGAACAAAAACGTTTTCCTTATACCATGTGGAAATAAAATAATAATTAGTTAAAAGACCGCCAACAGACCCGAAGTGCACGCATTCTGGATACCAAAACTAAGTACTTTTTTCATAAATTATTGCTGGGAAATGTAGAGCGTTGTTCTCAGTTCTATGCATCTTTACTATACAATCTATCTAGATCAGTGGTACCTAACCTGGGGGTAATTACCCCCGTAGGGGTAAAAGAGCTTTTCTGCGGAGGTAATGCGCAAAGTAGCACTCCTACAGCGAGTGGCAGCGCATGGTGTCCGCCTTTATTGAGATTAATTTATTTTAAGATTGAAGTAGGTGATTTTTCGGTCGCGCTTCGCGCGCTCTTTTACGTGACAAACAACAAGAAAAATATATGGTCGTTTCAGAGCGAACATAAAGAAGAAAACTTTACAATATAATGCAATAGAAACCAGCCTTCAAATCAATCAACCATAATCACATTTGTGAAAAAAAAAATGTTGCATTAAAATGTAAGAAAATAATTTTATTAACTACTATTGTTTACTTGGATAACATTTTGAAGGGGGTAAGATCAGCTTTTCTCGGAGGTCAAAGGGGTGGCAAGACTGAAAAGGTTGGGAATCACTGATCTAGATCATCATTTACGATATGGATTAGTCCAAAATGTTTGGTTTAGATTTTTCCGTTCGCGATGAGGAATGTGAGGAATGTTAAAACGAATCTTCTGTGATAAGCCCCGTGATACTGTGGCGATACCTAGCCACTCTCTTCGAACTATACTGATCTGATCTCAAATTCTATACGTTCAGTTGGAACAAGAATGTCTCCGTACAGTGGTCGCCTAGAACACATTAAGCGAAATACACGGTGAGCGCAATCTTCACTCTGCCATGTGTTTTGTTTGTTGGTTCCTTGGACTAACGGTCGTCTTTTGTTTCCGTCTATTTGCTCGCGAGTTTTATCAGTTTGACGGGTTGTTTTATCGGCAGTTTTCTTCTTTCTTGTATTGTTGAGGTCACAGTTCAAATGGCGTTGGCGGGCCAAAATATTTTGGCGGGGTGGGCATTTGTAGAGAATAATATGTATATCATTGGTCAAAAATTTAACTATACGGTGCACCCGAATTCGATAGCGGAACTTCAAGTAGGCTGTCTACTCATCAATACAAACAACTTGTACTAGGTGGCGAAAGAAATGGAGCGAAAAAAATATCAGATATTTCATACATTTGACGCAGTACTGAGTCTACCTTTTGTATGGAACAGCCGATATTTTTTCAGAGCACTACAGCGTCCGAGTGGTCAGTTTACTCATCTAGTGTAAGTGGAGTGCCCACCAGACCCTGTATAAATCATCGGTTCTAGACACACAGGACTAAGGTAGGTATTAATAGTCGTCTGAGATCACCTACTTAAGCTCGATCTCAAGTAAGTGAACTCAGAAAAGTCAAGTGCTAATGTCCAGCCTTGGCTAATGTTAAACTTGAGTAGCTGTCAGCATATTAATAGACACTATCTTGAGATTGACATTGACATTAGCCAAGGCTTGACATTAGCATTTGACTTTTCTGAGATCATCTACTTGAGTTCGATATTGAGTCAACGACTATTAAATTTAATGCCACCCTGAGTTTTCGTTAAAGTTGTTAGTACTTCATTATTTTGTAAGAAAGACGATTCTTATTCTTACAACGATTGAATTTTCTTTCTGAGCATCCAATGTTTACCCTCAATTATATCTTACCACGAAAAAGTCATGAGAATATACGAGCCGTACATTTCCTCTCTATTCCGGCTAAAGATATATGATTTTAGGCCTGAGACAAACAAATTATCTCCGCCTTGCCCTTGGAAGAAAAGAACTTGATATCTGCAGAACATTGTTCGCCATAATAATTGGATTTGATCTACATTGCGAATGATACGCAGTACTTTTCCACAGAGTTAGGCAGATTAGAAGTAGTCATCGACGTAAACTAGGTACACGGGGCACAAAGCACCAAAGAGAAAGAGCGAAAATTTGCCCACTTTTTTGCAAATCCGATACCTACGCAGCGGGTATCTATGAGCCGAACTAATACCGTTGCTAATACCAATTAGTTAGATCAGAATTCAAGTATTTACTTTTTAAACAAAAGCAACATAAAATAAAATCAAAAGTACAAGCGCAAGATAAAATCTGATTTTAAAACCTGAACCTTTGTAAGGACAAATGAGCGCGCAAAACCCGCCCGAAAGTGGCAGGTAATCCGCGCGGGATGAGAATGGGATGCGACACTTTGAACTGAGACGCGCGCGGTAAGCAAAGTCGCGTCGAAGCAACCTTGTCAAAGTAAAATAAAGTATATTTTCGATTGACTTTGACAAGGTTCCATCCCATTTTTATTGCGCGCGGATTATTCTTGGGTTTAGGCGCACGCGGGCGAAAAAGGAGGCGCGCTGCGGAGATTGTGCTTGTCTCACTCTGGCTTCTGTCTTTCACTTATATGTATAGCTTTCGCTCGCATCACTCAATAAGATCGTGTTTATTAGTATTTTTTTACCTCAATGGAATTAGTGCATTTTTTATTGTGTGACCGTGGAGGCAAATTCTGGGATATTTGAAAAACAGAACAGAACAAAACAGCCGGGTTACCCTTGACGCTATTGCGATCAAATTGAAGAAGTTAAAAAAATAATTTCTCTTTGAATTCGCATAGTAATGCTTTGATTTTAAATACTTTGTAATGTTTATTCAAAGGTAAGGCTGTTTTATTCAATAAAAACCCAAAATACGTCTTAATTTGTTAAATATTAAATTTTGTAAATTGCGCCATATTGCGGCCGTATTGGAAAAACGCGTCAAGGGTAGAGGGGCAGAACCAAAGGGTTGAGTTCAGTCAAGTGATTGATGAAAAAAGTAAATCCTTGACGGAAAGTTTAAAAAAAAAACAACTGGCTAGGGGGCTAATTCGCCGAAGACCTAGCCGCCCAAAAACATCATGGCTACAAAATCTCGCAGAATGGTTCAACACAAGCCACACATAACTCTTCCGAGCCGCAACATCACGGGCCAAAGTGGCCGTAATGATAGCCGACCTCCGATAGGAGATGGCACCAAAAGAAGAAGAGGCGTGTCTATTCAATCTCAAGGCCGCGTGATATTTCCTTCCATCTCATCGTTGCCCTAGCTCAGAAGTTGGTCTGTGACCTGGAACTATGACCTTTACTTACGCAAAAAAGGAGCGGTGAAAGTCGCTTGTGAAAAACAAGAACGGAGGCAACGTCCGGGTAGAGAGGACTACTTAGAAGCGTCAGGACTTAACTCCGATTTCTCGTACACTGACGGGCTATTAATCGACTGTTAACAGCTGTCAGTTGTCAAAAGTGTACACAAAAAGCCATTGACAGGTGTTAACAGTCAATTAATAGCCCGCTAGTATGTGAGAAATTGGGGTAGCTTTCGTTAGCTTTCGTGCTTTCGTTTCTCTATGATAAACTGAGCTACACACGACAGCACGTCGACCCTCACACCCTCTACTCAGTTACGTTACGGGCAACTTTACAACAAAAGTGTACACTCTGACGTGCTGTCATGTGTACGTACGGTCGGCCACAGTCACAGATACCCCATGGCAGCTACTACCGCGTGCGGCATAACGGCGCCAATCGAACAAGAAGGGGTATCCTAGCGTGTGGCCGACTGTACAAGGCAAAATACTCTCAACGCGAAAATCGCTAATCCGCGATAGGCACGCGTGGTGATTAAGCACAAAACTTTTTCTCTGAGCGTGGTGATTAAGCACAAAACTTTTACCCAGATGGTAGCCTTGGGTAACTCTTGAGCCAGATATGAGACGACACACATCTCCCTCATCGTCAAGTGTGTCAGCTTTATATCACGGAGATGTCAACTATATCTGGCTCCCTCACACCTACTCTCAACTCAGTACGGTAGACATCTAGCTCCCGTTACTTTATCTAGCTTACACACAGTGCGCGAGAGCGAGATAGAAATCGGCTCATCGGCTGACATCGTCCGCATTCGTAGTAATAAACGAGTAACGAGAAAGCTCGCGCCACGAAAGATGAGTTAAATCATTTTGGCTCTTAACGCGGTGGTTTTAAGGATTCCACCGAGATAATTGATTGATGGCGCGAGCTCTATTGGTAAGAGTGGCTTGTTCGGCTAACATCGGCTCACACACACTCATGTACGTTGTATGAGCGAGGATACAAGTGGTGAGCCAGATATGATAGGGATATAGTGTGTCTCAGTGAGCAGATACGAGATGTAACAACTCCCTCTAAGGACATACATTGCGCAAGTCTACCAGATGGTGAGAATTATGCACGTGTACAGGATACACAGTAAAGTTATAGGTTATTCGTCAGTACTCGAACTTTCACAACTCAAAATCCACTAGCGATAGATAAAACTGCCAAGAAACTCCAAGTAGGCCCCGAGAAATAAATTCAAGTTTTTATGAATATTCCGACCATTGCGTGTGATCTTTGCTTTACCTCTTACATTTTGGGGAGACGTTAATTGTATCTTTGAAAAATATTACACTTTCTTTGCCTGCGCAAATAATATTAATAAAGGTCATTGCTCTTTTCGGTAAAATACAAAGAAAAAGAAGGTAGCATATTCTTATCTTATCTTATTAGTATGGGGCCAGGTGAGAGCCCGGGACACTTCAACCCAGTGGGATCTTTTGTGTCATCTCCATCCTTATTAATGCTCAGGACATGCAAAGACCGAGGTCATAAGCTTTAGAACGTCACCGAGGTTGAGGTTCCGGTTTAGGATATGCTGTCCCAAGAAGACTCATGCGTTTACTAGCTAGAGAATCGCAGTCACATAGAACGTGTTCCATGGACTCTGGTGCCTCTTTACATGCCCTGCAGTGGCAGTCATTAGACAGCCCCATGTTGAGCAGGTGTTTGTTAGTGCTAAAGTGGCCCGTAAAGCTCCAACAATTATTAGACAAACCTTACACCTCTTTTTGTTTTTTCTAAAGCACTAACCCGTGCTCCTGCACGGTATGCGGAAGGTTGCGGGTTCAAGTCCTGTCCCGAGTGAATTTTTTCAACTTATTATAAATGTTTAAACCTTACACCTATTAAGTATGTATAGTATATCTACAGATTTTGGACACCCAACCTGTACCTGATGAGCCAATAAGCCTTTGAATGTGCCAGTTCTGGACTTCTGGCACACTAGATAAGTTTGACCGCTATGTGTGTTTGTCGGTGGCACCGTAGTCCGTAGCTCTTAACGGGTAAACCGATTTGGATGCGGTATTTTTTTTAAAGCCGGTTTTCTATCGGTTGTTCTTAGATAGGTAATATGTTTTATCAAAATCGGTTTAGGCGCTTATGAGAATGCTGATTTGAAGCAAAAATGTCGAACGTTTTTTAATTTGAAATTTAGTAGTTATATATTTTTTATGTAGTAGTTATTCATAAGAATATTATCGTATAAAGGGGTGACTAGACGAATTAGCTGAAAGCGCTGCTTTAAATTGAAAACTTCACTGGCCTCACTTCGACTCTTAATTTTATACTGAACCAATGAAACGAAATCGTATTCCACCGATAACATAATTCCCCATTTAATACCTGTACAATCTCGAGTTTAGACCTGGCTTAATCCCCCTTTACTGTAAGTGGGTCCGAACCGTTAGGTCACAGAAAACACTTCGTGAGCTAGATTCGAGCTAAATCTCCCTTATATACTACGTGCTCTAATTATCCCCAAAAGGATTAAAGAAAAATCGACCCAATAGCGTCAATGAATAGAGTCCCATTCGGTGCGACGTGAACGAAACGCCCAAGCTCTTTTTACTAATTGCGAATTTTAGAAGCGCGCTGAACTATTTTCTTTTTCTTTTGTTTTTATGGCAAGAAGGTGTCTTTTTAGTTCAGTACGGAAGACATAACGAAGGTGTTAGATAACTTTAAGGTTGAGGCTACACCAGCCGCCGTAGCATGTTTGAAGTCACGCGCGACTTTCTTCATTTGTCACTTGTTTTAACACTTACTAGTGCGCGTGCTGCGCCATGTTAAAGTAACTTGCGCATGGAGCATGCGCAACAGAGCTAAAAAAAATAGGTAAAAAAACTTTTTAAGTTAAACGGTTTTATGTTAAACATACATTGCAATGTTTAAGATAAATGTACTAAAAACCAAAAAATAATAAAATAGATAAAGTCGTGGGAATTATAAACATATGCATAGACTAGACTAAAATAAAACCGTGGGGCACGTCAACTGCCTAATTATAGTGTAACATTACAAAACAAACATTTTAATCAACGATTGTAGACAATTGACGTGCCCCACGGTTTTATTTTAGTCTAGTCTATGCATATGTTTATAATTCCCACGACTTTATCTATTTTATTATTTTTTGGTTTTTAGTACATTTATCTTAAACATTGCAATGTATGTTTAACATAAAACCGTTTAACTTAAAAAGTTTTTTTACCTATTTTTATTTTCTAGTTTTTAGTTTTTATTTCGCATTCTGTTTAATTCATATAGTACATTGTATTATACTGGTTGAGCACTTTCATTTGATACCCATATTGATGGGATCGATAAAACCTACGTTATCCGCCATTTTGTAGCGGCCGCCATCTTGTATTTCAATTTTTTATAGTATATTGTATTCTGCTTGTTGAGCCCTTTCATTTGATACCCATATTGATGGGATTGATAAAACCTACGTTATCCGCCATTTTGTAGCGGCCGCCATCTTGGATTTCAATTTTTTATAGTATGCTGTATTTTGCTTGTTGAGCCCTTTCATTTGATACCCATATTGATGGGATTGATAAAACCTACGTTATCCGCCATTTTGTAGTGGCCGCCATCTTGGATTTATAATGATAATGAATAAACATAATTGTATTGTCACCAAAATCCAAAGTGTATACAAAATTTCAGATTAATCGGTTGACAGGAAGAGGGTGAAATTTGAATTACTAAATTTGACCCAAGAAAGAATAAAGAATAAAACAAACGGGTTGAGCTAAATAAAACCGTTTAATAAAAATAAAAAAAAACACGCTTGCTACTTGTAGTGACATTGTTGACATTTGGACGCACCATTTACATCAATCAACGTCACCCGAGGCCGCAACTTATTCAGCATTTGCGATTTTTATTCTAAGGTGGGCTAGACTTGCCACCGAGTGGGTGCCCAAAGGGGGATATCGCAGACGGGGCCGGCCGAGAAGAAGATGGCGAGACGACCTCGATAAATATTTGCCGGAGTGGTCGGAGGTGGCTCAGGACCGAAAAATCTGGGCTGAGAGTGGGGAGGTCTTTGCCCTGCAGTGGGACATCATTCAGGCTACATAAAAAAATAAAAAAATAAAATTCCTATAGCAAGAGCTGTTTTGGCACTGAATTAAAAAAAATATAAAATGGCAAAGTTTTGGTCACGCATAAGCTCATGCTCACATTTGCGACTCAAAGTCGCGCGCCGCCACGTAGGTAAAAAGGCGCGCGCGACATACACGTGCTACGGCCACTGACAGCGGTTTGCGATGGGACTTTCGCATTCGCAACCTCTTTTTCCGACCTTACCATAGATACCCGCCGCCATTTTCATATCGTTTCTTTAATGACATGGCTTTTAACAACTCGGCTTGGGGATTGCGAGAATGTGTGAATAATTATTCTGAACTGGGCTGTTTGTAATTTTTTTTAAAGCAAATGTCAGGGGTATTTTAAATTTTAAATTTAGAAGTTCTACTAGGTATCACGAAAAGAGTAACGTTGACAAAATAATTTAGCAATCTCCAGTTTCTATGGAAATGCAATATATTTAGTTCCAATTACAAAAGCTAAAAGGAAAGTAATGATAGTTCCTTTCGGTATTACTTTCGTAAATTAAAACTGAACTGATTTCGCCAAGCAAATTGGTAAATGGAACTGGTTCCTAGAATTACTACTCAATACTCAAACGTGAACAGTGTTTTCATCGAAAATACTTTGTCAATTACTTTCATCTTTCCCTGTCGGCATTTAAGTTTTGAACCCTTTTGAAAACATTGCCGGTTTAAATTTTACCTTCGTGTTTTTTGCAAGTGCTTGGATTCTCATAAATAAGTATTAAATACTCAATGCCGCAAAAATTACTGCAAAAAAAAAAGTCAAACCTTAGTTGACCCCTGAATCCGTTGTGTTCCTTGAAATTCGGGAAGTCGTAGTTTTCCGCTTCGTTGGCGGTCTTTTAATACTTTGAATAATAATTATGCAATACAAGACAATACAAGAAGCTAAACAAACACAGAAACGAGAAAAATATATACAGTATCACTTTGAACGCCGTCAAAACAGGAATTAAATTAATATCACCCCAAACGTTGATATTTTCTGACCGATAGATTCCCGGTACCATGAATCACGCAACGTTAGCCGTCGTCGACCAACTGACAAGCTTATTGCGTGCGAGAGAAAAGGATAAAGCTAATAATTGGCTCGCTCAGTACAGGTTTAATTGTTTACATTATTTATCTCGTCTTGAGATAGAAAGAGAGAGAGAGAGAGAGAGAGAGAGAGAGAGAGAGAGAGAGAGAAAGAGAGAGAGAAAGTATCACGTGCTAAGTATAAATAAAAGTCTAATATAGTAATCAAGAATAGTATAGTAATTTAGGGCTGAGAATAACCAAATGACCTACCTAGCGTCATAAATAAGCGACAAATTCTCGTTTACGATTCCGCTAATATTAGGGATATACCCAAGACTAGGTAGGAGTGGAATTTATTATCGTACCTACCTGGCCAAAGGGTTCCAGACCTCATAAATTATTTCCTAGGCATTGGAAATATTATGACGAAGTATCGGATCGAGCGAAACAAATAATCATAAGTATTTGACTAGTTCTTGGAGAAAATCACAAATTATTGTTGCTTAGAATTTTATCGTCGTGAATACTTCAAAGTTAAACAAAGATAGAGATAGATAGGTTTCGCTACAAAATTATGGTGCGAAGTTTTTTTTTTAATTTTGAATTTTTATACGCTTCCATTTTTTTTTAGTTAGCCTGGATAGTGTCCCACTGCTGGGCAAAGGCCTCCCCTCCTGTCTTCCACGCATTTCTATCCTGTGCCACCTCTGGCCATCTGGGCAAGAACTTGTTTAGGTCATCCTGCCATCGTCGCCTAGGCCTGCCGCGCCTTCGTTGTCCGTCATGTGGGACCCAGTCGGTGGCGATCTTGGCCCATCTATCTTGGCTCATGCGGCAGACGTGGCCAGCCCAGTTCCATTTGAGCCTAGCGGTCGCAGCCAAAATTATTGACGCTTTCATATTACTTTATTATCCCAGACATACCTCCGACAGTGTTAGGTATAATTTTATTCTATGTCGAATCCTCATTTTTGCGCGGGTGTTACTAGGTAGGTACAGCGCCTAGTAACACCCGAGATGTTTCTCGAAAACAACATTTTTTTACACGGAACGGAACAAGGGCGTCGCCAAGGGGGGGCAGGGAGGGGCAGCTGAGTGAAAAGCTTCATGTGCTGTCGACTTTACCTACAATTCATACCTACTTTTCTCATTCATAGAGAATGAGAAAAGTATGAATTGTAGTAGGTAAAGTCAACTTGCCCCCCCTGCGCTATCGGCTGACGACGCCCTTGGAACGGAATGCAAGAGGTTGTGGGTTCAAATCCTGTCCCGAGCGAATTGTTTAACTTTATAAAAATCTTTATAACATTTTTGTACTTTGGATCCAAATTGCAGTCCATTATTTTAATGAAAAATAGCTGATCATTATTTTTTGGTAATAGATAGGTTATCTGACACTCTAAAAAAAATATCTCTGTAAAGTCGCAAGAAAAAAAAATTACAAAATAAAATCCAAAGCTAGGTTTTTTTTTGTTGAAACAAAACCCTAAAAGCCTCATAACTTCTGAATGACAAAAATCGGCTGAACTTACATGGGGGTGATTCGGGTAGCCCTTGGAGCAGCTACCACGAGTGCTTACTGTCACTGTCACTGAAAGTGATAAGTTGGATGAACAACCTTACTACTATAGTATTAGGATACATGACAGACGTCCGGCAGACGTCCGGCACAGCTTTTTCGCACTCGCGGTAGCTACTCAGCTATCTAGATTTTCTCCCTTGACGTCTATGTACATTTGGGCCCCTATAAGAAAAGATTGTGAACTGAAAACGGCCAACAGCAGCTCTAAAGCTGTCTTTTGCAAGAATGCAATTACCTCGAGTAGCGTAATGTATTAGAGTAACATAGACCGCCGCCGGTCAACTCTTGAGTAAAACCCAGTGGAACCCAAAATCGAATTTCGATCAAAACTCAATCACACCGCCTAGTCTAGCGTAATATAAGGTCAACAACATGGTTCAGTGCACCTTTCAGTTGGAATTTTATCCCTAAGTCTTCGGTATTAAGAACTAATACATTTAAAGTTGTGGTGAATGGCATGTGGGTTCAAGCCTTACGCGCGAGTCGGTTAGTCTTGTTTCTGATGTGGATTGACATTGTCTGACTTATAAAAGACCTTTTTGGCAGCTTAAATATGTCTGAAATGTTTGAGCGAAATTAAAGATTATTAAACTTGGCATAAGTATAATAATATCATGTTGAGCCATTATATTTTTTAATTTCGTATTATTGAACGAGCGAGCGAAGTTCTCCGAGTCTACTGGAACAATCCGGCGTTTGTATTTGTTTGTTTGTATGTATGTACTTATGTATGTATGTATGTATGTATGTATGAATGTTCGTTCGACGATAACTTGAGTAAATTTGGTCGGATCGTCATGAAATTTGGTAGGCGGGTAAATTAAATTAAAAGATTCTTTAAGTTCGAACATGAAATCGGTAGAGGGGTTGCCGAGATATGGGGTTGTTAAGTTTATTTGGGGTCTCGAGTTCACAGTTCGGGGCGAACCACAAGTTTACTAGATTTTGCCCGCGAGTTCGTCTGCAGTGGGCAGAGGTGGGCTGATTATGAACCTTTTTCTTATTTATTGTAAGAGCTATTATTTCTGTACAATTTTGAATGCTGTACGCCAAGCCCAACCGTGGTAAATGTGATACCAACACAATATGGGTCTCTGCGTAGGTTCTCTAAAACCAACATCATTGAAGGAAAGATAGAAAGCCTTAGTATAGTAGGGATAAATAATTGTTTTAATATAATGCGTGAACTCAGTAAACAAACAAACAGGGCTAATGTCTGGCTGCGGTGCGATATTTTAACAAAAGTTCACGTCGGGCCCGCATCTGTAGACATTAATAAACTTTTCTAATTAATCAACCGGAAGAGAATTTTATAAGGCCGACTAGCTTCCTAGTGCGGGTATGCTTGCAATGTAATTTACTAAATTTGGTGGAGTTCCACTGAATTATAAAAGCCTTGCCTTTTTATTTCCTACAAATCTGTAACTATCGGGTTTAAGACGAAACGCGGGTAGGTAGCCGCTGCTCCATACAAAAAATACAAAAAGGGAGACCTGTTTCCTCCCTGGATAATTATTTTAGAAAAAATAGGTTTTTGCCATTTAATTTATATGGTACCTCTGCCACGTCCCTATGTCTTCCTTATTTATTATTTTAATAAAATTTATTTAAATAATTAAAATAAGAAAAAGAGGAAGACCTAGGGACATGGCAGAGGTAGGTACTTTTTCTTATAGATATTTTTTCTAAAATAATTATCCAGGCAGGAAACAGGTCTCCCTTTTTGTATGGAGCAGCGGCAACCCGCGTTGCCTCTTAATAATATTATTTTAAGACGCAAAAAACCACCGCTATATTATTATTTCAGTTTGCATGTCACCATGAACAAATAAGGTTTTGTACAGTCATCACAGTCATGCAAAATCTCTCTATGGTCTGATGTGGTCTTAGCACATGACAGACAACGTCGTGTATTACTGATTTCAAACCGCAAAAATATGTAACACGTCTTATGATTTTTTTATGCTAGAGACAGGTCTTGAACCCGCAACCGCCAGGCAAACCATTATTACTTTAGAAAAAAACAAAAGTTATCTATTGAATGCTTTCTTAAGTTTGCACGATCACTATACTTAGATAAACTAAATTTTTACCGGATTAAACACTCTAAACATTTATAATAAGTTGAAAAAAATCACTCGGGACAGGACTTGAACCCGCAACCTCTCGCATACCGTGCAGGCGCTCTACCAATTGAGCTACCGAGTCAAGTAACTGTCGATGCGAATTTCTTCAACTAGTCTCCGTCTACTGGATGGGACAATAAATTATTCCCTAGCACGGGTTAGTGCTTTAGAAAAAACAAAAAAGTGGATTAAACACTCGTTTTATTAAATTTTTGACGGCCACATAATACAAAGTTATCTGATAGCAAAACAAGATAAAACACCCAAAGGTTACAGCAATCCCCTTCACACGACAAGACATACGAACATTTTCCTGGACATTTATTTAAACAAGAACGCACCCGTCTCGTTCCTGACGACGTCACAGGACCCATTATTCATATTTTATGAGTTCATCTCTCTCCTCGTAACATCTGCTTTCGGATTGCGGTCACAAAATGAAACGGAACAGAGGTGGCAAAATATGAGTTTTCAACAGTATTTGACTACGAGTATACGTGAGCACGGAGTGGAAATTCACATGAAATTGCTTAAGAGGGAACGCTGGTAACCTCAACTCCATACAAAAGGGGAGACCTGTTTCCTCCCTGGATAATTATTTTAGAAAACAATATGGATATGCCATTCAATTAATTAATATGTACATCTGCCATGTCCCCTATGTTTTCCTTTTTTATTATTTTAATTATTTTAATACAATTTATTTAAATAATTAACATAATAAAAAAAGTAAAACATAGGGACATTTCCTTTTTTTATTATTTTAAAAATTTTAATACAATTTATTTAAATAATTAACATAATATAAAAAGGAAAACATAGGGACATGGCAGAGGTAAATATAGATTGAATGGCATAAACATATTTTTTCTAAAACATTTATCCAGGGAGGAAACAGGTCTCCCTTTTTGTATTTTTTGTATGGAGCAGCCTGCTACCCGCGTTCCGCCTTGTCAGGTCGTCTTGTTTTTTTTTTTTATTTTATTTATTTGGAAGAAATAGCCAAGATGATTGCCAACCTCCGATAGGAGACGGCACTACAAGAAGAAGAAGAAATTTGTTAAAAAGGTTTACCAGACGTCTTTTACCGCCGCTTTTGAATACGCATTAAGTATTTTGAATTTTCGGTAGTTTAACAATAATTTATCGAAAAAATCTAAACAGGCCGACACGCCGGGGGTGGAGATGTACCAGCAAACCAAAAATGTTTGCTCTAGTGCCATTATCCAGGGAGAAAATCGGGGACTGAGTTTGTATGGAGAAAACACTACTGTGATATCCTTTTAACACTTTAAACGGAGTGATATTACTACCCCTTAAATGCTTCGGAAACATCTGCTTTCCGGCGCAAATGGAATGTGATAATTTTCCCTTTTTAAAAGGTGCTTTTAGGTGTCATTTTTGTGCCTTAATTGCTCGGGATTTCGATCGTAAAATATAATTCTTTTACAACAAATTTAGGGACAAGAATGTAGCTCAAACCTCTGTTTTCAGTAGATACAAAATACAAACCCAAAAACTGACCTACACTTTTAGGTTACAAAAAAAGAACTTTCAACAGCGCTCGGCCAATAATAATAGTGATCAGTGGAGTCTAAACAACCAGCCCAGAAGCTTCCAGCTTTCAACCCAAACATTTAAACTTTCTAAGTCAAAAACATACAACATTCAACCGCGATCGGCCAAAAAAAATTTTATTCCCTAGACTCCGCAAAGTCTACTCCATCAGCCTACCAATTCCAAGCCTTGTACGATAAAATAAGTTGAATGATCACCAGCTCTCCGTCTCTAACAAAAAAAAATCTAATAAGGGCAACTGAGTGTAAAAGTATTTAGCTGCTCTACATAATATTTCGTATAAAGAACTTTTTTTTCATACCACGTTCTTGGAAATGTTTATGTTGGTACAAACACTGGAAAAATATTTTTTTCTTATTATGTTCTATCTAGCTTGTCGGACTGATAGGTTCTATTAGGCCAGTACCTACCTAGCTATTCTTTTTGGTCAAACCTTCTTTAAAATAAAAAGTTTTTCTAAGTTAGACAAAGAGGCTGGGATTGCCTCATCGGTAGCGTAGGATAATGACACTGTGCCTGTTACTTGAAAGTTCTTCATGTTGGCAAAGTAATTTTGATTTCCACCATTTTGTTATCTCTATCATGAAGAGTGTCTGACGGATATTCATGAAAGGGAATAATTTTAGGGTGGTATTAATAGATCGATCTCAAGTAGGTGAACTCAGAAAAGTCAAATGCTAATGTTAAGCCTTGACTTTTCTGAAATCACCTACTTGAGATCGATCTTACGTCGACGACAATTAATGCCACCCTTAGACTTCTGCTTTTCAAGACGGTGAAGAAATAATACTTGAATTTTTCAGTAGCCGTTTATTTTCAGAGAGTGTGATTCTTAGCAAAAAGTTCTTACGCTTACTTACGTTTCGTATTTCACAAACAATTCTCGCTTTAGACTGTCTTCATGTTCCTGTCACAATGAGAACATCCTTTGCTTTTGCCCTTAAATAAGTAAACGTAATTAATTAGTTTCAGCGGGGAAATTCGTACGATCATAATTAAAATGTAATTTATTCATGGAAGTAAGGATGTTGACATGAACCTTAATTAACATTTTCATACCATGGGCGAACTATAACTACTAATATTAAGTAGTAACTTTTAACGATTCGTGAAATGTGGGAAATTACGTTGCTTTGAACCGTCACGATAAAAACCTGACCACAGAATTTTCTGTTGGGAATGAGCTCGTGCGTTCCGCATTTGAAAATTTTTCGTTCGTTTTATTTTTAAGCTCTGAATTTTATTTTCATTCGTCTCAAAATAAACAGGTTTATTTCCGAGTTCTCCTGTGAGCCCAAATTCTACGTATCTGAATAAAAATTGAGAAAAAATACAACATTTATAAATAAATTCATGAGGTTTCCTAGGAGTAAAAACAAACCCAGTCTCCGTAGCATGACTTTTATCGAGGCGGATTTATCCAACAAAAATGCTGAAAATGACGTCAAAAATGCTGATAAACCGCCATTTTTTTGGATAAATCCGCCTCGATAAAAGTCATGCTCCCCCCGCAGATGAATATTATAATCCTTTTTAAACATCTATTTTATCAACATTTTGTGACAGACATTTTTACGATCTGACGGACTGACTTTTTGAACCAAAATAGAGGACACGCCATAGAACCAAAGACTAAAAAAGAAACAAATTACCCAATAAAAACTAATGACACTGCCTGACACAGTTTTTCGCTCACCTTACGGCAACCGAAGAAGAAAACTAAAAAGAAAGATGGCGCCGCGAACGATCCATTCCTGTCCTTCCACCAAAGAACAGGAGACTAAACATATCCGCCCGTTGCGTTCCAAAATTAACTAACCCACATAACAATGGTTGGTAAACAGAATGTTTACGACTGCGGCACACTGGCCACTTTTTGTTGCGAAAACGTCCGATTTTACGCTACAGTTTTACATTGATGGTCGACCGATCGGCCAAGTACTAGGAAACTATAGTCGCTTTTACGCTACGAGCTAAAGAATATTTTCCTAGAGATTGGTCACTTCACTCATTTAGGGTGAGTGAATGGTGACTGGTGAGTGATGGCACTGGACGCTGATAAAAAAAAAAGTATATTAGTAAACAAAATTTGAAGTTGATGGCCAAGATTAAATTTGTTTTCAGTACTTGAGTACTCACATCATGATACCTACTATCAGTAAAAAATAAATATTTACATTTAATTGGATATTAAAAGTGTACTGCTCCTTGATCAATCGTATCGTAATTCGTAATACATAAATCAGCCAGTGTGTTGCCATACCACCGCTAATAGCTGAATGTGTCGAACAGTTGCCTTGTTACAGTTAGATAAATCACTGTGTTTACGTGAGCTTAGAATAGTCAACATCACAGAACAGAAACAGTGCGAGGGTTCGTGAATTGAGAAACTTCTCACAATACCACACCAGCCAGCATCTTATTGAAAATTATGACTATGGAGAAACAATACCCACATCCGGAAAAAAAAAATCCGACAGAGAAAGCAAAGTAGGTTGGTTACTCTAAAGGTTTTTCGCGCATATTTTAACCCCCGATGCGAAAAGAATCTGAGTTTGATCGCTGATTCCGCAACGTAAAATTACAGCAGGCTACTATTTTGGCTATTAACAACGCAATTTATGTTGATTGTCTACGTGGATCATACGATAACCTACCCATATAAGACACAGTACAGTAACGATAGCTGGCTGGAAACTTTAATTTCCCTTCAATGCAAAAATAGAGGAAACATTACTCATACCCGGCGTGGTTGGAAGTGTTCGGAAAAATATAAATCTTTTTAACAGCGCTACATAAATCAGCTGCCACGCTTGATTGGTCGGAAAATTAACAATTTCATTTTCATTTCTCGGACCCGATTAATGATGCTATGGACACTTTTTGAATTTCAAACGAATTCTAGTATGACAAGCATGAACTCTCTTTGTCGCTCGTTTTTTGTTTTATATTTTTTCGGCCAGGCTTTTCTTTTAATATGTTTTCCTGCCTTTGATACAGACTGAACACGAAAAGGCGCCGTGAATAGTGAAAACTTAGCCCGCGCGCAAAGATAATAGACACAAAATCGATTCCTATCTTGATCTATGAATCATTTTGTAATTTTTTTTTGGACGCTCGCGTATTCACTATGTACGGCGCCTTAAGTTTTCAAGTATTTTTTTTAAACACTGTCATTAATATAGGAGTAAATATTTTTTTTGAGTAGGCGACATCTCGGACAAAATATTTTCGGACACTTTGTCCGAAATGTCGCTTTATAATTTTAATATTATTGAGGCGACATCTCGGACACTAACAAATAAAGCTGTTTTGTACAGTCGGATAAAAAAGTCCCTAAGATCTTATTTATGAGGAGACTAATAAAAATGTTACATACCCACATGCAAATAATATCTTGTGTACTCATGCAGTCTTCAACATTTGCTGTCCCCTTTTTGATGAAAAGTACTAGGCTTACATAAAGTTTTAGGAGGATCACCACCTCAGTTCTCACATCATTACGCGGGGTTAGTTAGGAACAAAATGATGTCAGAACTGAGGTGATTATCCTCCTAGCACCTTATGTAAGCCTAGTACTTTTTCATCAAAAATGAGCCGAACGCGATCTGAGTGCTTAAATTCAGGCTTTAACTGTCAAGGAAAACGGCTCATTTAAGCTGCTTCAGCTATCCTGAAATATGCAGCTGGGGTAACGTTCTTTCTCTGTGTATTATATTTGAATAATTGACTGTACGATACAGGTTCAATATTTTGAGAGTGTCCGAGATGTCGCCTCAAAAATATTAAAAATACAAAGCGACATTTCGGACAAAGTGTCCGAAAATATTTTGTCCGAGATGTCGCCTACTCTTTTTTTTTTACCTTCCTTGCTGTATGCAGTATGAATGCGGAAGAACCAAGATGATAACCAAAATAACTTTAAGGCTGGAAGATAGTAGTATGGCGGGAAATTCAACTCAAACAGAACAACAATAATTCAGCCGATTATGTGTTCTGGTCTACGACAAGTTTTTTGGGCAGTACCACTGCATCGTAGACCAGAACACATAAACGGCTGAATTATTGTTGTTCTGTTGTTTACAATAATAAAAAGAATACGGTTTTATTCTCGCGAACGAAAAATCGCTGAACAAAAATAGTTCAGTTTAGCTACAAAATGTAAAAGTCTGTGAAAATTTTGAATTTCCCGACACCTTGCTATCGTCTACCCTTAACCCTTTGGCCTCAAGTGGTAAAAGCTGTCAACATTTCTTCAAAGCTACGCAAGACCGCAACCAGCAAATCATGTCATTCTTCTAACGAACTTTATTGAATAATGGCGTTCTTTCAACTCTAAAACGAAAATGGTCAAATGTACTTTCTGAGGTATTCATCTAGAATATTGTTGTAATTACAACAAGAATTCGCCTTTGCATAGGTACGGTCGGCCACAATCTCAGATACCCCATGGCAGCTCTTACCGCGCGCGGCATAAGGGCGCCAATCGAACAAAAAGGGGTATCTGAGACTGTGGCAGACTGTACATCCCTTTCAGAATTCATGACAATTTGAATGGTATAGATTTTTATCGCTTTTAGTTTGTCACCATTTTTCCCGAAACGCGATATATCCACTTTTACTTCGATTTTCACATTTATGCCGCGCACAATAAGATTTGCTATGGTTTAAATTAAATTGTCGCCGACTGTACCTTTTTTACACAAGCAAGTCGTCACTTTTCAAATACCCAACGTTGCATGACTTCTTGCTTTGACTTCAAAGGATTCGGGGAGTGATATTATAGGCGAATATTTTTAGCAGAGTGAAAAAAAAACTCTTGTTGGGTTTTGAACTAATAGGTACAGCTGAACCTAGAAAGTTTTAAGTTAGAAGTTAGGACCCGTATCTAGGAAATAAAGTCTAAATGGTCCTGAAGAAAAAAGGTATAATAATATTTTGTACAGACCTTCAAATTTGAATTTGAATTTGACCTTATCTGAAATCACCAGTTTAACTAATAAATGGGTTTCTGTATTATTAATTTTTAATTAACATTTGAGTAATATTGTTTCTGAATAATAGGATAGGTAATCATTAACTTATATTTATTCATTGTTATGTTGATTTTGTAAATACCCAATAAATAAGAAAGAAGGGTAACAATTTTACCTTATTTGGACCTAGTTATCTAGGTATTTTAATAAATAAAAAATCCTCTTCCGCAATATCTAAGAAGAAGAGAAGAGAAAAGAAAATTCCCCGAACGATACTTTTTATTTGCTTTTTAAAAATGTATTAATGAAATATACCCATCATTATACAAATCTGTTGCGGAAGGATTGGATTAAAAATATGTTGATATTTTTACGTAAATACTTACATTATATTTTGCTTGGTTCGTAACTAATATTCAATGTAAGTAGGTATCTACTATTTATCTACCTAAATAACGAAGTAAGTAGATACAGCCAAACTTAATCCCTCAAATTTATCAAAGCAAACATGTTATACAAGGATCTAAGTAATTAATTGAGTAAAAATACAAAAACAGTAGCGGCCGCATTTTTCTGGAAATGGAAAACACGATCCGATTAAAGGCTGAGCCTCAAAAAATCCCACGTTAAATTCAATAAAACCGTACGCATTTCTAAAACACGTTGAAATTAAAAGCAACCTTTTGTACAATCAAAGGTAGGTGTACTCTTAACATAAAATCTAAGTGAAGCGACGGCTTTAAAATAATAAGGAAAATTACGTAATGAAATAGGAAGCGCTTACCATAGAATAATCTCAAAGGAGATTCATAATTAAAATTGTATCATAGCTCGTTCCATTCCCTCGTACTTTTCTTCTTTTTAAAAGGAAAATAAAAAAACAAAACACTCAACTGGCCGTCTGTATCGCCATTAGGCGCACTGAAGAAATAAAAACGAAAAAAATCCGCACTCACTGTCACATCACTTTGAAAAACGAACTTTATTTTCTTCGCAATTCGAATGTGGAACGGCACTAGCGGGCGTCGCGATGTCTGGACCGCATGTGAAAACTGGATCGGTCCAGTTTACCCGCGCGCATCGCGCAAGTGCCGAAACCATGGCGTTCCGTTTTCGCCATAAAAATATTTTATATTCGCCACCGAGCATATTGCGCAATGCATAAATTGTTGAGCATACAAGACATGCACGCATATGAATGTCCCAGGATTGGAATGTAAATAATTTCGCCGCTTTGATCCTCGTTTCAGTAGCTTGATAAATTCTTTAGGAAAATAGCTAAAGGGTATAAGAGCTTTTGATTAGACCCCGGCTTTTTTGGAGCGGGATTTCTTTTCTGTTTGGTAACAAAGTTCGTTGATCTGGCTGGAACTTTATTATGGCTATAAATTCAGGTGGAATTAATTCCAGGTATCGGAGAGCAAGGTCAGGCCTTTGTGAATTTCCTTTTGAAAGTAAAAAGACCATTTCAATCTTGGACATACCTATGGTTACTTAATTAAGGCTTTTATATGAAACTTTTTTTAAATAAAAGGCGTTTTTTTTTCTCATCAGACATCAATCGAAAAAAAAGTTAATAGTTATGTGACACCTCTACCCTTAATTTAATTTTAAACACTTTTGTCACTTCACCACACGTCTGATGTTCATAATTAAATAAAATGTGTAGTCGATGCACGATGCCGACTTTCGCGTTTAGCCACCTATTCAATATTTCCATATTAAAATCGGTAGAACCGTGCCGACTTTTTTAACCTTTCATACGTTAGATCGTACCATGCCGACTTTTGCCTAAAATCGCACGATGCCGACTTTTATTACTAAACGTTGGCATGGTCGCTGAATGCCTACTTTTGCTATCGTCCATTTTTAAAGGTAGCCTACTGACTAGTTCTTTTAAATAATCCCATCGCAGAGGTGCCAGAGGTATATTATACAACGTGTTACAAAATATCCTAACCCGTTTTACAAGGTCTAAGCTACTGCTCAACAGGATGTCAATGCTGAAAAAAAAACAATGTTTATTTTATTACCTAAAAATAAGAAATTTTTTAAACTTAATATTTAGGTTTTGCTCTTTAAAAATATTTTTATGTGTGGGTGCATTTTTAGCGCATTAAGTTGTTCACAATTTAAGGAGGTAACCCTCAACCAACGTTAAGTTATTACTTTTATTTAAGGGCTACCGTTAAAACCACTTGAGGAAAAATATCGCGCTGCGCATTCCGATTACAAATGGCTGAAACTTGACTGAAAAGGGCTGGCAAAAAGACGGGATTTGCGAAACGTTCACAAGCAGAAGGTTAACTAATTTAACTATGGACTATACACACACAATGACTTCGACTGTTGGGTGTTTGTTTATTTTGTGACACTTTTTGACATATTTATTTTTATAATTTATTGACTTTCGTTTTATATTTTGACTAAGCTTTTCTGAATGTTTATGATTTATTATTGATTATTTTGGTTGCATGAATAAATGAATTATGTACTTGACTCCAACAATTTGGAATTACTAGAAGTCATACGATGTATAGTATGGAGCGATCAAAAAAAATTACATCGGGCGAATTTAAACTCGACTGGACTAGGCGCCATGCGAACAATTCAAATTTTTGACTTTATTAAATTGCTATTAGGTTATTATTTAATTTAAATTGGGTGTTTTAAGGTTGATTGTATTAGGCCCGGTTTCTGAATTGAGAATTTTGCTAAGCAAATACTTTACTATCGTTCTGTCACGCTCTTTTGTGAGAAATCTGCAGAGACAGGACGATACTTACCCATTTGCTTAGCGAATTTCTCAATTCAGAAACCGGCAGTTAATCTGGGTATCTATCTAGCCTATTTGGAGTCTGTTCTTTGAAGCCACGAAAAAATTTGGTACGTAACAGTCAAAATATCAGCTATCATTTTTGCAGCTGACTTAAAACAATTTGATGCCTCCTCTTCAAAGAGCTACTTATAATAATTAGCTTAACAAATTGTGTGTGCACTTAATAATACAAATTATTAGTGTAATGTAGGCATAATGTATGTATATATTTTTGAAACCCGAAATAAATTACAAACTTGGTTGAAACCGCTGTTACTGAATTAGACTTCTGATATACAATTCGTAAGAGAATTAAAGAGTTGACAGAGTGCCCAACTAATGGCGTTCATTTATTCTAATAAAATATCAATTTCTTTCGTCTTTTCCCCTTTTAGCTGAGTCGGAAGCGGTCACACAGGGATTTTGGTAAATTTTAATTTGTGGCTTGAAGTAGATCATCATCATCATCATCATCAGCCTGTTAACACCCACTGCTGAGTAAAGGCCTCTTCATGCTCATGCCACCTCTCACGATTCTGCGCCAGGCGCAACCACTGTTTTCCGGCTACTTTGGCTATGTCGTAGATATTTCTTCATATTTTAGACACATTTTCTTCATGCTTTTATCAATGAGAAAAATGAGATAGTAAGCAGCAGTACAAGGTGATAAAGTATTTTTTTCTTTTTCCCAGAAAGAAAGTGAATGCAGGATTTCGAAAGAATGTTCTGTGGAGACCATAAATGCGCAGCAAAACAAAGTCGCTTCGCGCGTCTCTCTTGCCGTTTTCGCCGATACAGCAGTAGTTATTATATTTTTCAAACCCCGATTTCAGGACAAACTAGTTTCGCGTAGGCCAAACCAGTCTAGCCTAAGCTCGTATGGATAAACCGGTATAGCCTAGGCCAAACTAGTCTAGCCTAAGCTCGTATGGATAAACTGGGATAGGCGGGCGGTAAAAAAACATGTAAGATGTATGATTGTACAATTTTTACATGTCCCACTAGCTGGGCTTACATTGTTTACATTGATATGCCTACCAATTGCAGATTAGAGATCCCTTAACCTCCCCTGGCGCCTTAGTTCCTAAAATTAAATGAGACTGTTATTGTGACGGTCCGTTTTTAGCAAAAAATGCATTAATATAAATTGGCTTTTATTTATCGGCGGCGCTACTGTGCCTTCTTAAGAAATGGCATAAAATGCCCTAATAAATTCTTAAAAGATTACCGCCCTCTTAAGAAATTGCTGAAACTCTATTCGTGGTCAGACCATTAAGACTGGTATGCTTGAACAAGATCTAAGGATTAAATTGCAGTAGACTGCCATCCTGGTAACCCACCATCCTATAGATCTATTATCAAAACGTGGATCAGTAACAAGTCACCCGGCAGCGAAGAAGTTCTGAGAAATCACACTGTATGGATGTATTTCCGCATTCGTGCATGAATAAGAAATTTGATATATGCCCATGGCTGATTTCTTGGTAAAAGGATCTGTGGATCTCTTTCACATACAATGTTTTTGGCACGTGTTACTAGTTTTCATATATACTTGGGAATATCATAGAGCTCTTACTTATTTTTACGTCTCATCGCTGCATTTCGATATACATTAGAAGAAGACAGTTAATATCCGGCTACGCAATGTGCAAAAACTATTAATTGCAGTTTTATTCAACAGTCCACACGCTTTCGTGCGACACATAACTTTTTTTAATTATTCATAACAACATTATAAAAAAAAAAATATATTAAAATTATTATTATTTTATTTTAATAACATTATAATCGTGCATTATTTACCTCAGCAGATCATTGAATCGAAGTAAACTGCACTCGGTATCATCGGTCTCTGGATCGGTGCCAATTTCACGCTGATTTAGTTACCGGAAGAGACGAATGGCGAGTTTTATGAGGGCTGACCGCTTCTGGATGTCGCTTTTGGGCGTTAAGTGTTATACTTAAATCTGTGCTTCGCGTAAATTTTTATTTTGTAAGGTTTAAGTTGGTAATAATATTACGTGAAACAGTTTGTATGGCCGGGACTTGGCAAGCTACCGGGCTTCCCACCTCGGTTGGCCGGGGTATGGATTGCTGGACTTCTTAGAGGAGCTGGGTTGGCAAGGGTTAATAATCCCATTTCAATAAAGATTTCGCCGCGGTGGAAAGTTCGTTTATTTTTACTTTGTAAGTTTAAATGTTTCAGTTGAGTATCTTTTTGTTTCTTACCTTAATTCATGTTTAGACTGATCACGAAAGTGCGAAAGTACGCGGTTGCAAGTACGTTTTTATAATGAAGAAAGTGTAAATTTTTGGGTAAACTTTCAAAGTAAAAAAATCGAACTTTTAACCGCGACCGTACAAAAAAAAAATTCCCCAGACTCGGCGAAGTCTGCTATATCAGCCTACCAACTCCGAGCCTTGTACGATAAAATCAGTCGAATGGTCGCCAGCTCTCCAGCTATCATAAGTGTATCGAGCTCTGAACGTTGATATGGCTGCTTATGCTTACCTGCAGCAAAATTCACAGTAACAACATCAAAAAGCATTTCCCAGAATTTGGGACCCATGGTTCAAAAAAAGAAAAGAACTCTTCCAAGAAAAGAAATCTCACCTCGTGATTCGCCAATAATATTGCCAAATAAATCACTTCGGGTCACCCCTTTACCTAAACAAGACGATACTCCTGTAATCTGGTGCCGGCGATACCGCCCGTATTGTGCTAAACATACTGCAGTGTCATGCTTCTCTCTGCGGCTTTGGGGCCGTATTACTCTTAGGGTCTGTAGAGTTTGGCCTTAAGACTGATAAAGATAAAGATAAAGATAAATTTATTTCTCAATCCACAAATTACACTTATTTACATAGGTACACGGAAAATCAGATAGATAAGAATTTGTGAAAAGACTGGATCCTAAACTAGATCAGAGATCTGTATTTCAGGTCTCCAGGCCTCCCATTTACAGGCAACTGGTTAGTATATAATTTATATGTGCAACAGTTTATGTTTATATTTGTTTTATACTTAAATGTACGTAAGTAGGTAGGTACTCATTTTACTATAGCTTATGAGAAATCGGTTAAAATACAAACACAGCAAAAGCTAAGGATAGGTAAAAACTAAGTGTTAATTTAATTTGTGGTGTGTGTCTGTAGGTGTGTGGTGAGAAAGTGTGGCTGTGATATGGGTCTGAGGGTGTGTGTATGTGTGTGTGAGGGTGTGTGTGTGTGTGTGTTTGTGTGTGTGTGTGTGTGAAAGACTGAAGACATAATAGAAACTAGCTCTTGCCCGCGACTTCGTTTCGCACAGACAAGCATTCAATGTTTCTTACATAGGATAGGATCACTTTGTTGTCCGTCTGTCTGTCAGGTTGATATTTATATCTAAATACTCAGGTCTGCAGTCGCTAGGAGCCAGAAAAATATCAAGCTTCCAAGTTAACAGAATCAAATGATACGACAAAAAAAACACGACCTAGAAACTAGCGCCCTATTAATTCAAAAACTCTAGATGGCGCTGTATGCAGCTTAGGTCCTTCTATATTAGTGCAAAGCTCAACTCTAGATGGCGCTGTTACAGCCTACCTCGTATTTTTTTCTCCCAAATAAATTCATAGAATGGTGGTACCGAACCCGCGGTGCGCGAGTCTCACTCGCACTAAGCCGGTTTTTTTCCAAAATACCATGTATGAGGCCATTATTTGGCTACTACATTATATAAAAACTTCCCAGATGAACTACGTAACAATAAAAAAATTACAAAACCTCAATTTAAAAATAAACTATTTAAAAATAAACTAAAACACTTATTTTTGGGCCCCGGCTCGTCCCTTCCGGCATTACAGATCACGCTTTGTAATGTAACCTACTAAGGATAAAGAATTTTAGCTGTAAGCAGTTTGGCAAATGTTATTTATTGTTATTTTGAGTGTTTTAAAAAAAAAAAATATTAAAAAAAAAATAACCGAAACCATACTCAAACTACTGGGTCTATTGGGAAACCTTCCACTTCAGACAATAAAACGTGGGCAACAGCACAGATGGCGCTGGGTTCGGTATTTTATCTGCGGCCGTATTTTGAGCTTCGTCTTGCGTAATTTAATTCCCCCGTGCTCATTATAATGGGCAGATGGTCAAGTTTAAAACTCTATCGGGACGGCGAAATGAGGCCAGTCTTCAAGGTCGGTTAGAGAATATCTAATCTTTTCTTCTCTAATATCTAAATACATAGTTACTAACTTTTGCCCGCAACTACGTCCGCGTAGACTTAGGCCCGGTTTCTGAGTTGAGAATTTTACTAAGCACATACTTACGTATCGCTCTGTCACGCTCTTTTGTGAGAAATCAGCAGAGACAGGACGATACTTACCCATTTGCTTAGCAAACTTCTGAACTCAGAAACCGGGCCTTAAAGTCTAATGTTTCATTCAGGAGAGTAAACTGACGGATGCTAATTTATTGTCACTTTGCAAAATCATGTTGCCATATTTATTGTAATAGTGATACATTCCATTCGTTGTGTGATTCATCTCAGTCACAAAAAAAAGCTTCCAGTTTCTGTATGTAGGTACCTACGCTTAGATATTTTAAACTATCCGCAACGGATCTTGATGCCAGCCTCTGTATACAGAGTTTTAAAAGAATACAAAGAGAATTAACGCTTTAAATAGACTTTAGGTCATGGATGCGGATGGCGAGGGACTGCGAGAGGTGGCGCGAAGGGAAAAAGGCCTATACCCAACAGTGGGCAGAGGTGGGCTGATGCTGATGATGATAGAGACTATTTTTTGTTCGATCCAAGAGAATGCTTTGAAAGGTAGTTTATTGAACTATAGATAATACCTATTTTAAATTAAACAAAACCACTGAATAACGAAATAATTGTATTTCACATTACATCAGCCAACAAAGGATTTATTTGAGTACCTACTAATTGAATTCATGATGCGTGTGAATCGAAATTCCGTCCGATTAATCGACAGTAAAAGAACGCGATACAACCACTTTTCTTGTTACGACCCTATTTGTACCTTATTCCATGCTTTTGTTACATTATACTATATACATAGAGTTACCTACCTATATCTAAATGATAGAGTTATAAATATCTAGAGTTATACTCGTATCTAACTGATGATTTAAAGCACGAGATTCTTGGAGTTTCTTTACTATGCTTCTTCTCCAAGAACTTTGATTTATTTAGATACGGTCGGCCACAATCTCCGATACCCCATGGCAGCTCTTATCGCGCGCGGCATAAGGGCACTAATCGAACAAAAAGGGGTATCTGAGACTGTGGCCGACTGTACTACTTTTTTTTACTTGGCCGTTGAAGGGTATACAAGGGTACAAAACCAGGTGCTCCATGACACCATTGCACCAATCTGAAGCCAGAACCGCTTGTGTACCCTTCAACGGCCAAGACACACAACATTAACTATAATACTAAAGAAATCACAGTAAGGAACCTTAGATTTGGCACGACTTTGTCTAGATTTCATTACTTTTTAGAGATAAACAAGCAGCTCCATCGAGACCTGGCTAGTTTTTTACAGAATGTTTTTGGTGAGATATTCTTGACATAATTCACTAGGTCAGTAGGCGCGCGAAAGAACAAAAGGCCAATTAATTGCGAGTGTCCATGGATATCGTCCAGTGGTACCTTCCCTCACATTGGATGGGGGAGTCAAATCTCACGACATCTCAACAAGGGGCGGGTCGAAAACTCGCCAAAACCAGCTCACGTAATGGATGCCCCCTTATTCTTGGCGTACCTTGACTTGGTTTGCCCAGCACCTTTACCATCCTCTCAGATTAGTCGGCCTAATCTAGTATAGGTAAGACAATTGTTATGGGTCGATTTGGACGGTTAAAATAACTACAAACATTCAGATAGACCAAGATGATTTCTTATATTTAGAGAAACTAATATTTACAAATGATACGACTACGAAACTAGGATTTAAACTTATGTGCCTAATTATACTATAATTCTTACACTAATTCCTAAAGACTAATTAAACTTAGTGGGGCGCCAGGAGGACTTTTAGACTGGCGTCAGGGTTCCTGCCTACCCAAGGTTGCTCAATGGCAGCTCAGCGGCATAACGTAGTTTAGATCGACAGATTCGGCGTACCAAGGGCGTTAGTCGCGCGATGTAAAAAAAAGGGCGTGTCCGCAGGCCCTTTTTCGCGCCAAACCACACACATTTGTTCACGGTACGTAAGTATTTTGTTGCAACAACAACAATTTCACAATGCAAACAATTAAACTGAACTAATTGCTCATTATTCCGATATTTACAAATTAGTTCGATTTCTGTAATGCCAACGTAATTGTCTTCTCTAACGGTTTTTTTTTTCCTGTCAAACTTTCCGTTCGGTACCCTCCACTCGCGTAATAATTTACTAAGGTGCGTTTCAAAACTGAACTTGAGTTTTTGAGTTGAACACATAACAAATTCCCTCTTCCTAAAACAAAAAAAATAAAAATAAACTTTTTTTTTTTTTTTTTTACGTTAATGGTTTCATATCTTTGGCGTGCCAGTTGCCAAGATGTTTCCCGGCAGTGCTGTCCAGACGAAAGATATTATTAGACAATTTTTCAGTAATTACAGCTTTTTCATATTTTGGAGCAAGTTTGGCCATAAACTTCTGGCTCGCCTTTGATAAAAATTTTGTTCTCTTCCAAACTATGTCACCCACCTGAAACTGTGCCGGTCTATGTTTAGCATTGTAAAAGACTACACTTTTGTTATGAGCTGATCTCATATTATCACTGACCTCTTTGTAAATTTGTTCCCTAACTTTTAGTTGTTCTATGAATTCTGTAGAGTTGCAAGCTAACGGCTCCTTAAAATTTGACGTTTCCTTAATTTCCGTGAGATGTATTCCTGTCAGGGCAGTTTCACGACCAAAGAATAAATACGCTGGTGTATACCCCGTGGCCTCATGGACGGCTGTACGGATGGCATGAGCCACCTGTTGTAAGTTCTCATCCCATTCATTGTGCTTTGTGGCTTTAATGTAAGCTGCTATTGTAGTCCCTATCACCCTATTCACTCTTTCCGTAGGATTGCTTTGTGGGTGATAGTTCGGAGTATACCATATGTTATAATTATATTTATTTGCTAGTGCCTTAAATTGCTCCGAAATAAATTGTCGACCGTTGTCACAAATAATGGCATCAAAGTGACCGAATAGAAGTATTTGGTTTTCCAAAATTTCACAGATTTTGTCTGCTTTTCCAGTTCTGAGAGGGAACAGCAGAGCGAATTTGCTAAACCAACAAGTAATAACTAGTAACATTGTGTTACCTTTTTTACTTTTTGGGAAAGGTCCCATGAGGTCCAAAGAAATGACTTGCCAAGGTCTTGTAACCTCTCTGTGATGACCCATTTCTCCCAAAGGTTTAAATTGTGGTACTTTTACTTTGGCACATGTATTGCATTTGTTGACGTATTCTTTAGTGTCCTGTAGCATGTTGGGCCAATAGTACTTTTGTTTAAGCCTGAATAATGTTTTGCGTACCCCGAAGTGTCCTGAGGTTAGATTGTCATGGCATTCCTCTAGTATGGATTTCCTATGTAATGTAAAGCTTCAAGACAGCGTCCGAGGAAGGAAACTGCTTGAGCTTGATTTTCTTGTACAACACCCCTTTATTGACGGTCCAGGACTTATCATTGATTTCATCGTTGATGACTTTCAAAACTCTTTCATCATAATCCTCATCCTTATTGTCTAGAATAAGGTCTACTGAAAAAATTTCCTCATTAGAGTCCGTTTTTCTCGACAGCGCATCTGCTACAACATTACATTTGCCTGGTCTATGAACAATCGTATAATCAAATTGTTGTAATTTCATTGCCCATCTACCTAGTCTGCCGTGTGGATCTCTTAATTTCTCTAGGGATTTGAGTGCACTGTGATCAGAAATAATGGTGAAGTGGGTTCCATCAACATAGGGGCGAAATTTTTCTACAGCATGTATCACGCTCAGCAATTCCCTTTCTGATGTCGAGTATTTCTGTTCTCTTTCAGTCAGCTTTCTGCTTAAATATGCCACAGCTTGTTCTTCTCCATTGACATTTTGGCATAAAACGGCTCCCGTTCCTTTGTTGGATGCATCACATTGAATAATAAATGGCTTGGTGTAATCAGGACATGTCATGACCGGAGTCGTAGTGAGCAATGTTTTTAGCTTAACAAAAGCTTCGTCAGCTTCATTGGTCCAAGGTAATGGTTTTTTTATTTTACCTTTAGTTAAATTGTGTAGCGGCGCTGCGACTATGGCAAAATTTGGCACAAATCTCCTGTACCAGCTCGCTAGTCCGATGAACCTTTTAAGTTCTGTGTAGTTCTTTGGCCTAGGGAAGTTTAAAATTGCTTCAACCTTCTCAGGGTCTGTCCGTAAACCATCCTTATCGATTATATAACCCAGATAACGTAAACTCGACCTTGCAAACTTGCACTTGTCGACGTTTATGGTGAGGTTGGCCTCTTTCAACAGTTTCATGACCCATTTCAGAAGCTTTAAGTGATCATTAAAATCCGCTGAACAAATCACTATATCATCCAAGTAAGCCCAAACTTTATCTTCCTTGGAGTTAAAAAGAATATCCATTAATCTCTGTTGAGATTGAGAAGCATTCACAAGGCCAAAGGGCATGACTTTGAAATGAAAAAGACCCCTTCCCGAAATGGCGAAGGCTGTCTTCTCTTTACTGCTTTCTTCGAGAGGGATTTGCCAGAAAGCCGATTTTAGGTCTAGTGTCGTCAAAAATCTTGCGTTGCGTAGATTATCTATGACCGACGAAACTCTTGGCAAAGGATATGTATCCCTTTTTGTGAGTCTGTTGAGTTGTCTACTATCTAAACATAATCTGTTATCTCCAGATGGCTTCTTAACCAGTACCACTGGAGAGCACCAAGGACTGTAGGAAGGTTCAACTACGTCCTTCGATAACATGTCGTCTAGTTCACTTTCTAGCTGTTTCTTTATCACTGGAGAGAAATTATAAGGTTTCTGGTAGCAAGGTTTGCTAGCTCCAGTGTCAATAGTGTGGTCCAAAATTTCAGTTCTACCTAAACCTACTCCTATAGTCTGTTTCATTTCCGCAATTAAGTCTGAAAGTTCTTGTTGTTCTTCATACCCCAGATCCTCCCTTGAAATAATTGACTGTTTACTTGTAGGAGAAAGACAATTTATTTGACTACTGGTCAAAATCATTTCATTCTTGAAA
Organism: Zelleria hepariella; assembly: GCA_949319315.1. NCBI lineage: Eukaryota > Metazoa > Arthropoda > Insecta > Lepidoptera > Yponomeutidae > Zelleria > Zelleria hepariella. Next base: position 1,858,831 of record OX439380.1, on the reverse strand, counting down.
TTGATCTTAATGTCGAACGCGTCGAAGAAATCCTTGCCCAGAATTAATTTCTGTGTTAATTTGGGTACGACTAGCATAGAAACCACCTTAAATTGCTTATCAAATTTCACCGGTACATCGTAAATTTCCGTAATACTATGTACCGTTCCGTCCGCCGTACTGACGTTTAATGATGTCGTTTGATAGGATTTCAAACCACGCGATTTTAACAATTCTCCAAACGACCAATTGATGACTGTACGGCAGGCGCCACTGTCCAGTAAACCCACACAATCAGTTTGCAAAATGTCTACCAGTACATAAGCCCTGTTGTCATTTTGTTTTTGTACCACAACTGGTGCTATTTCACCACTGTTGAAGTAATTCCTAATGATCGTAAGCCAAGCCTGCCATTCTTTTTTATTACTTTCGGGAGAAACCATTACTTGGCGGGATTGCTGTTTCCCCCGGTGCCGTTTCCCTGGCATTTACAGTCCTTAGCGGTAATACCAAACATGCCACACCTATAACAGAAGAGTCGCTGTTTCGGCAAGGAGCAGTCTTTAAATAAATGCCCGTATTCTCGACAATTCCAACATCTTCTAGCATTGTCAGGGGAAGCTTTGTTTTTGAAGTTGGCTACTTCACTGACCTGAGGCTCACTAGAGATAGCGCCCACCTCACGTTTCTTATATGCTAGGTCCGGCTCTAAACTAAGTTTGCTTGTCTCAGGTTTTTCAAAACTATCGCAATTAATTTTTGTTCTTTCCACGATACGTAGCACGTTAACTAAATCCATGATCGATGAGAAAGTATCACGGCAAACTGCTCTTTGATAATATGGCTGTATGTTCTTCAGGATGATGTTGAGTTTGAAGCTTTCCGAAACTTGGTTAGGCAATCTGTTGAACATGTTTTGCATGACCGAGATGAAGATCGTGACTGATTCTTGATTTCCTTGTGTCCTACGCCGTATCTCATCGAGTAATTCCTCTTGATAGTAAGGCTTCTGGAACGTCCTTCGCAACAAAATGACAAGCTCTCCCCAATTGGTGATGTATGCCCTGTTAGCCCTAAACCAAATCAATGCGTCCTCCTGGAACAAATCAATCGCATAACGCCACAGATCTTCATCAGTAGCATTTCTCGCTTCTTTTAATTCGTCTACCCTTTCAAGAAATGCGTTAACGCTAGTACCACTGTCTCCCGAAAATTTCACCCCCCATTGGCTAATCGGTACTAGTTTCCGCGTTTGAGGTTTTTCGGCATAATCAGAATCTACCGTTGATGTCCGAAATAACTTGCCAAAACCAGAACGAGTATCTCGTCCCTGGTTTTCCCTATTCCCTTTCTCTTCAAAGGTCACACTCTTGTCGTAATGGACACTATCCTTGGATGAACCGGCCATCACCTGAGCGCTTTCTCTTTTAACATCAATTTTATCTATTATTTCTTTACCTAAATCACCTAAAGTTTCTTCTAAAACATTCCTGTCTTCCACCGTTAATTCTTCTCTTTCCTGTATATCATCCTTATCTTCGAGTGCTTTTAGGAGCTCAGAAGTTTTGTCAAGGCAATTCTGTTTACGCACGACATCTGTATCAGTCGGAACGATAAAATCAATCCTGCTCTGTAAGTGACATAGCCTGGAAAAGAGTCTCCTAAATAGTGTTTTTTCTGGTTTACCAGAAAGTTCATGGACATAGCATGTCAGGTTTCTAAGTTTCTCTTCACATACTACCAGTTCAACCTCCGGCTGCTCGAAACTTCTACGCGGCGCTTTGATTGTGTATGTGTTAGTACCAGCAACCTCTGATAATAACAACTCCCTTAGCACCTTTCTTAGAACCACTACCGTACTTTTCATATACACTCCCCTTGTCTCAAGTTCGAACTCCAATTCATCCTTTAAAAGCGAGTTAACATCCATTTTGTAAAAGCACTCGCAAACATAAACAAGAAAAAAAAAAATTTTTTTTTTATATTTTTTTTTTTAAATTTAAATGTATTGCAATTGAGATGCAGCGCAATACTTACCTAATAAAATATAAAAGCAGAAAGAAAAAAAAAGTTTTTTTTTTTTTTTTTTTACTATTACTAATAGGTAGTATACGGATTTATATCACTAAAACTAATTTAGTATGCTGGTTTATTACAACTATATAAACTGCCCACCAAAAATTACAAAAATGACGCAAAAAAAAAATTACACCTTGTATACCTGGAAAACATGCAAATTTTAAAAATAACACAGTGTATAGCAAAAAAAAATATTATTCCCAAATCAAATTTCCTTCGATTCAGATGTAACACCGAATAATTTTAAGCAGTAATTTCAATAGAAATTATATGGTTTCAGTACCTAGAAAAATAAAACTACCCACACTCAACAACAATTTCCCAAACCAAACCAACTCATAAATTTAGACGTTGGGCGCCATTTGTTATGGGTCGATTTGGACGGTTAAAATAACTACAAACATTCAGATAGACCAAGATGATTTCTTATATTTAGAGAAACTAATATTTACAAATGATACGACTACGAAACTAGGATTTAAACTTATGTGCCTAATTATACTATAATTCTTACACTAATTCCTAAAGACTAATTAAACTTAGTGGGGCGCCAGGAGGACTTTTAGACTGGCGTCAGGGTTCCTGCCTACCCAAGGTTGCTCAATGGCAGCTCAGCGGCATAACGTAGTTTAGATCGACAGATTCGGCGTACCAAGGGCGTTAGTCGCGCGATGTAAAAAAAAGGGCGTGTCCGCAGGCCCTTTTTCGCGCCAAACCACACACATTTGTTCACGGTACGTAAGTATTTTGTTGCAACAACAACAATTTCACAATGCAAACAATTAAACTGAACTAATTGCTCATTATTCCGATATTTACAAATTAGTTCGATTTCTGTAATGCCAACGTAATTGTCTTCTCTAACGGTTTTTTTTTTCCTGTCAAACTTTCCGTTCGGTACCCTCCACTCGCGTAATAATTTACTAAGGTGCGTTTCAAAACTGAACTTGAGTTTTTGAGTTGAACACATAACACAATGTTAAAACAATTTGTACTGATGGTTAGAAAGACCTCTTGGGTCCACTAGGGCTGAAAAAAAAACAATATCTTCTTTTTGCATGCAGTTTTTGTTAAAAACTGTTTTAGGATCTGGGATCTAGATTCGACCTTAGGTCTTACAAATAGTTAGGCCTAGGGATTCCCATTTGACGGCTCTTTTTAATAAAAAAAACGCATCCAAAAAGAAGATATGATTTTTTTTCATTGGCGGCGCCCGTGTGCCTTTACCGTCGCCTTAGATAGATAGATAGATAGAATATTCTTTATTGTACACAAAAACGAATTATTTACAGAGAATTTTCTTAAAACTAATTAGTATACAATGGGCGGTCTTATTGCTAAAAGCAATCTCTGCCAGACAACCTTTGGATGGAGATAGAGGATATAATAAAATACATGGAAGGTAAGTGTACATAAATAGCATAGGAACATACAATAATTAAATATAGTAAATTTACAAAATAGATGTTGTGAGCTATGACTACTTATGACTAACATTACATAGTTAAAATATACCCATATAATAATACTATGAACCTACATATACGTACAAAAACTAGTAAACGTACATACCAATATGTACAGATTAATACATATAATTGTCATAAACGTACACAGATGTACAAAATACATACATATACACAAAATAAATACAATAAATACATATATGCAACAACAGAAGATAAAAAGTACTTTTTATAATTTACTGGTAATGTAGTGACTCTTTACCAATCCCTTAAAAATGGGTAAGGATTTTGCTTTTCTAACCTCCAAGGGCAATGCATTCCACAGTCTAACTGCTTGCACTGTGAAGGAAGCACCATAGAGTTGGGTGGTATAGGATGGGGTACTAAGGACTAGGGTGTGTGATGAACGGAGATTAAGGCTGTGGGTGGAATGGAGAAACTGAAAGCGTTCTTTTAGGTAGGATGGGGTAGCTGGATTGAACAGAATGCTATAGAGAAGAGAAAGTAAGTAAGTAAGTAAGTAAGTAAGTAAATGTTTATTTAGGCCAAAAAACTTAACATAATACAGTAATTCCGCCAAACTACTAAGTAGTTTGTTGGCAGATTTTTGCTCTTATTACACGCTTATTATTATAAAGAATATGAGCATTCCGGCGGAGTCGAATAGGGAGCCACTTGAGTTTATTGCGATATTCGGTAATGTGGTCATATTTGCGAAGGCCAAATATGAACCGAATGCTGAAGTTTTGGAGACGCTCAAGCTTCGTTAGTTGCTCCTCGGTAAGGTCAAGATATCAGGTGTCAGCATAGTCGAGAATTGGTAGGAGGAGCCTTAACGTTTGGACAATGAATTTAAAGTCACCATGCTGCGGACCTTCTGTAGTTCCGATTCTATCTCCCGCGAAGTTTAAGGCGAGTTACAAATCAGGGATCCGTTGGGATAATGACGTTTGTTAGGGAAGCCTGGAGGAAAGTTGGTCCTCTGAAACGGATCTCTCTATCTACCGCTGATTAGGATATAGTTGAGCTCATCTGCATGAATAGATATACTTGTATGTCTTTTAAATGTATTTGTAGGGACCACTATTGGTCGGAAAGTGAAACATCATGCAGCTGGGTACAGTAAACCACACACTAGGATACCCCTTTTTGTTCGATTGGCGCCCTTATGTATCCTAGACCGTTGCCTACCGTACCTACTCTCATTATCATCAGCCCACCTCTGCCCAATGCTGGGTATAGGCCGTTTCCCCATCACGCCACCACACACGGCCCCTCGCCATTTGCATCCATGGATCCTCCGCCGACACAACGATGTGGTCCGACCATCGGACTGCCGGTCTGCCCACCAACCGTCGTCCAGTTCTTTGACGCCACTCTGTTGCTGCCTTTGTCCACAGGCTATCCCACAGACACAGCACAGCCTCGCCAGTTGTCCTGCTCACCTAGTCTACTCTCTACCAATCCTACATCGCGTCCGCAAAATATTTCATGTGGTACACACGACAGCACGTCAGAGTGTACAGTTTTGTTGTAAAGTCGCCCATAACGTAACCAAGTAGATTGCTGGCATGTAAGGGTCGACGTGATGTCTTGTGTGCAAACAAACTTCCAACCATAGTCTCTAAACATCTGCTTGGCAAAAAATTTTCCCTTTATAGTGACCTCCTTCTCCTGCAAATTTTTATTTATTCTCACGATGTTTTCCTTTACCTTCACCATCAAAATTAAACAAGCAAACCTGTGTGTCTGTCCTGTCCTCTGACATCTGACACCTGGTGACATCCTGCTTTACCATGCGCTGCATGGAACTGCCTAGCCTGAACAAACGCTTAGCCTTAAAATATCTTGCTAACTCACGTGCATCAGCTAAAGTATGCATCCATGTATGTGCTCGTACAACGTCATAGAGATGTCTCTCTAACATACTTGTAGCAGTCTCCCATGAACTATGAAGCCTGACATTGCAAAGTTCGGGCGCCACTTTGAGGCACCTTACCTAATCTGGCTTAAACTCCGTCAAACTTTATCACAGGGTTTGCAGATAAAACCCGGTTAGTTAGTAAGTAGCTGAAGTTTTTGCCATGGAGGGCATTGGAGGGTATATTTTGAAAGTTTCTGTGGTAGAGGTTAGGCCTTTGCATCCATGATTTCACCTTATTAGGGTTCCATACCTCAAAAGGGTAAAACGGAACCAATATGTTTGTCTGTCAGTCTGTCACAGCCAATTTTCTCCTAAACTACTGGACCGATTGAGGTGAAATTCGGTACACATGTATATGTAAGTTGGTGACTCAAACACGGATTTTTAATGATTTTTAAACATGGAGACCACTTTTAAGATGTGAATTAATAGAAAAAAAGAGATATCAAATAAAAGGGTCCGTTTTGAAGTTATTGATAAAAAGGCAAAAATTGACGATGGCATTGCGCAATATTTTAAAATTAAGAGCCTAAAAACCAATTTTCCTTCCTTGTGTGTTAGAAATTCCCGATTGGTGATCAGGGGGCCTATTTTCGGGGGTACCTATGTCGAATACGAGATTCTGCGAAGGAAACATTAATATCACAGCCGAGATTCCCAAGAATGGCCCCGCATTTCGTCATTCTGACACTTTAATTTTGAAATCCTGTAATTAAATCAAATTACAACCATTTTCAAATTTTAAACGAGTTAACATTAAAATGCTCAAAATTGATTCGAGGAAAAACTTCCACCGAATAGCCAGAAGGACAATGGGTGGTTAAATCAGCATTTGAAATTGCCTCAAATTTGTCCACTGAGACAAGGATCTGAGATATTTTGCTTAGCTCTTGCATTTTGATCCCAGTATCTCTTAAATCTGTGCATGTAGTTTCTTGTGATATCAGTGGCGAAAACAGTTTAAAATTTAGACCAGTTTTGAGAGCAGAAAAGGGGAATACCAAAACTCTATTTTGATGATTTTATTCAGGTGGCCCCTTTCGCTCAGTACCTATTTGCGCACGCGAGAGCATCAGATTTTCGAACAGATTTGTCTGTAGGTACCTACCATACGCTCATTTTTGCGTTGAGGGTATTATGCCTTATACGCTCAGGTTTCCTCACGGGTAAAGGCCTTTGCCCAGCTAGTGGAACAGGTACAATGGACAATATATCATTTATTTTTGATAGAGATTTTATTGGTTTTCAGGAAGGGAATATGTAGTAAATTCAATGAAGGGACACGTATTTTTTCTTTTTTTGAATTAATTGGAAATACTAGTTATTTTTAAGTTTTTAATTGTATGTTTTGGGCCGGAAGTGAAGTAGCATTTTGGGCTTAATAAAACATGACCTTTGCCACGTAATCGTGAAAAAACAGTGTCACTTATCATGTAATTTTTTTGACATTTTACTTTTTTTTTGTCTGGCAATGGCGAACACGCTGAAGAGCTTATAAAATAATTTTTAATTACAAAGAGTTTAAAATTATAATATAAGTTACTTATTAACAGAATAATACAATTCAGAGTAAAAAAGCGTGGGGTGCATTTCATAGATAGTTGCCAATAGAATGATTGTAACATTTAATAATATATCAAGCACCCCACGCTTTTTACTCTGCATTGTATTATTCTGTTAATAACTTAAATTTTATTATAATTTTAAACTCTTTGTAATTAAAAATTATTTTATACTTTTTAGTTCGGTTAGCTATAAAAGCGTGTTTTTTTAGTTTTTTTAAACTGTTATTTATTTACTTAAGATGGGAACGAATCACGAGACCCCACAGTAGTAATGTGAGAGATCGCGGAACAAATGTCACAAATTAATCCCGGCACAGTTTATCTGAGGGAAACAAAGTGGAATCGCTAATTAATTGCTGAAGAAACTTTAACGAGCCTCCTAAGGGCGGCCGTACGCACACTTCAAAGCACTAATTTATGTTTTAGAATTGTAACGAATTTATACCAACAACCTATAACTTCACTGCCTTACTTATCCTTACCCACGCTGTATACGACTGTTATAACTTATAAGATTTATGAGCACTGTGTAGATTACAGATTTGCGAAACCAGTACGAGGTCCGATGAATTATTTTTTTTAAATACTTTTGTGTATGTTTTGCATGTAATACAGGGTGTTAAAAGACCGCCAACATACCCGAAAGCCACGCATACTAGACACCAAAACAAAGTACTTTTTCGATAAATTATTGCTGGGAAATGATTTTGATTTTTTACGTTATAATTTTGAAAAATATTTTATCACGCAATAGACGTGGTACGCACAGAAGTCATATTGCGCAAGCGTAGGTATAAGTTTATGTTACTTAAGCTTGAAGTGCCGATGTTTAGAATACATTGCGGGTTGCAATTTTTATGTCGATTTTTGTAAGAAATATTCATAATTTTGATATGGCTTCTTGAGAAGATATGTTAAGAACTAGATACTGAATACATTTCTGCAAAAAAATAGTTTTGGAAAGTCCGACTTTGAACCTCATTATCTCGGAAACCGTTGATTTCCCAGGCATAGTTCCAAGGGCAAAAATGTTCCTTATGATGAGGACAATACGTGGTTTCCCGCTTTGTTGGCGGTCTTTTAACACCCTGTATAGTAATAATGTCCTTCTCATATACGAGTGCCACACCATATTGGTAAAATTACGTTGAAACTACAGCTCAACATAATTTTACCAATAAGGTTCCACACTTTTTTTACCAATAAGGTTCCACACTTTTTTTTAAATTAGTTTTCTATACAGGGTGTTAAAAGACCGCCAACAGACCCGAAAGCCACGCATACTAGACATCAAAACAAAGTACTTTTTCGATAAATTATTGCTGGGAAATTATTTTGGTTTTTTAGGTTATAATTTTGGAAAATATTTTATCACGCAATGGATGTGTAACGCAGAGAACTCATATTGCGCAAGCGTTGATATAAACTTTTGTTACTTACGCTCGAGGTGCCGATGTTAAGAATACATTGCGGGTTGCAATTTTAACGTCGTTTTATGCAAGAAATCTAAACTAAACTAAGGCCTTTGCATCTACGTAATGAGATGATTTATACAGCGTCCAGTGGCACCTTCACTCACACTAGATGGGTGAAGAGACCACTCGGCGCTGCAGTGCCTGGGACATTGTTTTAGATGGAGTAGGCTTGCCCAGCACCTATACCATCCTGACATTTGAAATCTATATCTTCTATACTTATAATAAAACTCTAGCGAAGTCAATTCTGTACATTGAATATTTTTAGAAACAAACTATCAGGGGTTACTAAGTAAACTATTCTGAATACAAAAATGAAAAAAAATCGGTCTATGTCTGTCTGTCTGTCTGTCTGTCTGTCTGTCTGTCTGTCTGTGTGTTACCTCATCACGCGAATACCGCTGAACAGTTTTCAGTCAAATTTAGGACCGTGATAAGTCCTGGTTCTGGGAACAATCTAGGCTATCCGATGTTCAGAATACATTGCGGGTTGCAATTTTAACTTCGTTTTTTGTAAGAAATATTCATAATTTTGATATAGCTTCTTGAGAAGATATGTTAATAACGTGATACAGAACACATTTCCGAAAAAAAAAAATGCATTTACGGAAAAAAAAATCCGACTTGGAACCTCATTATCTCGGAAACCGTTGATTTCCTAGGCATAGTTCCTTGGGCAAAAATGATCATTATGATGAGGACTATAGGTACAGGGTGTTAAAAGACCGCCAATAGACCCGAAAGCCACTAGACACCAAAACAAAGTACTTTTTCGATAAATTATTGTTGGGAAATTATTTTGGTTTTTTAGGTTATAATTTTGAAAAATGTTGTTTACGCAATGGACGTGTAACGCACAGAAGTCATATTGCGCAAGCGTAGGTATCAGATTATGTTACTTAAGTTTGAAGTGCCGATGTTTAGAATACATTGCGGGTTGCAACTTTAACGTCGTTTTTTGTAAGAAATATTCATAATTTTGATATGGCTTCTTGAAAAGGTATGTTAAGAATCCCCTGAAGCTCTGCAGCCCTCTCGCTCGCACTTTTGAACATTTGAATTTATTGTAAGAGAATGATTCAACTTTGGACGATAAAATATAGTTGCAGACATAGATAATAAAGCTATCGACATGTAGACATACTTTAAATTTCACATTTATAGTTTAAAAAATAAATTACTGAACTACTACTTTTAACCGAAGTTCAGTGATATTTTTTTTTATTAGTAGGAATATGAAATCAAAAGTGTGTCCACATGTCGATAGCTTTATTATCTATGTCTGCAACTATATTTTATCGTCCAAAGTTTAATCATTCTCTTACAATAAATTAAAATGTTGAAAAGTGCGAGCGAGAGGGCTGCAGAGCTTCAGGGGATTCTTAAGAACTAGATACTGAATACATTTCTGCAAAAAAAAAGTTTTGAAAAATCCGACTTTGAACCTCATTATCTCGGAAACCGTTGATTTCCCAGGCATAGTTCCTTGGGCAAAAATTTAATGTTCCTTATGATGAGGAAAATACGTGGTTTCCCGCTTTGTTGGCGGTTTTTTAACACCCTGTATATGGTCTCCCACTTTGTTGGCGGTCTTTTAACACCGCTCGGTATTCAATACAAGCACTCGCCGCAAACAATAATTTTGCATTCTTGCATAACAAATAACTATTGTTTACTGTTGAGCGGGATAGACAGAGTTATTAGCCGTATGCTTTGCTTGCTGGCTTAGCATGAGAATGAGTAAGACCTTATCTATGGGCTTATAACTTTATCTATCCCACTCTACGTCGAGGGAGATACATATTATAAACCCTTTTACTTCCTAATCAATTCTTATGCTAAACTTCCTGGTATCTTATCACGGGCGATACCTTAATGTAAACAATACATATTTATTATTAAATTTATAAATCTATTTTATTCTATTGCTTTCTTTTGAGCCCTGCTACCGCAAGTTAAGAAATAATAACTATTAAAATACCCCCGACATTTTAGCTTCGAATAAGCATATTTAATAAATTGCTGAACCAATTTTGACAAAACATAACTAAGAACATTCGCTAGAAAACCTGCTTTCAAATTAAAAAAAAAAACCTAAAGCTTCCAAATCGTTCACCCATTTAAGAGCTACGGTGCCACAGACAGACACACCCTCATAAACACTTATACAGACACACTCACAAAGCTGTCAAACTTATAACACCCCTCTTTTTTGGTCAAGGGTTAAAAAAAACCTTCCTTTTGAGTTTTCCTCCACAGTCGAATTTAAATTAAATGTCAAATGTGTAAAAACGCATACGAAGTCGCGGGCACAACTAGTATTCAATATTTTGATATGGTTCCTTGAGAAGAAATGTTAAACACTTGATACTGAGAACATTTCAGCAAAAAAAAATTTTTGAAAAGTCCGACTTTGAACCTCATTATCTCGGAAACCGTTAATTTCCCAGGCATAGTTCCTTGGGCAAAAATTTTCGATATGATGAGGACAATATGTGGTTTCCCGCTCTGTTGGCGGTCTTTTAACACCCAGTATAAATGCTTGTGTCTGAAAATTATCATTTATTAAAATAGATTTAAATTCTATTTTCTCATAGCTTCGAGTGCTTCTCAAAATAGTATACACAACACAGTGAAATGCTTTTCGGAATCGCAAACTTTTCGTTAATCCCGCAATGCAATCGCAAATGTACAGCTGCCCTAAGCCGAGTGGGCTCGTAAAATAGACTCAACCTTACGCCTTAGGCGGTACCAACTTCACTGTGTGTCATTGGGCTTCTGCCTCGGTATGGAAAAGATATAGAGATTCCACTTTAGAACAACCTCACCCATAACGCTCATAGCCTAGTTGGACTATCCATTCTTAATCGATTGGCCAAGTTAAGCAACATCGGGCACGGTCAGTCCATGGATGGGTGACCGCTAGTGGTAATATATCTGAGCGCTTCCGTGCTTTGCAAGGCGCGTTAAACCGTTGGTCCCGGTTGTTGTTGATTAATAATCAGAGGCCCATGGGTGGCCTAAAAACTCTGACACCAGGGTGGCCCTACCTCATACTATAACCTCACATCCTCTTCTACCTAGAGGATTAGTTTGCTGGTTGTAGGAGAAAAACGAGAAAACTCCGGTTTTGACCTTTTACTGGAACGCCATTGCGTTACAGACTCGGGTTTTCTCACGACTTTTGTCATTGTTGAGCTTGATTCACATTGCGCGAAAACATCTTCACAAGTTGTTTCTCCGATATGACTAAAACTGTCAAACACTGGTGCAAGTTGCGTCCTTCTATGGATATTTATTTTGGGCATTTACCCAAGTGGTTTAAGTTAGGTTTTAAGTTTAGTTCGGTTTAAAACTAGAGCGTAGTTTTGTAAACTCCTGTTTGGTATACACTGTACCTACAGTGCGCGAGTTGTGAGAAAAGTTGCCGGAAATTGGTTTAGTTTTTAAAACTAGGTCTTACTTAATTAAGTTTGTTTCCTTTTACGTCCTAATTTTCGTGCTGTGATTTTATGTAACTCTTTAGACCCTTATTACACTAGCGAGTTAGTAGGGTTGGAAGCGAAGCGAATACGCGGTGAAATAACAATATCATGATATTTCAAGATGACGGGCGAACTATAAGATGGCGGAAAATAGTTTTTCATCATCGTCATCATCATCAGACGTCATTTTTTTGCAACTATCAAAAACATGCTTAATCACTAGACCCTTTTGATTTATGTTTTTTAGATAACAATGTCCCAAAAAAACAATGTCCCAGGAACTGCAGCGCCGAGTGGTCTCTTCACCCATCTAGTGTGAGTGAAGGTGCCACTGGGCGCTGCATAAATCATCTCATTACGTAGATGCAAAAATGCCTTTATTTGATGTGTGTATTATTTTTTTCAAAAAGAACTGCGATGACTGACATTTAATTTTTTAACCTTTTATTGATCTGATTTTCCGAAAACATTATATGCCTTTGATCAATTCAATTCCCACGCAAAGTTGTGGACAGCAGACTTATTAATGTCTATCATAATTTACCAATAAAAAATTGAGATCGAAAATTTTACCTAATTATAGGTAATCATAGTGCGTCAAAAGTTAAGGCTTCTTTTCAGGCACGCAACTCATAAAGTCAAGGACAAAAAATCAGTCAAGCTTCGCGGGAAAAAATTCTAAGAAAAAATCTCTTTGCGTACGAAAAATATACATAAAGCAGCCAAAATATCCCCGTATCAGCATACTCTGGCCCAATAGGGTTTTGAAATATGCCCACTTAGATATTCAAGAATAAAATGTATATTCTAAGCCATCATTCATCCCTAAGATGGGCCGTTAAAAGATCCAGGTCCACTACAAAAAGGGTCTACCGTGTAGCCCAGATTCTAGAGGATTTGTTATAAATTGTCGATGCCTAGATTTACCTGCCTTTGAACATATTTTTTGGAGCGCGCGAAATAAAACACTTTTTTGCTGAAACATTTTCAGCCGCGATATATTACTTTTGCTCCATGCCGTGATTTTTCCCTCATGCATTTTATGTAGATGTACTTAATGGACAACACTCTGGCACTGGAAATACCATCCCGTATTGCAAGAGCAGCTGCCACTTTCGGCAAACTTAACACCCGAGTATGGAAATCACACGACCTTAAACTGCAGACAAAACTTCTAGTGTACAAAGCGCTCATCCTGCCAGTCCTACTTTATGCTGCTGAAACTTGGTGCCTCTACAAGCCAGACATTAGAAAACTGGACTCGTTCCACATGAGATGTCTGCGCTCTATACTACGTGTCAAGTGGCAGGATCGTGTTCCCAACACAGAAATACTCCGCCGATGTAATATGACTGGCATAGAGGCCATGCTGACAAAGATCCAGCTGAGATGGTGTGGACACTTAACGCGGATGAACGACTGCAGACTGCCCAAAGCCGTGTTCTACTCAGAACTAACACAAGGGAAGCGGAACCAGGGTGGACAGTACTTGCGTTATAAAGATGTCCTCAAACGACACCTTAAGGCCTGCAACCTACCGCCCGAGAGCTGGGAGCAGCTGGCAACCAACCGCCCAAAATGGCGTAACTCAGTCCACAGAGGCGTTGAGAACTTTGAAAAAAGTCGTCTCGAAAACTTGGAAGCAAAACGCCAAATAAGGAAGACAAGACCAAAACCTTCCTACACCTACACATACAATGACGTCGGACAGCTCTACTGCGCTGAATGTGACCGTGTCTTCAAAACAAAGTTCGGCCTGTCCAGCCACATCAGAGCACACGCTAGGAAGCAGTGACGGTCGCTGTCGTCGGATACGACGAGGAGGCCATCATCACTTAATGGACAGATTTTTGTGTGAAATAATTAAATTGCCATAATTTATGCTCAAATCACCAAACTCACGGTCAGACACATTCGTATAACCTTGTGAATAATTAAGTTTTGGTTTGATACTAACTTACTATCTATCTATCAATAATTATCTGTCTCGAAATGGAGAATTAATTGTTAGCGATAAAAAAAAACGCTTATAAATGATTCACAATTTTGATGGCGCACGCAACCACACTAATAGGCTTAAAATGATTTATAAAAGGTACGTATAAATAAATAAACGCTTATCGTCGCTTCGCCAGAAACCAAAATTATCAAATTTACACAGATTTTTTTAAGTCGTATATTTTCGCACATACCTATTATGATGATAATGATCATTTGACTTAGTCCTACTCGCATTTTCTTTTAATACCAGTCTAATTGGACTGGTAAATTAGCAATTTTATTACCTACTGTTGAAACAGTTCCTTAACGCTGGCTACATCCGACTATTTTCTAATGTTTCTGAGCTATTTCGTCCTTCTTCTAGCAACAATGCTCATGCCTATCATAATAACTTGGAGAAGTCGGTACCTTTCGTGACAAAGTACATACGAGAACCAAGTGCCGGTTTCTGAATTGAGTGAATGGTTCAGATTTCTTTAATAAGTATTAAATTGTTTTTTTTTAAATACCCCCTTTATTTTTAGCAACAAATCACACACACACACATAGCGGTCAAACTTATAACATCCCTCTTTTCGGGTCGGGGGTTAAAAATTAGTAAGAATCATACTTATTCAGAAATCGGAGGCAATTTCTTCTTTTTCCCCTGCAGCAGAAAACCAGCAAAAGTGAAAAAGATATATTTGAGAGCGTCGCAAAAGGGCACAAGCAAATCGTCCTCGAAATCTGTAAAGTGGAAAGTCTTTCGTAAGCTCCAGAAACAGCAGACACAACAAAAGCATAAAGGAATTAAGCCTACTCTACAACGCCGTCTGTCATTCATTACAGCTTGTATTCAAAATTACAGCCGCAGTTCAATTTCACTATTGGTGGGCCTACTATGGATACAAGACTGCTTTTTAACCCCTGGCGCAAAAAGTGGAGGTTAATAAAAAAATAAAACCAATTAGGTAATTATTTTTTATGAGGTTAAAAAATTCGCTCGGGCAAGACTTGAACCGGCAACCTCTTGCATACCGAGTGAATTTTTTAACCTTATAATGTTTCCTAGCAAGGGTTAGTGCTTTATAAAATACAAAAGGCAATAAAAGTACAATAAAAAACCGTATTCAAATTCACACTCTTCCTCCTTGCATCGGTAATCTCATCACTGAGGGTCGTGGTCATTCAATCGGAGCAATCCTTGTCGTAAGATGCGTTGCCAGTTAAGTAGTTGTTCATCGTATACTGTGGTGTTGAGTGTGAAGCGGAGTTGGTCGGTCCACGTGTCGTGCATCTTCCTCTTGGTCGCATTCCGTCGATTCAAATTCACACTAAAAAGGCAAACATAATTTGATTTCTTTCCAACGGCCTTAAGCCATTCCTCAAACAAGCAATTTTTTGACCTAAGGCCTAGATTCAAGATCCTAGAACCCAAAAAACTAGAACTAGCTTTATAAAACCGTAGGTTAAGCGTTCCGTAGTACCCGGGCGCACTCTGGGCCGATTCGCGCGCCGTCCGGCCATAGTCGAAGTTTCCGTCTGCAATATTCAACATGGCCGCACCATTTCACGTCGGCATTCACAAGTTGCGCCCGCATAGACAGGGCGGTCGGAAATTAAGGGCTTAGAGCCCTCGCCCACAGCGACTTTTTGAAGCGACGGCGTCGCGCGTTTCGTAAACGCGCCACAGCATCGCTACTAACGCGCTTCAGTCGCATTTGCAACGCGCTACAGAAGCGATGCCAACGCGCTACTGTATCGATGCAAACGCGCGACCATGTCGGACGATATCGGAGAGAAAACGGAGGAAGGGTGGCGCGCGAATCGTGTTTGCATCGCGACAGAAGCGAGACGGTATCGCGTTCATATTGCGATTTGCGAGTTGCGACTGAATCGTGGTTACTACATGAGGGCACGCAGCTAGCGACGTTATCGTGACTGTATCGATACGAACGCGCGACAAAATTACTTCAAAAAGTCGCCGTGGGCGAGGGCTCTTAGATGGCTTGGTGTTGTGAAGGATAACAGCAGATCTTTCGGTCGGGTAGGGTTTCACACTGGAGGGTTTTGGCCGTTTTTTATGTGTTTCTCGAAAGATGAGAGTGTGACGTGTGACACATCTCTATCTCTACCTAAACATAAAACAGTACCTTGATACAAAAAAATACCAGGCGCTGGGCGGGTGACATCCGCGTACAGGCGGGTTACGATACGACTGGATGAGAAAGGCAGCAAAACTGGATTTTTAGGTTTATAGGACTGTACGTTCCTGAGCCCATAATAAGGGAGATAGTATTTTGTGACTCCTTTTTATGTAAAACTAGCTTTTGCCCGCGACTTCGTCCGCATGGTCTACAGAAAAAGGATATATGCTTTACTTTGCTCCTAAGTGTAAAAGCGTGATAATATGTAGCCTATGTGTTATTCTGATGTCTAAGCTATCTCTATTCCAAATTTCATCCAAATCCGTTCAGCCTTTTCAACGTGAAAGAGTAACAAACATCCATCCATCCATCCATCCATCCATCCATCCACACTTACAAACTTTGCAAATATAATATAATAATATTAGTAGGATAAGATCTATAAGATCTCTTTCTCTATCACAATTCAGTCCTCTGTTCACCCCGCCCATATCCAAGATTTTAGCTATTCGAAACCCGCATACAGCCTGACACCTTCACATAGATTCCAAAGTAGTAAGAAGACCCTTCTTCCGCAACGTCATTTGAAACTTAAGCGAGAGGCAGCGTCGTAAGGACCACGCTGGCGGGTGACAGCGACAATAAAACCTCGCCAGGATACCCGGTTGAGGCATAATTTGAGCCTTCGCGGCGGCCACTGTCTTCGGTTCAAATTATAGGTACACGCATACTTGTGCGTCTATTTAGAAGTCCCAAGTCTTCACAATGGTCTTCGATGGTCGGATAACATCGTTGTATCGGCGGAGGGTCCATGGATGCGGACCGTGAGAGGTGGCGCGAGGGGAAAAGGCCTATACCCAACAGTGGGCAGAGGTGTGCTGATGATGATGATGAAGTCTTCCCAATGATTGCAAGTGCGAGTCGGACTTGCGCACTGAAGGTTCCGTAACGCCGTACATTTAAAAAAATCTGGCTGTACGGACCCTCGGTGCGTGAGTCCGACTCACGTTTCAGCCGTTTAGGCGACATGCTAATTTGAAGCTAAAATGTCGGGGGTATTTGAAATGTTCAATTTAGTAGATATTTACACCTTTAGTTCTACTATACGTGTGCAGCCAACTAAGCCGCGGGTTTTCTCACAATGTTTTGTTTTACGGTTAGCGAGTGGTTTTGCTAATTCAAACCCACAAATGAACGCCAAATAAGCTGTCAGTATGGTCCACTGGTCGCTGTATAAATAATTTCATTACGTAGATGCAATGGCCTTTGTTAGTTCTATGCTACTTTTCCGCTACTAAAGCTTAAGACAAAAACGGAGTCTGCGGCCTTTTTCTTAAGCCTGTAATGGTGAAAATAAGAAGTGTAACAACAATCTGTTACTAAAGAGTTCACCTTGTATTTCTGTGCCAAGGTTGAAATTAATTAAAATAAAGGGCTACGTAATATTACGGTGGCAGCGAGTCGGTACCTACCTCAGAGCATCTGGCCTAAGGCTTGAGTTATGCAAATTTTATTCTATGCCTAATCGTTTATTTTGCATTTTATATTGACTGTAAAGACGTATTTTTGCTTTGAAGAATCGCGGCGAGAGAGTTTTCGTCTGCAGCTCATTTACATAAGGCTTTATTTTTATTTGTAGTTAGTCATTCATGTCTGAAGATCGAGATCAAATCTTGTCAATAGGGATGTTGACTGCATAAACAATAAATACAAAAAAAATGTTTTATCTAAACAATTATCCTCAAACATCTTCTTAATCTAAGGGACTCGATATAGAAATCAGTCCGTTTTGGGATTTGTTTAACAAACCGCTTTGCATTATAAAGTCGCCAACACATCGGGTTTTTAGAAAACTTCAGTAATTTTGAATCAATGGAAAATCTAAAAAGTAATTATTCTTCTTATCGTGTCGGTGACACGGTGACAATTATTTATTTGCATAGATTGTCTTTTCAAAATGCAAAAACATAAAAACGGAATGGATGAACTGCACAAAACTCTATACTCAGTCACATAAAACAATTTTTGATAAGAGAGCTGTAAAATATTTTTGAAAATACATACAGGTAATTTGTGTTTCAATTTAGTTTCAGTAACAACCTTTGCAGCTTTTTATAAAGTTTTTTCGAGCATTTCTTGCGTAATTTGAAAGAAACGTGATATTATTATATTTTTACACCGCGAACATCGCAAAAAAACTCCTATTAGATATTTGTTTGAAGTAACATTATCGAAAATTACCTCGGTCTTTTGTCTGTTATGTATTGAGCAAAAACGGCGTCGACGTTTTCAATTTATATCAATAACTCTTCGATTACAATCAGATCCCCACGGCTGAATAAAACCGAACCGAGATAAATAAACACCTCAATTTCCAGCAAAAATGGAACCTTAATTTAGGATACAGATTTTGATAAAAAGTTGGGTCCTGGCAAAATAATTTAGGTCGTTTACAGCTGTTTACGGGTATAAAATTTTATTAACTCTGGAACGTCCCGATGGACCAACAATCAGAGTTCAGAATGGTGCTGTAAACATCGCCATTTATTCGTTAAATAGGGCGCTTAGCTCGTTTAAGAATGGCGGGAGTACTTAGCTGTTGTTAATGCAGTTTCATAAAAATATATTGGAGGGATAATAATTTAAGATATGTCGTAATCAGTTGAAACAATGTCCCAAGTGCACTACAGCGTCCGAGAGGTCGCTCGCTTCATCCATCTAGTGTGAGCTGCCACTGGACACTGTATGATTTGATTATACATCGATATCATGTCCCAGATGGTAGGTAGGTTTAATCCGTATAAAGAAAGCACACGGTGGGTTAAAAAACTCCTGTAAAATTAAATGTACATTTTTGTTTTTTCTAAAGCACTAACCCGTGCTAGGCAATAATTTAAACATTTATAATAAGTTGAAAAAATTCATTCGGGACAGGACTTGAACACTTCACTTCACTTGGGTTCAAGTCCTGTCCCGAGTGATTTTTTTTTGTACATTTTTAATCTAAATTAGAAAAGTAAAGAAGTATGAAAATGTAAATACTATTACGTTACGTATCTCGGAGAAACTTATTGGCTTTACCACTAATAAAAGTAGGTAGTTTATACGGTTAGCAAAACTGGAAGTTTAAAACCCGAAAATAAAGCGTTTTTTGTCCCACTTTAGAATAGAATAGAATTGGATATTCTTTGTAAAATAAAAAAATCTAAAAAAATAAAAGCTAGCTGATAAAATAGTTATTGGACCTTCGTTAAAAGCTTTATTTCCAAAAATCCAGAATGAGTAGTTTTATACACACTGTTAATTAAAAGTCCTTTTTTTTGCCTATCCCATAGTTTGTGTAGATTTGCCCCTTTTCATCCCTTAGAATATTGTCCAGCCCTCCCCCATGACAACTAGACTGACTGACAGCTAGGTACCTACATATAGCACCGCATTGGCTCTGCGAGGGAGATTCGCGGGGCCCCCCACACCCTGCGCCCGAACGTGGTCGTGTGCGCACGTATATTTTGTGCTAAATAACCATAAAACTTTCCCTGAGCTTTCCTGGACCCTTACCAGCCTACAAACGCTTCCACTGTGTGTGTGCCCGTATTGTGCCTGTGAATCTGGTGCCCTTTGGATAATCTGGTGCCCCTTGGATTTGCGCTTATGCGCGCTGGTGAACCTGGACACGCGGTAAGTACCTAGCTACTTCCATACCTAAACCTCATTTTGAAGAACCCCCTCGTATTTGGCTTCCCTTAAGGAACCTCCCTCGTGCCCATTTGTAAAACCCTGGTAGCAGAGATTTAATGCCCCTGCCTTACCTCTTTCTCTAACATTTGGTACACAGAGCGTGGTTTGCGGTTCCTCTGGTTGAGGAAAGCTTCTCCTATAGTCTGTTGGTGCATTCCCCCCCTTTTTTGCGGTCTTATTTTCTCAAATTTCTCTTTTTATATCGATAGTCCCTTTCATACCTAAAGTAATCTATTACGCATCAATTCAAATCGTCTATAATTTAACACCGTCGACGGTCAGCCAACCGGTTCCCTTTGTATTCGCCAAGCGAGCGAGCCGTGTTTTTTCTTTATTGACTTTGTCCTATGCCTATTTTGCAAGTTGTTTACGAGTTGATAATTAGATAGTAATAATAAAAGCCTACTTCCGTAAATTCCTTTTAACATCTGTTGTTGGGTGATTGACCAGTTGCCATAACAATGCCTAATTACGAAACAGTATTGTATACTGAGACAGAGGAGTACAGATCGTCCTTGGGGTCGGTTAAGTTTTTTGTGAACTGGATAACAGCTACCTACGAAACCCTAGGTGCGGTGTCTCCTGCTAGACTCGTGTTTAGGCTGCGAGACCTAGAGCCCAACTTCGTGAAATTTGTAGACTGTACTTCCCGACTGTTGGGTGGTCTCGACCCCACCACGGATGCCGACGAATATAGATATGTTCAAGACCAGTTGCGGCCCATGTACGACATGGTAGATGACCTGCGATTGAAGTACTCGGAGATCAAGCCTACGGAGTATGTCGCACCTGTCCCTCCTCCTTCGATATATACCAATATGTCCCGCATTTCTGATGGGCAAATACGGCAAAAATTACCCGACTTGCCTATCCCAAAGTTCAGTGGCGTGCCCGATTCATGGATTAGCTTCATGGACCAGTTTGATAGCATCGTTGATTGCCAGCCAGACCTCTCCCCTACCCAAAAACTGCATTACTTGGTAGGCGCCCTCAGTGACGAGCCCCGCCGCCTGGTACAGCACCTGCGCATAGAGGCTGGCAACTACGAGGTCGCGCGTGATTTACTGAAAAGGCGTTATCACAACACGCGCGTCCTTGCCGACACCCACATTGCCCAAATCCTCAATCTCCAAGAGGTCAGCCATAAATTGAGTGGATTACGCGCCGCCTTCCTTAATCCACTCCTAACTGCATATAGGTGCCTCGAGCGGCTCGGATTACCAGTGAAAGAGTGGTCTTATATCTTGGTGCACGTTATCATGCCCAAACTTCCCTCCGAGCTTAAATCCCGATTTGAGCGGACCTATGGGGGCGAGAAGAGAAGCCTCCCCACCTTCGATCAGTTGATCGACTTCCTTGAGGAAGAATGTAGGCACCACGATAATGTTGGTAACGCGGCCCTTATTGACAATAATCGTACCGTGTCTGTGCCCGTGCCTACTTCATATTCCCCACCTCCAAGGCAACAGCGCCCGCCACCTTTTTATCGTCGCGTGTATGCGACCGCAGTGTCTCCACCCGAGCCTCAACCGATAGCTACGAGTAGGTGCTACATGTGCTCCTCCTCCTCCCACTACCTGCGTCAATGTGACGAGTTTATTGGCCTTTCCCCTCGCGAACGATCCTCCTTTGTACGACAGGCCGGCCTGTGCTATCGCTGCCTAGACAAGCATTCAATAGCTGCCTGCCCACGTGAATATTGTTGCCGTACTTGTCGCCGATCGACCCATCACACCATGCTGTGCTTTAATGACCCTAACAACCCCGAGTTTCCTCGCCGCAACAATGTTAGTTTCCGTGAGTCTCCGCCTCGTCGTTTCTCTCCAGTAACGTCACCTCGTTCTTCACCTCCGCGTACTGGCGGGGACGCTCGCCGCACGGGCGGGGGCACTCGCCGCACGGGCGGGGGCGCCCATTACTATAGTGACACATCTCGTCCCTCAAGCCGTCCCTCATCGCATTCACCTTTTACCACAAGGGATCACAATCCCCGTCGTTCACAGACCCCGCCGCGTGAGCGACGCCCTTACCAATCGCCGTCTCCCCCTCGTGATTATAACGGGCCTTCGTCCTCTTCTAGGTCTAGGACTTATAATCGCTCCTACTCATCTGACCGTCAGCCTCAATAACTAGCCTGCCCTCCAAACCGACCTCCCTCCAGTGTTACGATACCCGCCTCGTTAGTGCTTCTTCCCACCGCTGTCATACATGTTATTATGTCGAAGCGCGTGCACTCTGTGACACCGGCGCCCAAGGCTGTTTACTAACTACTGATCTAGTAGTAGACAAATTAAACATGTCTTTGTGCCCTACTTCCTCCCCCGTGCGAGGTATCGGCAATGTACAGTCTGTACAGGTTCGCGGCAGTGTTTCCTTTACATTTAGACCTGCGGATTCATCCTACCCTGAGATCACTGCCTCGGCCATGGTCCTCGACGTTATTGCCGGTACACATCCTGAGCTAGAGTTACCTTCAAGTTTAGTGTCATGTGTCTCCTCCTTTCCCTTAGCGGACCCTTCCTTTTATATGCCTGGCCCTATAGATGTGCTCCTTGGTGCTGACGTGTTTGGATCCTTGTTGTGCCCTAATATGCCCATAGTTTGCCCTTCCGGCCTAACTGCGGTCCCAACTGTCCTGGGACATATTTTGTCTGGTCCCATACCAACTTTAACTCCCCCCGAGGCCCCTATGACCGGTGTTAGCCTATCAAAAATTGTGGAACGATTCTGGAAGTTAGAAGAACCGCCAGAATTCCCTATAGACCCTGTAGATGATGAATGTGAGCTCATCTTCAAGTCCACTACCCTACGTGAACCAGACGGCCGCTTTACGGTTCGTCTCCCTTTCCTACCGGACCGTCCTCAACTTGGTGACTCTAGGTCTACTGCTCTTAGACGGTTTTTTAGCCTTGAGAAGCGCCTACATGCTAATCCTGGGCTGAAGGAAAAGTATGTGAGTTTTATGCGAGAGTACATTGAACTCGGCCATATGTGTCCCTCCTCATTTGAACCCTCCTCAGCGGAACATTATTTTATTTCCCATCACGGCGTATTTAAAAGTGGTGATGAAGCTAAAATCCGTGTAGTGTTTGACGGAAGCTCCCCTACATCCTCAGGCGTGTCCCTAAATCAGTGCCTCCACTCAGGTCCCAAATTACAGCGTGATATTACGTGCATCCTCCTTAATTTTAGGCGCCATAATGTTGTTTTTGTGACGGATATCCGGATGATGTTTAGAATGACATGGGTCCACCCTGAAGATAGAAAATATCAGCTCATACTGTGGCGTGAAGCCCCCAACTTCCCTTTGTGTACGTATGAGCTTAACACAAATATCTACGGCCTCAGGTCAAGCCCCTTTATTGCCATCCGAGCCTTGTTAGAACTAGCTGAGCAAGAACGTTCAAGGTTTCCCCTAGCAGCTTCAGTCCTAGAGAGTGATGTATATGTTGATGACTGCCTTACTGGAGCTGCCTCCCTGGATGAAGCTCGCGTCCTTATGAATGAGATGAATAGCATTATGACTTCCGGTGGCTACGAATTGAGAAAGTGGATCTCAAACTGTCCTGAACTCCTGTGTGACCTACCCCCAGAACATTTGCAGTTGCCCCACTCTTTTCAAGATCCCGAAAATCCCCAAACTATTGCGGTACTTGGCGTCCAATACGACCCCGCGGCTGACGCCTTTACCTATCGTTTTTCCTCCGACCCTGTGACTCATGCAACAAAACGCAAAGTTTTGTCCCTCATTGCCCGTACCTATGATCCGTGTGGCTGGATCACACCGGTAATTTTTAAAGCTAAAGCTTTTATGCAAAAGCTTTGGCTGTCTGGCCTTACCTGGGACGAACCTCTGACTCCTACTCTAGCAGCGGAGTGGTGTTCCTTTTCTCAAGACCTTTCGAACGTGAACCACGTTGTCCTCCCACGCCCCATCATGTGTGATTGGAGAGACCACCCTAACATTCGAGGAGTTGACTACAGTGTTCGCAAAGATCGAAGCCGTCCTCAATTCACGTCCCCTGTGCCCATTAGCTTCCAGTCCAGACCTTGAGGTCCTAACACCGGGCCATTTCTTGATTGGGCAACCCTTAGTTGCTGTGCCTGAATACCCCTTCAACGAAGTTAAAGTTAGTTGTCTCACCCGGTTTCAGTTGATACAACAGGTGACCCAACATTTTTGGTCCCGTTGGCACGCGGAATATTTATCAACCTTGCAGAGTAGGCATAAGTGGACCACTTCCTCGGATCCTCCCTTTGTTGGTGAACTCGTCCTTCTCAAGGAAGATAATACCCCTCCATTACAGTGGCGACGTGGTCGCATCCTTCATATTTACCCCGGCCAGGATAGTGTCGTTCGCGTTGTCGATGTGCAGACGCCCTCCGGTGTTAAGAAGCGCTCTCTCACCAAGCTCGTTCGCCTACCCGTAGACACCACCCCCTCTATCCCTTCGTCGTAAACATTTGTGATGTTTAGGGCGGGGGTTATGTTAATTAAAAGTCCCTTTTTTTGCCTATCCCATAGTTTGTGTAGATTTGCCCCTTTTCATCCCTTAGAATATTGTCCAGCCCTCCCCCATGACAACTAGACTGACTGACAGCTAGGTACCTACATATAGCACCGCATTGGCTCTGCGAGGGAGATTCGCGGGGCCCCCCACACCCTGCGCCCGAACGTGGTCGTGTGCGCACGTATATTTTGTGCTAAATAACCATAAAACTTTCCCTGAGCTTTCCTGGACCCTTACCAGCCTACAAACGCTTCCACTGTGTGTGTGCCCGTATTGTGCCTGTGAATCTGGTGCCCTTTGGATAATCTGGTGCCCCTTGGATTTGCGCTTATGCGCGCTGGTGAACCTGGACACGCGGTAAGTACCTAGCTACTTCCATACCTAAACCTCATTTTGAAGAACCCCCTCGTATTTGGCTTCCCTTAAGGAACCTCCCTCGTGCCCATTTGTAAAACCCTGGTAGCAGAGATTTAATGCCCCTGCCTTACCCCTTTCTCTAACACACACAAATATAAAATGCCTGAAATATTTAATACAGAAGGAATACTTTAACGTAGACTTTTAATTTTTGTTCATATTAAACTTAAGGCTTAGACTAGTGGCCACTTTTGGCGATAAATGATTGCATTCGTAGGATCTAGGTCCTAAAAATAGTTAAGCCTCGCGTTGAGATTTTGCAGGAGAGTTTTTAGCAAAAAAAAGTATCCAAAAAGAAGATATGATTTTTTCATAGGTGGCGCTAGTTGTGCCTACTATTGTGCCTTAATCTGCTAACCGTACTTTTCAGTAGTTGAACCCAGCCTAGGCCGTTGACTGCGCATGGCAGCATCGAAGATGAATGGTCAAAGTTGCTCCGAGCACTCGCTTGCGCTAC
This sequence comes from Zelleria hepariella, assembly GCA_949319315.1. NCBI lineage: Eukaryota > Metazoa > Arthropoda > Insecta > Lepidoptera > Yponomeutidae > Zelleria > Zelleria hepariella. The sequence goes on along the minus strand of OX439380.1, from coordinate 1,833,608 downwards.
AATTAACATTTCATTCTACTCCACTGGACAATATCTACTTGCAGATCATTTGCAGAGTAAAGTTTAAGCGCAGTACTCTGGACTGTGTTTTGAAGCAGTATGCTTAGCATGGTCGTTTTGACACTCTCTCGAACTCGAGTGACAGGCGTGCCATGTCTATTGTGCGAGCATGGCAGGCGGGACTCGAGATGGCAATAGATTAGGGTCATGTCGAGCAAAAAGTTGTTATTGGCATTTTAATAAAAATGTTGTATTTTTGTCTCTATCGCCATGTTGGCATAGAGCCAACTCGAGCCCGACCGACAAGTTGACAGTTTTGCATAGAGAAAGGCCTATCTCGGGCTTACCATGCTGCCCGTACAGTTTAATAGTACGGTGGATTAATAATAAAGTCTTGGTAAGGCATGTACAATCGGCCACACGCTAGGATACCCCTTTTTGCTCGATTGGCGCCCTTATGCCACGCGCGGTAAGAGCTGCCATGGAGTATCCGTGATTGAGGCCAACCGTACTCACGACAGCACGTCAGAGTGTACACTTTTATTGTAAAATCGCCTGTAATGTAACCTTAGTGTTAGTGTGTAAGGGTCGACGTGCTGTCTTGTGTACATCATCCCTGCTGTGTTGACGCAAATTCCGGGCCCTGACTGCTTTATTTTATTCCCTAATATTAGTGGAACCTAACTTTTACAACGTGCAAACATTCTCTCACAGCGTGTATATTACCATGTAGCCAAGTAAATGTACTGTTCAATGTAGCCCATATACTCAATGGTCTACTCTTTTTTTCCTGAAAATGTCCCGATACTTTGCGTAGATTGTGAGATTATTTAATGGACCGGCAAAGGATGGGAGGGTCGCATGCTTGTACTGAGGACATACCGTTGAGACAACAGAAGTACAATTTAGAGTACAATCCTAGTCACGATTTACGACGCTTTTGGGACCTATGTATAGTCTCATATCGGTGAGCCATTTCATAAAACTGGCAATGACAATTGACTACGGCAATTCGATGTACACACGACGGCACGTAGACCCTTACACGCTAGTAGTAGACCGTGTGATAGAACGCAATGATTAACAGACTGTGTATTTTTGTTATAAATTATTATGTTAGGAACTTTTTAAGTAAGTATAACTTATGTCTTATGAGATGTGGTGTTCGAGGAGAATGGAGAAGATATCTTGGACGGAAAGAGTGACACATGAGCAAGTCCAGTATGCTTAGCATGGTCGTTTTGACACTCTCTCGAACTCGAGTGACAGACGTGCCATGTCTATTGTGCGAGCATGGCAGGCGGGACTCGAGATGGCAATAGATTAGGGTCATGTCGAGCAGAAAGTAGATATTGCCATTTTTAATAAAAATGTTGTATTTTTGTCTCCATCGCCATGTTGGCGTAGAGCCAACTCGAGCCCGACCGACAAGTTGACAGTTTTGCATAGAGAAGGGCCTATCTCGGGCTTACCATGCTGCACGTACTGGAAAGAGTAGGGGAGAGGAGAACGTTGATGAAGACAATAGAATGCAGAAGAGGAAAGATGCTAGGCCACTCGCTACGTCACGACAAATTCATAAACAACATAATAGAAGAAAAGATAGAAAGAGAGGTAGAGGAAGGCCACGGAGAAGCTACTTTGACCAAATTAAAGAGAAGGTGGATGTCGTGACGTACCAGGCTGCAAAGGAACTGGTCTGTGATCGAAGTGCATGAAGAATGTTGCACCGACAAGAGGATAATTCTTAAATATAATGATGATGAACTTATGTCTTAAATTTTATTTATTACTATTTTTAAAAGTATGTTTTATGTTTTATGCTTTGTGTCATGTTTTAATTTACTGTATTTTTGTGTTTTGATTGTGTGTTTTGGCTTATAAATAAATGTTTTCTATTCAATTCGATTCAATGGAAAACTCTACTCTCCGCCACCTTCAATTGATAGTCACGATCCTCAGCATTGAGGGTACGACTGGATGGATAGTCCGTCTATACATTTTTACTCTATGCTGCGGCTCTTTGACGTTTGGTCGGCCATCTTGGAGGCTTTGTTCGACGTACCGCTTATTTTGAGGCGGTTGCTGTAAACAATAATGGCCGTCAACGCCTTGGCGGGAAACTGACGTCATCACGATTTTTTTCATCGATTTATATTTTGTTTGATTTAAAACCTTTGCATTTGTAATGAGATGATTTATGCAGCGTCCAGTGGCACCTTCACTAACACTAGATGGGTGAAGAGGGCGCTGCAGTGCCTGGGACATTGTTTTACACTAACACTAGGTAGATGGGGGAAGAGGCCGCTGCAGTGCTTGCTTAGATGAAGTAGGCTTGCCTAGCACCTATACAATCCTGACAGCAGAGCATGGCCTAGCCCACAGGAAAGACATGGTCACTACGCGCAGAGCCTTATTATAACAATTCGATGTACATTGAGTAGTCGGATAGTAAGTTAACCTTTTTTGTTACCTCTTTTGTGTCGAATCTGCTACATCAAATGGTCATATTAAACTATGAATTGTAGATTTATGAAACTGGCACCTGATCGTCGAACATCACTTTTTGGTTGCGGCCTTGTTGTGACTTTACCAAATAACTGGCTGGCTTGGCTATGGACCAAACGTAGGTTTTCCAGAATCAAAACATAAAAAAATACATGGATAGAATACTTTTTTTATTGTACACCAAACGAATAATTTACATAGATTACATAATAGAGTATCTACACATAAATAAATCGAAAGTGAATCACAAATAAGACGTGTGGACTAAGTACCTACTCGTACATATTTTATTCCCCGAAGCCTAGGCTAAGGAAATTAGTTTCTTTTCTTTTGTTGGGAATAAGGTAGGTACTGTTAGCCAAAACTTTAAGAAATATTTTGATCGGTTTTAGTACAGTTAAACTTTTTTTAAAGTTCTGAAAGACTATCTGTACGAGCTAACTACGTACAGTCGGCCACACGCTAGGATACCCCTTTTTGTTCCGTTGGCGCCCTTATGCCGCACGCGGTAAGAGCTGCCATGGGGTATCAGTGACTGTGGCCGACTGTACATGGGTTTGAGGTCGCCGTAAGTATTGATGACATTGTCCAATGCAATGATCGGTTCACGCGGTACTTACGATTGTCAAACAATGGGCATTGATCAGTGAGGCATCGATTGTCTTAAATTGACAACCATTTCGAGGAATAGGGAAACTGATTACTATTAGGGGTTTAAATAAGTAAAATTAAAACGGATTATTAATATTTATCGCCAAAAATGTTACATAAAAAATTAAGAAAATATTGAAATTAGTTTCTTATATTTGTCTATATTTTCGATTAATAGAATAAAAAATAGGATTTGACTATGCCCATTGGGCTGTAGCCACTTGCCCAAACCACACAGTCATATCAAACAATCATGTAATCATCATCAGTCCAGGTGGCTAGAGTCAAGAGCAGGGCCGGATTTAGAAGTGTGGAGGCCCTGGGGCAACAAAGTTGTGGAGGCCCCATTGTCTTTGCGAGAACCCTTTAATTTTCCAATCAGAAAAAATTGATGCTGATGTATGACGAGCTTCACTGCTAATGGAATGCCGACTATTTGTGTGCTAGAATGAGTGTTTAAGGCGCGGTGCATAGTGAATAGCCCGCGCGCCTAGAAAAATGCACAAAATCGAGCCCTGTATCAAATACACTAAACAAATCGAAAATTTTCACATATCAAACCCTAGAATTAGGTGAGACCAATCTAACACAGCCAGTTTTGTGTTGAGATTCGTAAACGTGTTATTATAAATATTATAAATATGTTAAATTTATGTGGGAGCCCCTCTCTTGTGGAGGCCCTGGGCGGTTGCCCCCTTTGCCCCCCCTTAAATCCGGGCCTGGTCACGAGCCATATTTTCCTTGCTTCGGCCAACCTGGATCTTTAAAGACGGTTTATGGTAGCTTACAAAGAGGTGGTACAAATGAAATTGGCAGGAAGTCGCTTTCACGCTAAAGGTTGCACTTTGTTTGCGACATCCCATCCAGAAAGGTAGAGAAACAATAGGCGAAAAAAGCATAGTTCAAAAGCGTAGTGTGCTGTAAGTTCCGAGGCCCAATGTACCTGTACAGACTATACAGGTATGGAGTTAATCGAGACGCAGCTATTTATTTCAAACCTCTTGGGGAACATGGGATGAATATTAGAATACTGTGTTTGGGTGGAAATTAGATTCCTGAGCATGTTAAAACAGCTGCCTTTTCTGGGGATAAAAAAATAAGACAGAATGCGGGGCTAGTTAAAGTCCGTTCGCTATCATAGTATCACTTTGATATTTGCCGGTGCTTGTAACTACGTTTGTATGGGAAAATAGTGCTCTAACGCCCTCTTAAGTACACCTACATAGTCTAACGTTAATCCAACCAAATAAGGTCTATTCTATTCAAATAAGATCAGGTATTCAAACCACAAATCGAGAGGCTATGAAAAATAAGATTACTCTCGCCTCTAACGTTGTTTGTTGGGTTTGTGTATATTAATGCAAACAAACATACAGAAAATATGGTGTCTTCCTCTTTCGTTCAATTTTCTTTGACCAATATTTTGGCTAAATTCGCTGATGGTATGCATTTTATTATCCGACTGACCCAAAAGGAGGGTTATGTTTTTCGAGTGTATGATGCTTATTTTCCTTTAAGGTAAACTAGCTTATACAAGTCCCACTAGCTTGGCACATACAATATCTTCTATTCTATGTACGTAATAGGTGAAATAACAACATCTATCTATTTTGCAAATGTACTATATTTAAATATGCGTGTTCCTATGTGTTATGTACAACCTTCGATTTATTTTATTATTTTCTCGAGCTCCATCCAAATGTTGTCTGGTAGAGATTGCTTTTAGTATAAGACCGCCCATTGTATGCAAATTTTATTAGTTTTAAGAACAATATAGAGCACATACAAGAGAACAATATAGAACACATAAAATAGAACAATATAGAACAATATTAGTGTACAATATAGAGTGTTCAATGTATTCTATCTAAATATAATTTCGAGCCATTCAGGAAGAAACCTGCAAAAATCAGGTTCCCATACTTCAGGGGGCGTCCTGAGTAAATATTTGAGTTTGTATGCCGCGTACGACCCGAACTAACATTGTATAATTTGTATATTATACGTTGTGAGTTGACAACGTAGGTTGGGGACTAGAATGAGGTCGCTACTGTAGGTATTAATGAGTGTTTCTCAAATGGGTAAATAGGGATGTTCAAAATAGTCAAACTTGACTTGCTGAAAAAGAGATTGATTTTTTTGCCCGACGACTGAATGACCTAGAAATTATCTTTTGAATATACTTGTCTATATAAAGACTAAGGAAAGATTTTGATTCTGGATTGTTCATCTGACGATTTGAAAATAATGCTCGTTATCTTTTTGTATGTAGATACAATTCGATCGAGCGTGATAGCCATTATTTACAGATCCACTTTCTATTGCTACTCCATTTCTAGATTTACTTATGCCGATCAATTATTATACCTTGTATCTTAGTTTTTGGTTTGTATTTTTGTGTAAGTATGATTTATAGGTGGATAAATATTCTGGTTTTGGTCAATTAATTTTTTTTTATTGGTGCAATAAAGATTATTATATCGAACTAAACGCCTCTTATTTCGGCACCGATGGACAATAGAAAAAAGCTCTCTAGTAAGATAAGACAGAGAAATAAAAGCGATGTTTCGTATCCGGGGATAATCCCCGGAACAACTGGAGCGACTCGCGAAATCCGGACCTATTGTGAAGGCGTGATTTTTCAGAGAAATATAATCCTTTTCCTCATGAAATAGCCACTAGATCTTTGTGTGCAAATAACACTTGTTTGTTATAGAGAAATATTTTTTTGAAAAATACATTTCTGTTTGGCAAATTTGTCAACTAAAAAAAAATCTGTAACTACAGTTTTTTGGGACTCCTACGTTCCTACAAAATGATGTAGGTAACTCTTTGAAATAATAGTGGTCAATAATGTTTTAATTTTTATCTGAGCCCTTTTTCACGAATTTTTTAACTTTGTAGTTAAACTGAGAGGTTTATTTTGTAGTTTGAGATTGTGATTTGTCTTACTATTTTATTGTCGTGAAACAAAAGTCCTGCAACAAATCTATTGTTTTGTAGGTAAAGTGCCTGAAAGACCTTTGAAATGGCTTACTCAGCATCTTTGGCATTCGTAGAGCTTAGAAAGAAATTTAAAACCCTATATTTTCCGAGAAATATAATTAATTTAATAGTTCCACTCTCCACCACGTACCGTAGCCCAAACTCGCTCGGAACACGTACCGTTTTTACATGTTAACTACAAGTGACGAGGGTAGTGTGGGTTGCCTTGTGACTTGCTAACTATACTGTTATTAGAACAAAATAAACATTAAACAGCCACCCGTGGCGGGAATTAATCCAGTTTCGGGTCAAATTTCCGCGTTTATATGACTTCGCTTTAATTGGTGCTTGGCGCTTGGACATTATTACATTTCTATAAGAATACTAATGAAATCATCTATCCCTGGTACTACAGAAGCGGTGTTAACCTGGTGGGTAGAACAATGGACTCAAAACGAGAGACTATCCTGTTTGATTTTCGGTGTGGGCATGACTTTAATTGATTTCAAAGGAGACCAGTCAAATTGGGCTCAAAACTCGAAAGTCGGCCAACGAAAGATTACATTTCCAAACTGTTACGCATATCGTCCAAAATATTTACTATGGCACCAAAACATGGAAGCCTACTGATCTATAGTGTAGCTGTTATCAGATATATTGAATTAAGTTTCGAATCAAAGGGAAGGTCTCAAGGTAAAACGGATTAAGTCAGAGATTCTGTCCTTTTATTTTGTGGGCGCAAAGTAAATAATAAAAGTTGACGTCAAAACTAGGCTGCGTGGAGTTTTTTCACGTCTCACGTCTCAGACTTATTGCAAACCTCACAGAATGAAGCTGCCGAGGGTTTTTATTAAAGTGCGGGTAAAGGCGTCGCCAGTGAAAAAAAAACATATTATCTTCTTTTTGGATGCGTTTTTAACCGCCAAAAGTGGCTGTTTTGGCGGCGGGGCCTTTGACATGGCTTAACGATTGTTGTTAATCAACAACAACCGGGACCAATGGTTTAACGTGCTTTCCGAAGCACGGAAGCGCTCAGATGTTATTTCCACTAGCGGTCACCCATCCATGGACTGACCGCGCCCGATGTTGCTTAACTTTGCCAATGTGACGTTTGTGCGATGGTCGCTGGCGCGAAAAAATTTGACAGCGGTACGGTCGCCGGTCGTGCAAAATATCATTGAATCGAAAACCGCTGGACCGAATGAGGTCGCGAACACGCTAATGCGATTTTTTTTTTTCAGTTCTAGATCTAACTAACGGTCTTTTTCTTCTTCATCGATTTCTTCTTGCATTAATTGAATAAAACGTGATAAAACTCGAGCAGACACCCACGCGCACAGAAAACACAAGCAAGTTTCGACGCGGGTTTGCCATAGACAACTAGAGTTTGCCGAGACGCTACAGGACCGCGAGCTTCTCAGTTTCAAAAGGTATTATCCCATTCTGATCCCGCACGGATTATACCTACATATCAGACCCTAAGCGAAGTCTCTAGTCGCAACTGAGAAGTCGCAAGTGCGCGGGCGACCTAACCAGACGTGACGCGGGTAGGTTATTACACGGTGTCATATTGGATTTACCTTGTCTTACGGATTTTCTTGCATATCTTCGCGCGCGGTTTATTTTGCGGGATTTTCAATGGAAGCACCATTGTGCTCTAAAGCATTTTGGAAGTCACTGCTTATTACTTTTTGGATGTTTTTGTGTGTTATCGCATTATAGGGTGGAACGGTGGGTGGGTAAAATAATATGCATTGTTATGGTAAAGAGTTTAGGGTGTGATTCAGCCGAAAATAATGTAAAGGCGCGGCGCGACGCCGAAGTTATCGCAATATAATGACGTTGATAGGAATTGCACATTGGAAGGCCAATAAGTAGGGCTATTAGAAGTTAGTGTGCTTATATTCTATTCTATTCTTTTCTTTTCTTTAGCAATAAGTGTTCAATCTTTTCCCGCTAAGGTTTCAGAGGAAGCCGACAAGTATTTCGGTCACATCGTTACCCGGTACCGCGAGCACAAGTACCTATGCGCCGCCGTGCTAAATTGCACGGAAATCTAAAAGCTGGAGAGCAGCTTTCGTCTATGATGCGCACCGCGACTTCTTTCGCGACGCGAAAATATTTAACGTGAAATACTTATATGTCGTGAAAGCTAACATGGCTACCCTCCGTGACTGATAAGATTTTGAAGGCAAAGGCGTGTCTATACAATATGTGTGACAAACTACTGTAGACTTGAGTCACGTTTCATGAAAAGACATGACACTAACATGAACTCTGTAGAGAGAAGAAGTACCTACCTTTCTCTCGGGTACATAAAACTCAGCTGTGGTGCCCCTAAGCTGTGGTGGGAGTAAAATGCTATATCTAGCCCAGTATGTCTCTGTATCCCGGAAGAAGGAAATTGTCATTATTTGGCCATTTATATTTCACATTTGTATGGGATTTATCATGCTTTTGACATTAATAGCTGGACCAATACATTTAGTATCACTCTACACCAACAACTTCCAATTAAATTATTGTCTACTCTTCCTCTGGTGGTCTACTAAATAAACTAAAGGCCATAGAACTAGCCGTCCGCCGAAGCGTAAGGTGTCCTTAAGGACTGCCGTAAATAATAAAGTCCTTTGTCAAATCACGGTAACAGTTTCTGTGAACAATTTGCCATCTCGACTGTGGTGGTTTTCACATCAGGACTAGACGACAGACACCAACGATATCGTTTCGCAAGGTGTACATACTAGGGACGTGAAAATAACCCTATTTAAGGCATTTTGCCAGTCGTGTTCTACACAATATGTAGTCTGTGGGCCCGCTTTACGCGGAAAACTTAAAGCGCTTAGGAGACATTTCATAACTTTTTGAGATATTATGAACTGCATTCACAGATTTCGGAAAAAAATTGCGGTCAGCGAAAAAAATACTTAAATAACATTTTTTTTATGCCAATCGATCCTCTTTCATGTAGAGATCAAAAGACTCTAAGGAGCCAACTGAGGTTTGAGTACTAGAAATGTCAGAAATTTACAAAAACTTTCTCCATACATTTTCTATGGAATGAAACTTTTTTTTTTATAATGCCTTTCGATCCTCTTTCGTGTAGATGGCCTCTTATCTTTACCATCGACATTTAATGCAGTTACAGAGATAATATTTATGAATAGATAGACTAGCTGACCCGGTGAACTTCGTATCACCCACAGACATTAAAAGTATCACCTGAAATAGTTTGACTCTCCGCGTCAAAAATGGCGATTCCGATACAAAATGACCAATTTTTATTTCTTCAGTTTTTCAGCTAATCCTTTAACTTTTCCCATATTTCTTTACTTTTAAACCTACCCTGAACTATGGTGAACTAAACAAAACAGTAAATATGCAAATCGGTCAAGCCGTTTCTTAGTTTTAGCGAGACTAATGCACGGCGATTCATTTTTATATATATAGATAGATAGATACTCACCGTCCTCCATTCATCCTTTTACAAGGTTTCTCGGTGTCTGATCGACTGATAAAAACGCACTTGGACGAACAATTTACTTCCAGCCATTAAGTACACAGGAAGATACTACAAATACAATTTCTGGAACAATCACTTAAACCGGTCCTCTAATTGGACGCTCAGGTAAACAGAGATTTACCAATCTAGAAATTCTAATGTTAAAAGTTTGTAACTAAGATAAATATCTCTTTCGTTAGTGCCTAGTGAGCTACGAATATCCCACTTTATAAACCAGTATGAAATGAGGTAAAATTTATTCATGCAAAAAAAACACAGGCAAAATACAAACAGAACTTAAATTAAACCTAAACGCCACAAAAAACCATTTAAACCAAATTAAACCAGTTAAACTATATTGCAAAACGGCACCTCTGCTGACTTAATCATTATTCATAATTATCCATGTCCTGCTGATTATCATCATCATTATACAGGGTGTTTCATAAAGGTCTTTTGACACTGAAATGGGTCACTTGATTCACCAATATAAAGCAACTTTTAGTATGAGACCAAGTTGCAAATCTCGAAAATATCAGCTTTTTGGTGTACAATAAATTGTTACTATCTATCTACCTTCGTCTCCAAAACCTTTAAAATTAATCACTGTCTCTTTCAATTGAACACTTGGATGTTTTTGGCAAACTTCGTCGTTCGTCGATCTATCGTCTATCGTCTAATTTAACAACAATTTGATAAAATAGCCAATTCCCGGACAACCAGGCAATCACAATATGGGATAACAGCAAAAGAGGCATTACCTCTAATGAATTATTGAGGAGTGCACACTGCACAGCTTACTCCATGTTTACACTGAACCTTTGCTTCGTAGCAAACCGGGTCCCACCCCTTGCGCACCTGCCACGGCATGCAAAATTAAATCAGTAACACCGGCAAAGTTCATGGTAAGGTCAGCAATACAAGTGTACAGGTGAAGCATTCGCTTACCTACATTTTGTTTTTTATTGCCCTTTATTGGGTCAAATTGTTCCCTTTTTCGGTTGAGAGCTTTTTTAGTAGCAACACCTATGAAATGTCAGAATTCTAAGGAATAAAAAAATCAGATTTCTTATCTAACTTTCACCAGTGCCAGTGCTGTCTGACAGCAGGATTGACTTGTATTTTTTATGCTTCCTAGACAGATCTTGGACATAACCTCTTGTCTCTATCCAAAGATGAAACAGATATATATTGGTATTGGTGACGCAAAGACGCCGTATCTTCCAAGAGCCAAGATATACTGACAGTAGAATAAGCATAGTCTTTTTAGTTTGGCAGCTTCGAATAACGAGATAGCCAAACTAATCGCCAACCTCCAGAGACGGCACGCAAAGAAGAAGATCACTCTTCAATCTTTACCTATCACCCTAATAAAAAACAAACAACAAAGACGTGTGTTTGTTTGTTTATCATTCTGATTGTCATTTGGACACTTGTTCTGCTGACGGTACAAAGCCAAATTAAACTTGCCGTGAAGTTAACGAGGTAACTTCTGGACATCCCGTCGAATTTCACTGTTTTTAGTTTACTTTAGCCGGTGACGGAAGCTGTGCGGGGAAATTATTATGAAGGACTGACTTTGGGGGCGCTGGGGACACGCTGGGGATTGTAATATTACAGAGATGAATAGAGACTATTTAATTTTCTACATCTAAGTATAAAACAAAAGGCAAAGTCTCTTTCCGCGTCTGTCTGTCGTATATCCGCTAACTACTCCTAAACTACGCAACGGATTTTCATGCGATTTTCATCATCGGTTAGATATTTTTTCGCGGAAGGTTTATGTGTAGCTCACTACTATTTTTATTTGCACCCGAGTGAAGCCGGGGCGGGGCGCTAGATCGAGATAAACAGAAAGGGTAGAAGCCGACACGTTAAAATCATCTCTATGCCGCTGCATCAAAAGTGGTTCAACATGTTTGCGCGGCTTAAATTGGCACTTTAGGATGCTCATACACAACACTGTTTTGAATGACACTCATGTACAATTTCACAACAGCTTTTGGTACCTAACCATTCCATCTACGGATGTACTTCTGCGGACTATCATATGCCATGCCACGAATACTAGTAGGCAAACCCCTAACGCAATCATATTGGCGCGTTTTTGGGAGTGCGAATTGTGACGTCAACAAGAGAGAAGACACCAATAAATAGGCTTTATTATAGCAACCATGAACTGCATTTCTTCATGCTGTCAAAATTTTTATATCACATGGTCGTAGTGTTTCCCCTTGCACTGCGCACAGGCAGGCATGACAGGTACTTATTGTGTTTGAGAGTACGTTTGTGCAACGCAATATTTCCTGCGTATCTGCATCATAATCATACGATATTTGCACCTAAGTCTAAATCGTTTTAGGCCTACTGGTAGTACGCTTTGTATTCAAACATGTATAACGAGAACTAGATTCAATTCCTATAACGAAATCCGTAACCGAATATTCCACCATACGCTATCTATTGTAGTAAGACGATAACGCGCAAATTATAAGGCCTCGTTCTGTCTCTCAGCGAGTTTCCTATCACAAGAGGCCTAATTTGTAATAGTTCCTCGAAATATAATAACATCTCCTCTTCTGACGCCCCATAGGCAGGGCACTTAGTGTAAGAGCCGTACAATAAAATTGAGTTAATCACATCAGCGAATAGGATGGGGCGTCTACTCTTGCCCTGTATTTAGTTTTATTTTTGATTTTCAAAGTTCTATATTTCATATAAAAACGACAAGGCAACAAAGCATATTATGTAACACTAAAACACAATAACACATAACAACAATACGAACACTTTACCGGGCTCACCCTTCAGAGTTTAGAAAATATTATAATATTTTTAGGTAGTATTTAAAAGCTATGGCGAATATTACATAAGTATGAAATACACTCTTTGGATTTATGGGTTTTATGAGCTCATTAGTACAGAGTCTCATTTTTGTAAGTAAGTGTTTAGTGTTTTTTGCGTAGAAGATTTGACCAAGGAAATGGTGATGATGATGATGTCCTCCACGACGTAAATATCTGTCGTCGGCGACCCTCAAAGATTCCTTGCTTGAGCTCGGATATGGCTGGAAAAGTCGAGTTTTGTCTTGAAGACTCGAAAACTGAGTATTGCTCATTTCGCCCGAGAGCGTTATAAAATTGATCCGAGTGTAACCGACGGTAAACGAGCTTTTCAATGGTGCGAAAATTGCGAAAATGCTGCTTGGAAATTGTTTAAATTCGCCTGACATCGTCACCCCAAAGATTTCTTGCATGCGTTCAAAACCAGATAATTCGTTCTCTTAGGCTGGCATTAATAGTCGTCGACACAAGATCGAAATCAAGTAGGTGATCTCAGAAAAGTCAAATGCTAATGTCAAGCCTTGTCTAATGTCAATGTTAATCTCAAGATGTTTATATTAATATGCTGACAGCTACTCAAGTTTGACATTAGCCAAGGCTTGACATTAGCATTTGACTTTTCTGAGTTCACCTACTTGAGATCGAGCTCAAGTAGGTGATCTCAGACGACTATAAATACCACCCTTACTCGGTATACCATCAACTGTTTCCCTTTACCCAATGAATTATTGCACGTTTAGGAACGCTCCCCAAATATCGGATAAAAGCTTTCAAAACTATTTTATTGCACACATAATATAGGTACAGGGTGTTAAAAGACCGCCAACAAAGCGGGAAGCCACGTATTGTCCTCATCATAATGAACATTTTTGCCCAAGGAACTATGCCTGGGAAATCAACGGTTTCCGAGATAATGAGGTTCAAAGTGAAACTTTTCAAAAATTTTTTTTTGCTCAAATGTATTCAGTATCTAGTTCTTAACATACCTTCTCAAGAAGCCATAGCAAAATTATGTTTTTTTTTTTTACGTAGCCTGTTGGGTGTCCCACTGCTGGGCAAAGGCCTCCCCCCTTTCAGACCAGGTCTTTCGGTCCTGAGCAACCTCTAACCACTCCGGCAGATATTGGTCGAGTTCGTCCCGCCATCGTCTTTTTGGGCGACCTCGGCTGCGGCGACCGCCACATGGTATCCACTCGGTGGCGAGAAAATTATGAATATTTCTTAGAAAAAACGACGTTAAAATTGCATCCCGCAATGTATTCTAAACATCGGCACTTCAAGCTTAAGTAACATCAACTTATACCTATGCTTGCGCAGTATGATTTCTGTGCGTTACACGTCCATTGCGTAATAAAATATTTTTCAAAATTATAACCTAAAAAACAAAAATCATTTCCCAGCAATAATTTATCGAAAAAGTACTTTCTTTTGGTGTCCAGTATGCGTGGCTTTCGGTTCTGTTGGCGGTCTTTTAACACCCTGTATACATTCTTAAATAACATGGTAGTAAGAGAACGTGTACAAGGGCGGACTTATTTCTAAAGAAATTTCTTCCAGCCAGCCCTGAAGCATGGAAAGCATTTAGTGAAAGGTATAGAAACAGTGGTTGCGCCTGGCGCAGGATCGTGATAGGTGGCGTGAGCATGAAGAGGCCTTTACTCAGCAGTGGGTGCTAACAGGCTGATGATGATGATGATGACGATAGAATTTATAGTACGGACAGAAATGTAGCAGAATGTAGATTGTTCAAGAAGAATCAATGTACCTAAATCACAATCTTTTCAAATGGTTGAGTGTCAGTTTCGAAAATATTTTCTGAGTAGGCCGCCCCCGAAAAGCTATTAACTAAATGCTAAAATATGAACCCATAAGGCGAAGTTAAATTATTATAATTGATTAGTATTAACAATGCATTCAGGTACCTAAAACATTTCATCAGAAATTAACAAGCGTAGATTTTTCTTCTTAAATATAATATTATTTTGATAAGCCTCTACTGTTAGCAAAAGTGGCTTTGTTATATTCTCTGTTATTGACTAGCTACTGACTGGAGTGGTTTCGACAAACATTGCATGCATGATGGAGCGTGTAGCCGGGCCATTCCGCAATATTTTTTTGGTGCCGCCAACTGAACCTTTGCTCCCTAGCAGGTGTAATGAATGCGCGTTCAGTTTATCTTTATGTTAATTGGGTATCTTTTTAATTAAATGAATGTCCGTTTTCCGCTTCTCTACTTTGATAAGAGGAAAAAAAAACAATGTCTCTCTCTTGTGAGGGAACGTTGTAATTGGGTATTTATAATCTTTAGGTAGCGAATGTTTCGGTGTGTTTACGCGAAGATCGTCCTAGTCCAAACGAAAGATAATGTCAATGAAATGGGAAAAATACCCATACTTACGCCCGTATTTGGCAGTGTAAGGTAATATTTTGCTAAATCTATTTCCGACTGATTAATGTAAACGCCGTAGTGGGTCTACGAAATTTGCTACGTCGTAGAGGTGCTACGAGCCAAGGTGCTAGATGCTTGTACCACACTGTGATCCATTATAAATTACCCCCGATTTAAAAAGAGGGGTGTGTGTGTGTGACTGTCGGTGTGTCTGTTAGGGTTTGTTTATGTGTGTCTGTCTTATCTGCCTGTGTATATGTCTATGGCACCGAAGCTCTTAAACAGGTGAACCGATTCTGATGAGGTTTTTTATTATTTGAAAGCTGTTTTTTTATGCTCATATGTGCCTTAAGGACCGTAAGTATGTATAAACATAGGCATCTACGTAATGAAATGATTTATACAGCGTCCAGTGGCACATACACTCACACTAGATGGGTGAAGTGAAAACCACTAAAATTAATATATCCAAAAAAATCACAGTTACAGTAGTCGCATTCAGCTCTACCGCTCGACCACTCATTTCAAGCCTAATAGCTATGAGCGGCATCGATTCCGCCTTTTTCAGTGGGTTTTTCCAACGTTTAGCTTTTATCCGGAAATTCCGTAATCACCCGGCTCTTTGGAGCGATCGGTAACGGAAATTACGGCGCTTTCGGTTTTTATTTCGCTTATGTTTTAGGGTGAACATCCACCCTTTGTGCTTCTGGCTTCAGTGCCGATAATAAGATCTAAAATTAACAAAAAATAAAAAACCTTCACTGGTGAAAAGGTATACTGTTATTAAGCTACTCAGTGATTTCGAATGATCTGCTGCTATCTTTTGAGGAGTTCCGTTCTCATTCTTCGAAGTTCTCCATCAGATCTTCACTTTTGTTTCTACTAAAATATACCTTTTCAAACCAAAAATAAAAAGACCTAGCCGTAAAAAAGCAAAAAAGTCTTACCTTCTTAACTTTACCAAGCAATTAATTAAAGTTGCTATCAACAAAGCAATAATTTTCACGCTAAAGCTTCCCCATAAATCTAGCTTAAACTTTGTTTAAAAATGAAACAAAATAAAACTATCCGAACAGCTCTCGGTATTTATGTTTAAACTCAGGCACTGCAGCGATTGAGTGGTCACCTAACTCATCTAGTGTGAGTAAAGTAACAACTAAACTAATAAAAGAAATGCTCTTTAATATCTCCAAGCAATATTTAAGATTAAAATGTTCACGTGTTTGATTTCAAATGTTCAAATGTTTGATTATTATATTTTTGTTAAACGGTGGTGGCCAAGTGGGTAGAACAATGGACTCGGAAGCGATAGACCCAGGTTTGAATCCCGGTGCGGGCATGTACCTATGACTTTAATTATTTTTGTTTGAAAGGGTGTACTTTTTGTGTGGACCCATAAAAAATGGTAAAGATCTGATGAAGAACCTCGGTGATAGAGAATTAAACTCCTATAGAAATTATTTATTCTAATTAAAAACCATGCACCAAATTTCATAATTACATTAAAATTCACATTATGCTTCGTCCAAAAAATAAAAATAAAAGAAATAATGTCAATAATAAAACACAAAAAACATGACAAAGAAAAAATTAATAATAACAATAAGCCAATACCTACTCAAATAAATCACCCCGGGCCACATCCGATCCAAAGGTCCCCATGACGCTAGCAGCGTTACCACGCTGAACCGCCAGGGAGTTCCTCTGCATCAGATATGCCCCGGAACGGTAGTCAAACCCACGGTTCCTCAATCAGCATCGGTTCCTCGGTTCCTGAAACTCCTTTCAGCAGCAGGTCACTGTTGAAGACAGTTTTTTTTAAAGCTCTAAACCTTGCTAGGGACCATCATAAACATTTTTATAAGTTTAAAAAATTCTTGCGTTATGCAAGAGGTTCAAGTCCTGTCCCGAGCAAATATTTAACCTTATAAACATTTTTTTTTTTGTAATTCCATCTATTATTTTGTTAAAAATCAAAGAAACTCTATCCCAACTATTTGCAATAGACGATGATAGGATAACCAGAAGCAGGCGGGTCAAATAAACTAGGCACTCAAGGCGTTACAAGAGAGGTCTATTTATAACGGTAAATTGGAAGGAAAAATGAAGGTCTCTCGGCGACTCGTTAAGGCCCATGTTTGTGCCAACGAAGAGCTATAGGTTGAATAAATTACCATTTTATTTTCCCTCCAGTTTCGGACCCTCTTATTAATATAAAATTTATACAGCACATTAACAAGCTGGTTTGGCGGTTACAAGCCCTTAAGTGTATGTAATGCGGTGCGGGCAAGGTGCGTCATTATAGACCTTATTTACATTGACTTGTCACTGGCAGATATGATCTATTGGTATAAAAAAGTTAGACCTTTGCAACTGCGTAATGAGATGATTTATACAGCTTTTACCTTCGATCAAGGATAAAACTAGATACAACATAGAACTCTGAAATTTGTCTGGAAAAATTGATGCCCGAATTGCCTTTGGGAGCTTATTTGCTCGTAGTCTATGCAATTAAAGTAAAACTGTACACTAATGCAATAAGGTTGACATTCGAATATTAGACGTATGGTCGAAATGATGTTTCGTATTGTTCTATTGCTGATATCATTTGTTTCTGTGGGGACAAGTTTTTAATGTGATTTTATACGTAATGCGGATTCTATGGGATTTAGTTCGGTGGCTTTTACACTTAAACTTTCGTAAGCACTGCACATTTTGTATTTCGTAAACGGTTAAACTTGGTGTGGCTACACCGACATAATACAAGTAAGTTTAAGCGTTTACGAAATACAAAATGATTTATACAGCGTCCAGTGGCACCTTCAAGTGACCACTCGGACGCCGCAGTGCCTGGGACATGATTTTATTATGGAGTAGGCTTGCCCAGCACCTATACATACAGGGCAGTTTTCAAATAACTTTATTCCTGAAAGACGTCAACTTCTACATGTGATACCAGGGGTGGCTACTACCTCATACGATTACTACTACTACTGTGATTTCCAACAACTTTCTTTGTGATGGATGACTCTATGGGTTTAATTTAATGGAAAATAATTTATTAAACGAAATTAAATATACAAAACTAAACTAATAAGAAATTATAAAAAGAAAACTATACTAATTTAACCTACTTAATTTAAATAAAAAATTGTTTTGTTCTACGAATTTTCGATTGATATAAAGTTTGCTTTTGTAAATACCATTTCAGTGCTACCTGCGCGGCGCGCTTTCGTTCCCCTCCACTCTCTACCATCTTTTCAGCCTCTCCTGCTCCTATTTGTTACTACAACTCAAAAAAATTTGCAAAAAAATATTTGTTTTTCTTTTTGTATGGAAAAATAAAATTGCGCTTTCACCAAAGTCGTAGAACATAAAATGTGTAGAGCTTACGAAAGTTTACGTTCTACCGAGTGGCTCTAAGGGTGGTATTCTAGAACGCTACTTAAACTCAGTTTAAACAGAGTTCAGACTGTCGATAAAGCAGTGCATGTTTTGATATGAAGGTAGGGATATACAAATCAAAACATGCACTGTTTTATCGACAGTTGACACTACTAAAATCTACTTAAACTGAGTTCAAACAGAGTTCAAGGAGCTTTCTAGTTTGAACTGAGTTTAAACTGAGTTTAAGTAGCGTTCTAGTTTGAACGGAGTTTAAGTATCGTTCTAGAATACCACCCCAAGGGTGGTATTCTAGAACGCTCCTTGAACTCAGTTTAAGTAGAGTTTAGTAGTGTCGACGTCGATAAAACAGTGCATGTTTTGATTTGTATATCCCTCCCTTCATATCAAAACATGCACTGTTTTATCGACAGTCTGAACTCTGTTTAAACTGAGTTTAAGTAGCGTTCTAGAATACCACCCTGTATGTCAAAATGGAGTATGTCCTAGATTATACTATACAGCCTAAAACCGTATGCGTGGGTGGAAAGCTCTCAAAATAAGGTCGTTGACCCACACAATAGCAGAGAGCCACATTTTACGACTTTTGTGAGGTCCTAACGACCACTTTGGTTTAATTTTCACACGCGTAAAATCTTAAATTTTAATCTAGACTGGAAGGCGTTTCATTCATTTGAATTGCTCAAGACTTCAGCCCGTTTTCATTAGAGAAATAAAAGTTAACGCCTCGCCGCTGGAGAAGGATTAAAAAATCAACGAAGGAGATGTTTTATTTTGCGGAAGGCCTTTCCTTAATTATTGGGTTTAATAGAATTCTTCAAGGCGCTAAATCCTTTGATATTTGGCGTTTGATGCAGTTTAAATTCAAAATCCTTTAAACAAACCAAGAATCAACAATTTGTTGGCGATAAGTTCTTTTGTTATTTAAGGTGGGTAGCTTCCTTACCAACCTGAGAAGCGAGGTATTCAAAAGCACGAGACGCTAACATTATTGCATCAGTGCAGAACACACCATTTTTCATCTGAGCTACAAGCGTAGCAAGTGGTTAAAAAAAACCTGAGCTTAGCGAGGTATTCAGAAGTACGAGACCAAGTTTACAACCAAGCGTCTCAAACGCCCGTTCCTTAGTGCCGTAAGATCAATCACAGTTTAAACTCAGACCTTAGATTAAACCTTGCATTTTGTATGAAAATTTATCGAAAGATAGGGTTTAAACTAGCCTTTTTGGTTTAAACTGTGATCGATCTTACGGGGCTTAGTGGGCCCGAATTCCGAACTCTGAGTTCTCCAAGTAGTGCTGCCTTACGGCTCAAAATGAAAACTGTGCTAATAACATTCAATAATATTAAATTTGCAAATAACATTAAACCCTTAAAACAGAACAATTCATCGCTCGTTCGGTGCTCTCTCAAAGTGACGATTCCCAACCAAGCGTCTCAGCCGCCCGTGTCTACTACACTTATGACGTCATCATCTCGAGAGCCATCGGTGGTTGACGAATCGCGCGACAAATACTTGAACACGTCGCCGGCCCTACCACTCGTGCGCTGTTGACCCCACTCGGCTTTGAGCGCGCGCCTCGAAATTCCCTTTTATTATTATGTAGGCATAAGTATTATTATGCTTTTGGCAGTATAATTTTTCTGTAGGGCGCCTCCTTGAGGCCGAGATTCTGTGTATTGTGTCGAGTACGGCTTGGGCTCGAGAGCGGCGAATTTGAATTTTTATTTTGACGTCAGCGTCGTCGAGATCGAATGGTACAGTCGGCCACACGCTAGGATACCCTTTTGTTCGATTGGCGCCCTTATTCCGCGCGCGGTAAGAGCTACCATGGGGTATGTGTGACTGTGGCTGATCGTACAAGCTTGTCGTTTCTTACCAGTGGCCAAAACATGGCAGCCGTGGACTAGACTTTTGCCTATCTAAGCTTGCTGTAGAGAGAATGCATGAATTTTCATAACTTCTCTCTTAACCACCTTGAAAGTCAAGACGCTGCGTGTGCTAATTGTGTAAAAAAAATCCGCACAGTTGCTATATATATTATATTTGTTGTATATATTTCGATAAGAGATATTTTATCGCACATAAACTTGTTTTGAGGACTAGCAACTGTGCGGTTTTTTAACAGAATAACAACTTCCTTCCAATATTTTACATCACCGTTTCCTATAACTTAATTTAATTTCGACGGTGAATTTCTACTATCAATAGAACTTGCTAACAGCGATGGAAATTAATATCGTAAGGAAAAATACCTTATTTTGCATAAAATAATTCACCTAGGTTAGGTGTATTAAAAATATTCTTACGTGACGGCTACAAAATAAAGTACCCGAAGCGAAAACCCATTATGAAAGCTCTCAGACCTAGTTTAGCAATTTTAAATTTCGCACAATTTTAAACAATAACCGGACGATAATTTTCCCGCCTTGCCCGCAACACGTTTTTCCTCACGCCCCGGGCTTTTACCCGGCTAATGTGTGTATTAGCTGATCGCGCACTCTAGCCGCGACATAAACGTCTCCGTAGATCCACAAGGCTCGGGCGCCGAGTTTCCAAAGCGAACTTCCCACATTCTTACAGAAGCCCTAACTTTTGCTTTATCGAACCCGATTTTTTAAACGTTTTAAGTATTATTATTCATAGGGCGGTAAAAATAATGTTGATCCAGTAGTACCTTTTTAAGGCTGGAACATAGCAGCGTAGAGGGAAATTCAAATTTTTTACAGTTTTTTACATTTTGTAGCTAAACTGAGCTATTTTTGTTTAGCGATTTTTCGTTCGCGGCAATAACGTAGTATTCTTTTCATTATTGTAAACAACAGAACAACAATAATTCAGCCGATTTTGTATTCTGGTCTACAATAAGTTTTTTGGGCAGTGCCATTGCTTCGTAGACCAGAACACATAATCGGCTGAATATTGTTGACGTTTCCACGCTAGCACTCTACTAACCGAGTAAGTCGCCCATAACTTATGGGCGACTTTACAACAAAAGTGTACACTCTGACGTGCTGTCGTGTGTTCATCGAATTGGTGGCCGCTTGCCATTACTTTAAATAATTATCTACTACTACTGGAGAAAAAAAAAGTAGCTAGATATTTAATTAGTATTACATAGTAATAAGTATTTGATTTTTATACTTATTTTTACTTTCGATAGTACCTATTTTGACGTTCAATGGAAATCATTTATTTATGGCATATTGAATAAAACCTTTTGACTTTGACTTTGACTTTGAAATGTCCTTTTGGGAAATTCGCTCCGGGAAACTCAGCACACAAGCCTGTCTCGCCTACCGAGGCAGAACTGTAGTGCCCCTGTGAGTGCACTAGTGGGGTTTTATTACGTAGTTAGGCGTCGCGCGGACCTGCACTTTTGCACGTCTGCGGTTGCCCTTACGCTGCTTATGTGCTGGGCTCACTTCAGATTTACATGTTAGTTGGCGCTTTGTGGCTCCTGCTGCCCTGGTACCTAATTAATGGCTCGGGAAATTGTTCCAGGAGTGCAGCGGTTGCTTGCTACTGTTGCTATCCAAGCTGTGTGGCTGTTCAAAATGTACACATCTTTGCGCTTTGTGGTTTCATGCTATCCTGGTACCTAAACTAAAGATTTGTAAGATGGTTTCAGATTTATTGATTACCTACGAGTATGTGGGTTTTCAAAGTGAACACATCTTTATATCTTCATGCTATCCTGAAGCCTAAGGATCGGATAAAAAGATTGTGAGATTGTTGCTTAGCAATCGTAGCAGCATAATATTATTATGTGATCTTTAGGGCTAGAATAAAGTCTTCAAATGTACCTACCATCACATGAAAATTAAAATCGCTAGAAATATCTCCTTCATGTTATCTTACCGTGAAACTTATAAAATTTTAATATTATTATATTTTTTTACAACGTTTTGCATTTTTCGCTGACTGTAATATCTTTTTCAAAATCTGTGAATGCAGTTCATAATATTTCAAAAAGTATGGATGGTGTCCTAGGAACGTTTTCCTAACTGTTACTTACTGGCCTCTTTTAAAAATCCACCCTGTATTGCGGTTCGACGTCGCGGTCTAATCGAACTTTTTCAAATACAAACAATGCATAACGGTCATTTTATAAAACATAGTTATTGCTTAAAAGCAACACAAATAAACTAGAGTGACCATCCGTGCCACTGTTTTGTTCACAAGCGTGGGTCTTTTTGACAAATTGAATTAGTAGCTTCTGGACTAAGCCACGTGTTCTGAAGCTTATGAAATTATTATTACTCTACATTTTAGTTCCGCATTTTCCTCTAAAGTACTCGTAGTTGTAAAATGTTTTAATGTTTTGCAGGGAAGCATATGAGAGCTTTTAAAAGCATTTTTTGTCCGTTGTTGATGAACTTGTGAAGTAGTCAGATATGTTTTTGCGCGTAAATTAAGGTGAATATAATATGTATAGGTACAACTAGAGCGCCGCCAATGGAAAAAAAGTCATATCTTCTTTTTGGATGCGTTTTTTGCTAAAAATGAAGCATTGTTCTCAACGCAAGGCTTAACTATTTTTAGGACCTAAGGTTTAGATTCAAGATTCTAGAACGTACGAATAAATCTCTGTACCGCCAAAAGTGGCCACTTTTGGTGTAGGTTATGTAGATACTAAAGCGTAAAGGTAGATAGGTTTTAAAGAGATCCTATTTTTTTTCTTTCGTAGGATATCCACAATATCCAGTTATAAAAAAATCACCCCTACGTTATACGAAAAATAAAATTCCCTCAAAAACAATATTCATATTTTGATTTCCTCTTCATGATTTAACTCCAGTAGATTTTTTATATTGACACATTTTATCCGCATTTAGGCTTCAAAGCAAACATTGGTTCACGATTCCAACCCGGGGAGGACGAAATTTTTATTTTGACATGTTAATTTTCGGCAATTTTATTGACGAATATCCGCGCTTTATTTTTGGTCCTGCATAATAATGCAATTTCCCCTTTTGACAAAAATACATTGAAAATATTCAATGTATTTTTGTCAAAAGGGGAAATGATAATTGGATTGTTGTGATGTTAAATGATAAATTGAATGCAGTCTTCTCCAAGATTTTAATTACAGCTCTTTCCGAAATCGGCTCTGATCATCAAGACTTTAACCTAAGATTTTCTCACGGGAAAATGCACAACTGACGAGGTAGATCAAAAGTTTGAACACTTTCCAATAAGAATAAAATAGAACAGAAAACTTTTTATTGTACACAAAAATAAGCTAAAAACAATAATCTGAACGTTTGTAACTTTTCTTTCCCTTTGTTTAGAGATAAAAATATGCCATATTAATGGACAGAGGTCTTGAAACTTCCAATTTGACCATAATTGCCAACATTAATCATCAGCGAATATTAATCATCCCGCAGGAATCATGGCCAGATCGTTCAATTGGACAAAAGTTCCGTTATAGATTGGTTAATTTGGTCAGTCTTAGGAAAGACTTCTTGACCAAGCACACTTAGCCATAACAGACAATCTCCTAATGTCCTGTAAAGAGATTAAATCCACAATACAGCTTTGCGTCCAGAAGGCACTGCTATAATAACGTTTTATTGTATTTTTACTGTTCCCATCTATCTCAGGCCAGACGGTTGGACTATTTCAAAACCTAGTAAACGACACCTGACAAACTAGGCGACAAATACAAAAAATAATACAGTTCCCATCTTATCTCAGGACAGATGGCTGAACAATTTCAAAACCTCCTAAGGAACACCAGACAAATTTTACAGGAGAGCCAAAAAAATTTTGTTTTATAACCTAGAAATAAGAGACATGCCTATTTTTTTTTTCTTCTTACGGCATTTCGACTTGTTAGGTTCTTCAAATAACAAAATCCAACTTTTTTGGTCTTTTTGGACCTTTTGACAATGCGCAATGTTTTAGTAGCCTAGTAAGCTGAACAGTACAAAAACCGTTTTTTTCTTAGGGTGGTATTAATAGTCGTCGACTCAAGATCGAACTCAAGTAGGTGATCTCAGAAAAGTCAAATGCTAATGTCAAGCCTTGGCTAATGACAGCTACCTACTCAATTTTGATATTAGCCAAGGCTTGAAATTTGCATTTAATTTTGACTTTGCTGAGTTGAGATAACCTACTTGAGATCGATCTCAAGTAGTTTATCTCAAACGACTATTAATGCCACCCTTAGAGTAGTCCCTTGCTAGGTTCTGAAATAGTCCAGCCGCAGAGCGCTTGTAGGTCACGGGGCGTTTATCGTTATTGCTTTGTTCCAGCAAGCGTTTACAGGTTTTGCATTAAATTATGATAAAAACGGTGAAAATAAAAGCTGAGAGCGGCAGGAAACCTACAACATCTGTTTGAAATTTACAGCCTTTCTCAACCGTTTTCAAGGATCCCTGGCGCCACGTAAACATGACTCGCGGACACCTAAAAAACTTTTATATGCACATGCTCCTCCAGATAAGCCTATTAAACTGCTCTAAATAGGTATAAATTGAATACATTGTTTCTGTGGATGAAAAAACTTTAACCTGTTGCCACGTCATTTACTCCTGAAACAGAAGGAAATTCTCAGTTCGCCCCGAACTGTGAACTCGCGACTCCATATCTCAGCAACCCCTCGACTGATTTGGCTCATGCTCAAAAATTACCTTTGTCTCATTTACCCGCTTATCAAATTTCATGACGATCTGACTAAATTAACTCAAGCTATAGTCGTTCGAACATTCGTATATACAAACATACAAACGCCGGATTGCTCCAGTAGACTCGGAGAACTTCTCTCGTTTCGCTCGCTCGTTCAACTTCACCGTAAAACAAACCCCTTAACCTAATTTGGCAGACAAAACAATAACTCATCAAGAACCAATTAGCAAGATGATGAGTAGATTCTAATTGTTTATTTATTTATCTTAATTCTTAACATGGTACAAAATGATGATGTACAGAAGACCCAAAGTGCGTTGTTATATTTTAAAGATGGCCGGGCAGTGTCAGAGTGGCGGCCGAGAACTAGGGCCTTAGCCTGTTACACAATAGTGCCAAAATGGGGTCCCAGCTTACAGTTTCAATTACGATTTTTATTAATGCTGTCGGTCCTTTTAATGTGTTTGTAGGACACCAAAGAATATTCTGATTCTAATTCTAGAGGATTAGTTCTCTGGTTGCAGGAGAAAAACGAGGAAACGCCGGTTTTGTCCTTGTGCTGGGACGCCATCGACACGCCATTGCGTTACAAGCTAAGGCCCCTGTTCACGCTGGACATATTATTACGTTGGATATACGTTTGCGCGCGCCTCTGCATCACGGGTGAGGCCGCAGGTGGAGGCGGTTCTTCTGTGTGATATAAATCGATACGTAAACGTATTTAGAATCGTAGGCCCGGGATAAACAATAATAAGTAATTTCTGAAGAGACGCTGAGTGGATAAACAAAAACATCATAATGACGACGACGACGTAGCCTCGTGAAGTGACTTTTTGAGTGCTTATTTTAGGACTCAGATCTTGCTTACATTAACGGCGCTGTCATCTACACTTTACAGTACTAGCGACAACAGAGACCCACATTTAAGGCTGGAAGATAGCAGCGTGGCGGGAAATTCAAAAATTTCACAGTTTTTGTTGAGCGATTTTTCGTTCGCGGCAATAACATACTATTCTTTTCATTATTGTAAACAATAGAACAACAATAATTCAGCCGATTATGTGTTCTGGTCTACGACAAGTTTTTTGGGCAGTGCTTCGTAGACCAGAACACATAATCGGCATAATTATTGTTGTTCTGTTGTTTACAACAATGAAAAGAATACTGTTTTATTGCCGCGAACGAAAAATCGCTGAACAAAAATAGCTCAGTTTAGCTACAAAATGTAAAAAACTATGAAAATTTTGAATTTCCCGCCACGTTGCTATCGTCCACCCTTAAATCGAATCTAAGAGTGGCATTAACAGTCGTCAGCTAAAGATGAAGCTCAAGTAGGTGATCTCAGAAAACAAAATAAATCGAGCTTGAGTACTAACTTGAGCTTGACATTGACATTAGCCAAGGTCTCAAGTCAGCTGATGATGGCTCGATTGACTTTATTTTCTGAGATCATCTACTTGAGCTTGATCTTGAGATGACGACTATTAATGCCACCCTAACTAACCTACATAATGTTAAAAAATGCGTGTACACACGATAGCACGTAGACGCTTACACGCGTGCACTCTATTCACTTACGTTACGGGTGTCTTTGCAACAAAAGTGTAGGTACACTCTGATATGTTGTCGTGTGTAGGTACGGTCGGCCACAATCTCAGATACCCCATGGCAACTCTTACCGCGCGCGGCATAAGGGCGCCAATCGAACAAAAAGGGGTATCTGAGACTGTGGCCGACTGTACCACATTACAGCTAAGTATAATAGGGATGACAGGTTAGTCAAATAAGTAAAACTGGAATCTAGGCCTTAGGTCCTAAACATAGTGAAGCCTGGGGATTCTTATTTGACGGCCCGTTTTTAGCAAACATGCATGAAAAAAAAGGATAATTTAGGTTTTTTTTTCAATTGCGGCGCTTGTTTGATGTATAATTTAGCAATCAATGGACTGAGACGTTAATCTTATAATGTTAAAATACATAAAGGCCTAAAAATACATAAAAATAATCCTCCTATAAAGATTCAAGTAGCTTAAGCCCATTTAAGTGTTAATTAGTAATGTCTGAGATACGAAATAAGTCTTACCTTAGAATGCCTGAAGGGATGTTTCGGAAAATCCGCTTTCATTTACGGTATTTAGCTACGTTCGTAAGTAGCAAATGAATAGAATAATGTTTTTCGTCGGGCAAAAGGCTGATTCATACAACAGGGAAGGTATACAGGGTGGATTTTTGAGACGGCGCATTCATTAAGGTCAGGTACCTATTAACCGTTTTGGTTACAGGAAAACGTTCCTAGGAGACTATCATGACCTTGGTCATTACTGCCCTCTATCCTTGACGCATTTTTCCAATATCCAATATGGCGCAATTTACAAAATTTAATATTTAAAAAATTAAGACGCATTTTTTGTTTTTATTGATTAAAACAGCCTTTGAATAATCATTACAAAGTATTTAAAATCAAAGCATTACTATGCGAATATAAGAGAAATTAATTTTATTTTTTTTTCAATTGGTCGCAATAGCGTCAAGGGTTGAGAAGTATTTTAAAATATTAAATTATCATCATCTTTATTTGCCGTGTTTCCAATTTAGTTTGCATAATCAGTCCACAATTCAGAGACTTGTGGGGCAAGGCTAGGCTAGTTTAACATAAATGTATGTGAAACTTAGGTTGCCATGCCAGACTCTGTTACTATCCGTCGTGTTAACTATAAGCAACGCAAACTTATGTTAATACCCTTATGACACTGAAGCTTTGCATTGGAATCGGGGGACGGGCGTCTTGTCGACACAGTTTCGGAGTTCGCATTAGCATTTTGTTGGGTACCTCACCTGGCTAGCACTTGGGTATAGGAAATGTTGTACAGCGTATTCCAATAACTACTAAATAAAATAAAAAAAACCCCCGACATTTTAGCTTAAAATTTGCTTAACTCATAAAAGTCTGAACCGATTTTGATAAAACATTATTTAAGGTGGGAAGATAGCAACGTGGCGGAAAATTCAAAATTTTCACAGTTTTTATAATTTGTAGCTAAACTGAGCTTTTTTTTTCAGCGATTTTTTGTTCGCGGCTATAACATAGTATTATTTTCATTATTGTAAACAAAAGAACAACAATAATTCAGCCGATTATGTGTTCTGGTCATCAACAAGTTTTTTGGGCAGTGCCACTGCTTCGTAGACCAGAACACATAATTGGCTGAATTATTGTTGTTTTGTTGTTTACAATAATGAAAAGAATACTATGTTATTGCCGCGAACGAAAAATAACTGAACAAAAATAGCTCAGTTAGCCACAAAATGTAAAAGAACCGTGAATTTTTTTTTTTTCCCACCACGTTGCTATCGTCCAACCTTAACCACGAACACTCGCTAAAAAACTTGCGTTCAAATAAAAAAACCGCAGCCAAATCGGTTCACCCATTTAAGGCTATGGTGCCACAAACAGACAGTCGGACAGACACACACGCACAGATTCTTTTTTTTCGGGGTTTAAAAAGGTTCTGTCATACTAAAAAGGACTTTAGACTTGTCGAACTCATCCTTACAAGCAACCTTGGGGCCTAATGCGAAAACTCGAAAAAAATATCACTGTTCCATACTCAGATTCGATTCCTACTGCACCAACGTATGGATTAGCTAATTTCTACTCAAGCTACTCAAGCTCAATTGATTTCGTTTTCTGAGATCACCTACTTGAGCTCGAGCTTTAACTGACGACTATTAATGCCACCCTAAGTATCGTTTTGCCATCGAAGAAGAAGAAGATCATTACGATTTCAACAAGTTCACGAAATTGAGCCGGTGAAATCAACTGCTCGATTTATAAAGGAAATTTTATCAAAAGTGAAATTTTCAGGGTTCAAATTCAAACCCGAAGCTGTTTGGCAATTCGGAACCCAAAGTTTTTTGTTCGAAAGTTCGAGCCTTTATTGGCTTAAGCTTATCTTTAGACAATATTGAGAAACTGATTTAAATATTTTTTATTTTGGTCCAGTAGTTTTGTTTTTATGCGCTAAAATGTTTTGTTCCTATGACCGCCAACAGTATGCTGACCCTCGCGTGACGTCATTAAACTGTATCTTTGAAACGTTGTAAAATCCAAACTACTGAACCAAAATAAAAAATATTGAAGATAGTTTCTTATAATAGCCAAAAGTTTTGAATAAGCCAATAACGGACTTTCGAACCAAAAACTATGGGTTGCGAATTAGCCACTCCATAAATAGAGGCAGTAGATGCTCGCGAAAATCTCGGTGGAATATCATTGCTATTCATTACATAGCTTAGCTGACTCCCTGATTCGATGCCAAGCTACAGCTTCCTCTATCGTGAACTTCGTCCCATGAACGTTTCTCATACAAACTTGCGAATGTCGTTTTACCTTATTAGGCGATGATTTCTTGAAAAAAGTTCCGGCTGCGAAACACATAAACACTAATATAATAATTATGGTCGTACTTAGAATCAAGCGGGTGCAGCAAACCCATAGGCTAACTTATTATCTAACATAAATATTATGTATGTACACAATATTTTTCCTAGCTAGCTTTTTTACTTTCTGACATCAATTAGACAAATTGGTATCTTACTGGATCTTGTGGTATCTAAGTCTAAAACGGGACTAAAAAAGCTGCTAAACCACTATAGTTTTTATTTTTTATTAATTAAAACTTCTTTATTTTGGCAACAAAGGCACAACCAAACATATAAATAAAAACATAAGTAGGTACACAAGTAGGTAGATACAGTCCACACGCAAAGATACTCCTTTTTGTTCGATTGGCGCCCTTATGCCCCGCGCGGTAAGAGTTGCCACGGGGTATCTGTGACTGTGGCCGACCGTACAGTAGGTACATTATTTACAAAACAGACACATTTTATAGCTACACGTCGACCTTTACATTAATCGATGTGGATTGGCTCACACATTGATTAATGTAAAGGCAGTCTAGTCTATTGGCTATCATGGCAGGATACTGTTGGCGCTGGCTCGCACGCGACGCACCAGGGACACGTTATAAGCTTAAGGGTAGACGATAGCAACGTGGCGGGAAAATCAAAATTTTTACAGTTTTTTATATTTTGTAGCTAAACTGAGCAATTTTTGTTCAGCGATTTTTCGTTCGCGGCAATAACATAGTATTCTTTTCATTATTGTAAACAAAAGAACAACAATAATTCAGCCGATTATGTGTTCTGGTCTACGAAGCAGTGGCACTGCCCAAAAAACTTGTCGTAGACCAGAACACATAATCGGCTGAATTATTGTTGTTCTTTTGTTTACAATAATGAAAAGAATACTATGTTATTGCCGCGAACGAAAAATCGCGAAAGTGAAAATTTTGAATTTCCCGCCACATCGCTATCTTTCTACCTTAATATGGTCGTATTTAGAATCAGTCGGGCGGACTGTCAGCAATGCTTCAGCCAATTAGACAATTTTAGCCGAAAAATTGTGGTTGCGTGATGCGTCTGGCACAGGAGCGTGAGCATGAAGAGGCCTTTACTCAGCAGTCAGTGGGTGTTAACAGGCTGATGATGAAGAGACAACTTTGTATCTTACTCTATCTTGTGGTATCTAAGGTTGGTTGTCTGTTCTGAAACTGGTCTTCAAACAACTAAAGGCTCATTATGGTCATATCAAGAATCAGTCGGGCGGTTTGTCAGCAATGCTTCATTCAGATTCATAACCCGAGTACTCGCGTCTGACCGTGACCATGATTAATGACCCGGCTGACTTATATGGGGCTAGTCGTAACCTACGGTCAGGGGCCTTAGCCTGTAACGTAATGGCGTGTCAATGGCGTCCTAGCAGAAGGACAGACCCGGGGTTTCCTCGTTTATCTCCTACAACCAGAGAACTGATCCTCTAGAATTACAATCAGAATATTCTTTGCTGTACTACAAACACATTAAAAGGCCCGACAGCATTCATAAATCGTAATTGAAGCCGTCAACTAGGAGCCCATTTTGGCACCATTGCGTTACAGGCTAATGCCCCCCCAGGTCTACAAAAGCTGCTAAACCACTAAAAGCTCATTACGGTCGTATTTAGAATCAGTCGGGCGGTCTGTCAGCAATGCTTCATTCAGATTCATCACCCGAGCACTCAGCAGCGTCTGACCGTGACTATGATTAATGACCCGGCTGACTTATATGGGGCCAGTCATGACCTACGGCCAGTAAGCAGTGGCCTGGGGTCTACTCACAAACACAATGCATGCAATAAAAGATATCCGTATTCGGGCTTGTGTAGGGAGTCTTCATGTGTTGAACATGAAGTGTGTCGAGGTCCTAAAAATAGTTAAGCCTAAGGATTCTCATGTAACGGCTCATTTTCAGCAAAAAATGCATCCAAAAAGAAGTTTTTTTTTATTTTATTTTTTATTGACGGCGTTGGTGTTAATCTTACTGCTGGACATAAGTTTCTTCCTTTACATGCCACAACCACCTCGATCAAAACTCAAAAGCTAAACTCTTTTATAATTTGGTTCAGAACGGTGCGATTATTCTTATTGTATCAATATTTTTTTTCTTAAAATCTCGAAATAATTTTCAGTCGATCGGATGAATTCTGTTCTGTGGCCGCAGTAGGACCCCTGTACATAATAGCTGTTTATTATGTGACCTCGGTGACCTTTGTTTAGGGGTCTAATGAAGGAAGTAATTGCGGTATAATGTATGGAGCTCGTAAACTGTTTCGTTTTATACAGACGTCTCACCATGCTGAGAATATCTCGGAAATGTAAGCGCATTCTTTTGGTTTCACTTAAAGGCCCGGGGCATAGTGAATTAGCCCGCGCGCAAAAAAAAATGCACATAATCGACTCCTGTATCAAATACACTAAACAAATCGAAAATTTTCACTTAGCAAACCCTAGAATTAGGCGAGACCTATCTAACACAGCCAGTTCCATGTTGATATCCATAACAGATTGCAAGATATTTTAGTTGAAAAAAAGTGCGCTGTCTATTTTTTTTTCAGCCAAAATATCTTCAAAACGTTTATGAATGTCAACACGAAACTGCCTGTTTTAGATAGCTCTCACCTAATTCTAGGGTTAGATATGTGAAAATGTTCGATTTGTTTAGTGTATTTGACACAGGAATCGATTGAGTGCATTTTTCTTGGCGCGCCGGAAATTCACTATGCACGGCGTCTTAAGGCTCGGTATAAGGCTAACTAGCGCCACCAATGTTGAAAAAATTATATGTCCCTTCAGAAGAAGTTTCTGACAAAATCCTAAGATGAGCTCATGCGCCATGCTTTTCTAGATTTTTAAGTGTAGGTACCCAACTCAATTTCTAGTCTTAAGCTAAAAAATTTTCGATAACCGCCAAAAACGGCCGCTTTTGGCGGTTATCGAAAATTTTTTAGCTTATAAGTAAGAAAAGGGTATCTACACTTAAAAATCTAGAAAAGCATGGCGCATAGGCTCATCTTAGGATTTTTTCAGAAACTTCTTCTACAGGAAGATATGATTTTTTTAACATTGGTGGCGCTAGTTAGCCTTATACCGAGCCTTAAGGCCGCCGATCGCGGTTGGGATCCCTATCACCGGGTGCTATTATCCTGTAAAAAGAGTTAGGATCTTTTGTAACACCTTGTATACATTTTATAGGTATAGCAGTGACGTGGCGTCTATGCTGCGTCTTCGCCTCATATCTCTTCTGTGTGCCTGGCCCCTTATAGTTTGAAAACGCTTGTTAAAATAATCTCGTAAATTTCATATAACTTCGGCTAACAGTTGCTCGGCATAAAAAAAATACTTTTTCGTACAATAAGTAAAGAAAACTTTCAGCAATTTTATTATTCATAAGCAGTATTGCCACAAAAGAGAGAAATACAAAAGGTCTACGTTTATACCAAGTAACGTAACGAATGCACTACGTTGTAATATCTATTGTGTATGTGGTGGCTCATAGAGGGTTTGATTTTGTTATTGTTTTATTTTTTTGTGTACAAATAACAAGATCTGTTAACAATTTTATTCAACAGCGGAACAACGGTCTTTAATAAAAACGAGGTCGTCACCAATAAAAGCAAATACGACACCACTTTTAGTGATAATAATAAAATTAAAATGTTGTAGTTCTCGGATTTCTTCCATTATCATGTACTATCTATATGCCATTGCTTCTTGCCAAATTTCATGATTCTAGGTCAACGGGTAGTACTATAGGCTAGGATTCCCTTGATAAACGTTTTTGATAAACATTTTAACTTGATATTACGCGTTACTGAGAAAAGGGTCTTGATAGATAGACAGACGGACAACTTGATCCTGTAATGGTTCAGTTTTTCTTTTTGAGGTCCAGAACCCTAAAAATGAAAATTATAGTGGTCTTCTGAATTTCCCAATGTTTTTTTTACCCTGTGGTAAAAATGGCTGCATAATTTACTATTTTCTTTTGAAGATACAATCTGCTTTACATTTTTGAGCCAAAGGCATGGACTAACGAATCACAAACTACGTGTCTATTTCAGAGAATCTTGAAAATTCCAATTATGTATGTATTTTATAGCACAAAAGAATACAGCGATTCCAGTGTGAAATTAAAGTTATGAATACTGATTTACTTGTAAGAAAAACTTAATATTATTTCATGCCAGGTATTTAAATTAAGACCTTTTTCATTTTCATTTCTCACGTCGGTGTTGTATATTCTACAAGTTTGTTGTACTTATATAAATAGCGTCTAAGAGTATCTCCTTACATTAGATGCAATTTACCATTATTTTGCTCGAAATCTCAGTCAATGAAGCGGATATAATATATTTTCTGTTTTATTCAGATGTCTTTCCTGTGTACTAGGCCCATCTTAAGATGACCAGATGGTATAGATACTGGGCATTTGGGCAAGGCTACTCCATCTAAAACAATATCCCAAGCACTGCAGCGTCCGAGCGAGTGGTAACTTCACCCATCTAGTGTGAGTGAATGTGCTGTATAAATCATCTGAATACTTAGATGCAAAGGCTTAGATGCAATCTGCAAAATAGTCTGGTGTGTAGGTAAGAGTTTGTTTTACCTCAGTCCAAAAAAAACGTCGTGTTAAAACATTGCCCAAGCCTTGGCGTATAAATCTCAGTTAATATCGACCCTCGTCAGTCTTGTAATTAGACTGGACGTTAAGAGAGACGTCCCATACGCTACCACTGAGTACACGCGTGTTTTGTGCAATATTTATTTGGGCTTTATTTGACTTGGGGGTCTACCGGCTAAAACGAAGCTGATTACCATTGGTGGAAATCGAAGTTCGATTTATGAAAAATGAACTGGGTGGCAGTAAAATGAACTGGGTAGCAGTACATTTTTCAAAAATCGAACTTCGATTTTCGTCACTGGTAATCGGCTTCGTCTTAGCCGGTAGACCCCCTGGAGGCTAGGGTTACTAAATCTTAGGATTTGTCCTGAGATCTCCGGATTTTTAGGGTGGTATTACAGAACGCTCCTATATAATGTTACAGTTTAAACTCTTCCCGCCCAGTCGGAGTTTAAACATCGTTTAGTAGTGTGGATGATAAAACAGTGCATGTTTTGATTTGAATGTCCCTATCCTGTCGCTGAACTACCCGACCAAGCCAACTAGGCAACTGGCACCTAGGCAGCCGCATACAAACCAGGTCCCTAGTTGACTTGGTCGGATAATATGGACATTCTAATTAAAAAATGCATTGTTTTATCGTCAGTGCTACTAAACCATGTTTAAGGGTAGACGATAGCAACGTGGCGGGAAATTCTAAATTTTCCCAGTTGATGAAAAGAATACTGTTTTATTGCCGCGATCGAAAAATCGCTGAATAAAAATAGCTCACTTTAGCTACAAAATGTAAAAAACTGTGAAATTTTTGAATTTCCCGCCTCGCTGCTATCTTCCAGCCTTAACCCTAACGAGCTTTCTGTAATACCTACCACCCTAGACTCTTTTTAGAATTTTGGCCAGATTTTGGAAATCTTACCTACTCTCGGGATTTTTTGAATTTTCTATAAGTAGAGTATATTTTTAGACATGAGAGTAGACGCTTAAGTATATGTACACTTCCGTTGCAAAGTCGCCCGTAACGCAAGTGGATACAGACTTAAGCCCCTGACCAACTACAGCATCGAATAGCAATGGACTGTTGTTTATGGTAATGAGTCAGATAGGCAAATCACTGTTTTCCCAATTAAGCTCACAATTTGAACCAGTCGGATGGTTTAATTTAAACGAATGATTCGGTCAATGTTCAGGCTATGCGCCGCTATGTTTCCGCGGTGATAATTTTGTGGCTAAATTATTTGACTAGCGGTTGTGGCCTAGTGGTAAGAACATTGGACTCGGAAAAGAGAGACCCAGGATCGATTCCACATACATACATTATCTGTGTGTTTATTCTGTAAAATATCTGTGCTAGTCCTCAAAACCGAGTTTTTTTGCGGGGAAAATACCTCTTATCGAAACAAACAATCTTTTTTTTTTTCGATTACTAATTCGTATGATCAAAAAAAAAAATATTTGTTATGCATTATTGTTTGCGGCGAGTGCTTGTATTGAAAACCGAGCTAGCGAAGGTTTCTAAAATTGAGCCACGAGCGTAGCGAGTGGTTCAAAAAAGAAACCTGAGCGTAGCGAGGTATTCAGAAGCACGAGACGCAAATAATATTGCATTCGTGCGAAACACAAAAGTTTTCATCTCACAGAAGCGAGGAAATGTTTTTGTTAGCCAAGCGGGAAAAACTCTATAGACAACTAATTACAGGCAAAACAGGTGAGTCAAATAAGTTCCTTTGAAAAGCATATTTTACTGTAGTCACGGCTGCCGCACTAATGCAATGTACCTATGACTTTGTTTCTTTTCAAAGTTACGTATTTGTGAATTTGAAGTAGCGAAACCACTCGCTAACGGTGAAGGAAAAACATCGTGAGGAAACCCGCGGCTTAGTTGCCTCTACACGTATTGACTCTTCTTTTCTGTGGGCTAGGCCGACTATATAAGCTGTCAGGATGTGCTGGGCAAGCCTACTCCATCTAAAATTCTAAAGCAATGTAAGAACAGATCGATCTCAAGTAGGTGATCTCAGACGACTATTAATTGGTATTAATAGTCGTCTGAGATCACCTTCTTGATAGGGTGGTCCCTAACATAGCGTGTAGTAATGCTAACTAATAGCAACCGAACCTTCCCGCCATTTCTAGAGCCCGGAACCTACAAAGACACGCAAACTAAGCTGATGCAATTTAATTTCTACCTTAAGGGCACCTCTCCCTATATCATGCCCTAATGGATATAGCTGTGTGAGAGAATTAAATTAGGTAAAGGTACCATTTAAGGGGCCTTTTGCTCTTCTTAATTAAGAATCTCACTTTGCTCTAGGGATGGGCGGAGAGCGGGCGAGAGATGCGAATAAACTTGTCTTTTGCTGTTTTATCTGACTTTATCTCACTTGTCTGTTCACTTGTTACTATTCACTTCAATATCTGTAAATTTACAACGAATATTTATTTTGGGTAAGAATTTTTCTTATTTTGATAATTATAATAGAGCCTAGATTCTAATAAACATAATTAGAGCTGAGTGTAGGTCCCTTTGTATTTCGTAAACGATTAAACTTACTTGTATTTATTTATGACAAGTTTTGGTTCCCATTTGGAGACCTTAATCATGGAGATGAGAGGGCCTTCGCGACGCCGTGGCTAGCCTCAGACTGCGTGCCACTAGACGCTGCGCGCGCGCCGACAGTCCGGTGCGGGGGCTTCTATTTGATTGCACTCTTTTCTTTTTGGCCTTCTCAGTCTTAAACTTTTCTTTTTAGGCTGGAGAAGAAATAAAAATGTTAGGGTGCAAACCGATCTTTTCAATCACACAAAAACTCTGATTAAAAAAAAATAGGAAGGTTGCGGGTTCAAGTCCTGTCCCGAGTGAATTTTTTCAACTTATTATAAATGTTAAAAAAAAAATAGGTAAAAAAACTTTTTAAGTTAAACGGTTTTATGTTAAACATACATTGCAATGTTTAAGATAAATGTACTAAAAACCAAAAAATAATAAAATAGATACAGTCGTGGGAATTATAATCATATGCATAGACTAGACTAAAATAAAACCGTGGGGCACGTCAATTGTCTACAATCGTTGATTAAAATGTTTGTTTTGTAATGTTACACTATAATTAGGCAGTTGACGTGCCCCACGGTTTTATTTTAGTCTAGTCTATGCATATGATTATAATTCCCACGACTGTATCTATTTTATTATTTTTTGGTTTTTAGTACATTTATCTTAAACATTGCAATGTATGTTTAACATAAAACCGTTTAACTTAAAAAGTTTTTTTACCTATTTTTATTTTCTAGTTTTTAGTTTTTATTTCGCATTCTGTTTAATTCATATAGTACATTGTATTATACTGGTTGAGCACTTTCATTTGATACCCATATTGATGGGATCGATAAAACCTACGTTATCCGCCATTTTGTAGCGGCCGCCATCTTGTATTTAATTTTTTTATAGTATATTGTATTCTGCTTGTTGAGCCCTTTCATTTGATACCCATATTGATGGGATTGATAAAACCTACGTTATCCGCCATTTTGTAGCGGCCGCCATCTTGGATTTCAATTTTTTATAGTATATTGTATTCTGCTTGTTGAGCCCTTTCATTTGATACCCATATTGATGGGATTAATAAAACATAAATTATCCGCCATTTTGTAGCGGCGGCCATCTTGAATTTATAATGATAATGAATAAACATAATTGTATTGTCACCAAAATCCAAAGTGTATACAAAATTTCAGATTAATCGGTTGACAGGAAGAGGGTGAAATTTGAATTACTAAATTTGACCCAAGAAAGAATAAAGAATAAATAATAAAACAAACGGGGTGAGCTAAATAAAACCGTTTAATAAAAATACATTTAGTGCGTGAGTAAGTGATGAGCTCAATGGCATTCTAAGATGAGCTAGATTGAGCTAGAGACACAAAGAAATATCTCTGAGAGTGACAACGCAAGGGAGCGAATCAATCTCTTTAATCATACAATTCGCGCACCTCTAATTGACAATCTCACTTGGCGTCCTCCATTACACTGATTTACTACTTAAATTATAAGGCTTTTAGGAAGCTGAAAAAATGCACAGGAATTTATTCTCCTGCCGCCGTTTGGAGTTAATTTAGAAAAAAGAGGCCTTCTTCTTATCGGTGAACTCTTTCGTTGACTAATGTCGCTTTTTGGGGTTCCATCGGAAGGGAAGTGAGCCTTTCTAGCACTGAGGAACTACAGGTCACGAGTTATGAGCGCTCGACGAAACTTGTGGGGATGTCCGCGCAAGTGTGTACAATCGCGCGCAAAATGTCTAATATCCACGCGGGATCTAATACTGACGCTGAGCTGAACTATAGTTGAGTGAGATACTTTAAAAATCGGAGAAACTGACTAAACTTATATATTGAAAGTATTCTTTGCGGATTTTGCACTCGTTAAATTTTAAATGGTTTTCTATTCAATTATTTTAACGGACATTACGATAAAACTGGTGTACAATCAATGAAAAATAATCTCAATCCAATATGTATTGTTCTCAATAACTTTTTTGAATCTTTCTGAACTGTCTTTTTAAAACATTTTGTTTCGGCATTCTTTCTGCGACGAAACAAAAAACGATGTGCGCGATCTCACCTCTCCGTCGCCCCTCTCGTCCCCCGCCAAACAGACCCAAAAAATGACTTCTGCGCATTCAAGGTCAGCGCTCATAACTCGTGACGCTACCTGTACAATACCAAATTTGGCCCTATAAAGCTCGGCACAACGACCTTGTGGTGAGACTGCGCAAGAGAATTTGTATTTAGCACTATACAAGGTGTTACAAAAGTACCTAACTCTTTTTACAGGGTAATAGCACCCGGTGATAGGGATCACAACCTAAATATTTTTTTTTGCTCTATGACGTTCCGTTA
Source organism: Zelleria hepariella (assembly GCA_949319315.1). Lineage (NCBI taxonomy): Eukaryota > Metazoa > Arthropoda > Insecta > Lepidoptera > Yponomeutidae > Zelleria > Zelleria hepariella. Next base: position 1,794,735 of record OX439380.1, on the reverse strand, counting down.
ATTTTTAAATTAATAAAATGTGAACAATGTGGCGGCAGAAAAGTATTTTTATTAATATTGTTTTCTTTGACTTTCACAATGTTTTAACAATTCAAAGCTATGTAAATGCACCTACACGCACAAACATATTTTTAAATTTGAGCTAATAACAAAAACAAAAAAGTTGTTTTTCTTTTATTTTGAGGTTATAAAATAAAAATTGTTTTTTTCAACTTTATTTTACAGATTTGACATCCTGTTGACCAGTAGGTTACACCCTGTAAAAAGAGTTAGGTACTTTTGTAACACCTTGTATATTCACGATTCAGGTTCTGTCCAAACAAGGGCTGACGTGGCAAGCTAATGGCGGGGCCATCATCTTCATGTTTAAGGCCGGCCACAACCAGACGGAATTATTCCGTAACGGAAAAACGAATCGAACGCAGCAACTGCATACAAATCTACGAAAATTCCGGAAAAAAAACTGTATGTGTGTGGTAGATTTGTAGATATGCAGTTACTGCGTTCGGAATCCTGATTCGATTTTTTTCCGTCCGGAATTCCGTCTGTATGTGGCGGCCTAACACGCATATAATGATTCTCGCGCGCTACGCTCGATGTGTTTTGTTTGGCACAGATCGTGTACGGAACCTTAGAATCGCACGTCTTTCTTGGCCAAACAAAGAACGCGAGTCGGTCCCTAAGTCACGCAGCAGGGTCAAAGGTCAGAGTTTTTAATTTCCCTTCTTTGCGCCGACAAAGACTGTGCCATCCGTTTGCTCGTCAAACACGCTTTGAGTAATTTTCTAGAGCCACTTGACTTGGATTTTGATCCCTTTTTTGTTTTTTAAGGTCCAAACCTAGGTAAAACTAGCGCCGCCAATGGAAAAAAACATATCTTCTTTTTGAATGCGTTTTTTGCTAAAAACCCTTCATTTGGTTATTAACGCGAAGCTTAACAATTTTTATGACCTAAGGTTTTTTTAGATTCTAGAACCTACGAATAAAATCTTTTATCGCCAAAAGTGGCTACTTTTAGCATTGCTACACGCTAGGACTATGGTATTATGGATACCATGGTAGCTCTTAGAGTTTTAAGCAAAAACGCATCCAAAAAGAAGATATGATTTTATTCCATTGGCGGCGCTAGTTGTGCCTAGGTATTCACCTTAAAGCACTAACTCATGGTAACTAAATATGCAGAGATGAAGCCGTGGTGGCCTAGTAGAAGATTGAACTCGGAAGCGAGAGACCTAGGTTCGATTCCCGGTCCTTACATGTGCTAACAAACAGATCTGGCCGAGCGGGTCAAGCCAAAGAAAATAATATCTCAGTTCTCGAAACGACCTTGAAAAAAAAAACAATGCCGTTAATTTCCACCCTGTATACGCTTCCATATTTCTAGCGCCAGATTTGGGAACCATTTATCAGCGGGCAGGATTTATTCAAATTAGCAGAAATACAAATCAATTGGTCTTCTGCTCGCATGCCCGAGTTAATTACTGGACACTGTGCCTCGCGAATGGATTAAAATTGAATTAAAAGCTGAGTACTTAGGTATCGAGTCCGTGTTTAAATTAAATCTAGCTCGTTTTATCTGATGCCATACCATCTCTTTGTCGATCGAGTAAGTAGTTTGATTTTTGGTCAATTATCATTGGAGCCATCAATAAATTTGTTCACGGGTACTGACTGAGCTGTCAAATAAGGTAGGTAGTGGCAAGTAAACCTTACGCTACTGCTCCACTTTCTTGTTAACAGCGTCCAGTGGCACCTTCACTCACTCAAGACTGGTGCAGTGACCACTCAGATGTTACAGTGCCTGGGACATTGTTTAGATGGAGTAGGCCTGCCTAGAACACCTATACCATCCTGGCGGTCTACCGGCTAAAACGAAGCCGATTACCATTGCCAAAAATCGAAGTTCGATTTATGAAAAATTAACTGGACGGCAGTAAAATAAACTTGGGTGGCCGTACACTTTTCAAAACTCGAACTTCGTTTTTCGCCAATGGTAATCGGCTTCGTCTTAGCCGGTAGACCCCCTGACAACTTCTACTAGCCCACAGAAATGACAAGTCAATACGTGAAAGAAGGCATCGCGAGGTAACCCACGGCTTAGTTGGCTCCACACGTACTGACTTGTCTAGCTTATGAAAGTTTCAAAAACCATTTTAATGTTGTTCCGCAACGAGTAGATAATTGAGTAACTTCTGATGGATTTGTATAATTGAATTTCAGGGGCTTCAGTGTCTAACTTTTGAATCTATCGCGATCTCTTTCAATTGTATCGGGATCATGATCGTGATTGGGACTTTAGAATGGAATTTTCTAAGTTTTAAATCACAGTCTCTAACAGAACGAATGGGTCGAAACGCCATACAAATTGAATGATATTGAGTGAACGATTTTGCTATTTTCTTCACTCCATATCCTTCAAAATCGAGTCGCAATCCCTATCCCTACTCAATCAATTTCAATTACAGTTTGAGTCAAATAAATTCAGTCAGCAGTCAGCACCCTGCAAACGTCAAATTGAAAGCGATCGCGATATATTCAAAAGTTAGACAATTTAGCCCCAGATCACAATAAAATACAGACAGAATGTAATTATTTTCCAACATGAAGCAGCAAAAACTCCAACAGACTGAACCCTTGTCATTCATAGCATTCTGATGTCAAATGCGTACGAAAATACACTACATGCATGGAAAGCGACATTCCAAATTCTAGCACAGTATTGTAATTTATTTATTTTTCACCCGTTTGAAAGCTAACAGACAGACACACACACAGCCCTCTTTTTGGGTGGGATGTCATCCTCATTGAGTAGAACTTGTTTCTAGCCCTTTTTTAGTCAATTTTGTCCCAAGGGATAGATTATAGGGTCCCGGTTTGAAAGGTGAGTTCTCCATAAGTTTATTATTTCGTGTAGCCCAAATTGGGATTGAATTGAAATTGAACCGCGGTGGGTGTGCCAATTGCTTTCCAATTTATTTATTCACACAATTACCCGCTGTACAGTCAGCGACACGTTAAGATACCCCTTTTTGTTTTGTTTTGGTCAGTGACTGACACCCAACTCAGGGTTGTTTAGTTTAACAAGATAGTTTTAGTAACGCTTGAAACTAAAAATAAATTTATCACAAGCGTTATATTCGTGATATTTCAAAGTGGCACTGCTCTGCACTTCTCTATGGGCGCAATAGGGTAAGGATCTATAAAAACAAAAAGTGAGTTTGTTCCAAATCGGCGAGATGTGAACTTTGTCACGTTACAGGGGTTACCTGTTAGTAACGCCCTGTGACGGAAGCTAATATTAAAGAAGAAATAAGTAAAAGTAAAGGAAAGAAAGAAGTTAAGAGGTGGGTTATTTATTTGACAGCGTTACTTATAACTTAGAATTAGGACCTAGATGACTAAATAAAAGTAAGAGAGCCTATCTGAAACTCGTTTGGAGAATTTGGAACTCTTCAGGCGTCTTCGGTTCTTCGGAGCTTAGCGGACGCCGGTCGAGGTGAAACGGTTTCCGGTTTCCGATTCCGTGAACGAGGCCTTTCCAGGCCGGACTGCCGCTTGAAGATGAAGGTTTGAAGAGGGTGTTCGTTATGCGGGGGCTCAAAAGGCTGGCCCGCCGCTTGAAGATGAGGACGGTGTTGGTCGAGCGAGGGCTTCAAGGCTGGCCCGTCGCTATGAAGTCTTGTAGTTAAGGTTGGTAGAGCGGGGGCTTTCCAGGCTAGCCCGCCGCTTGAAGTCGAGGATGAAGCTTTGAGGACGACGAGGTCTTCAGTTTTAGATCTTCAGTGATATAGATCTTCAATTCTTCAGATTTTTCGAGGTATTTTCTCAGAATTTCCCGGGCCTGCCTGGCCCGGGAATCTGGCCTATATTTCTCTTTCGGCTGTGGTGCCGAAGAGAAGACTGACCTTTGTTGTTGTTGGATCGATAAGGAAACCTCGTAAGAACGATTTTGTTCTTTTTGTAGATTTTGAATTCAAAAATCTTGCCTCTTTATCTTTTTGTTGATCGCCGTGTCGAAATAAGTGCTCCAAGTAGTTTATGATCTCCTTCGACCGGCTCCATAAAGGTTTTTATGACATAAATTAAGAAAAGTAGCCTATGGTTGACAGAATTTGAATACAATTTCAAAATAAAGAGTAATTCCAAACAATGTGTCAAAAACGTCAATATTTTTTCGAGACCACAAAATATCAAAGCATTTTATATTTTGTGTCTCAAACATTAGTAAATCACTATAGTTTAGTGCTATAACAATAGTTTTGATGAAGTGAAGTGGCCGTAGATGTATGAGGATACATAAAAGTATATAAAAGTGCGTGTGAAGGTGAAAATGCAAAGGTGAATGTGATGCCCGTGATTTGAGGATTGCAGTGTTATCCTAAGAACTGGAGCTTCAACTGTGCAACCGTGAGTTTCGTAGCATCACATGTAGTTATTTACATCGAACACATACAAGGGTAGGGTGAACCCTACAATACCCCAAAAACCCCCAAAAAAAAATTTTTTTTTCTAAGGAAAATAATTTTTTTGGTTAAAATTTTGGTTTAAGAAAATATGTACAAGAAAACGCGTCTTAATTCAGTATTTAGAAGACAGTTTCTATTAAGTGACCGTCTCTACACACGTACGCTAACCTAACACTATTCTATCTTTCATTCATCACACAATCATTGGTTGGGGTAAGGTTCACATTCTATGACACAAACTCCAGAGAAGGCACCATTGAGTCACACTCTCCTGACGTAGGCTTTACAAGAGTCGTCACCCGCTCGTTTAATGAAAACCCAGACTATTTACACTAACAGGGGCTTGTTTAAAGAGTTGTCAACCGCTCCGTAAGGAAAACACTAAGGTGTTTAGAAGAAGAACCTCTAAAGTAACTTCCTAGTGGGTCAAGGTAGCACTAGGGAGTTAAAGAATATCTACTTAGTAGTTAGTGACTTCCTAGTGAGTCAAGGGAGCACTAGGGAGTTCAGTTTAAGAAGAATTAGTCACTTGCTAGTGAGTTGAGAGAACACTAGCGAGTGTAGTTGGTTGAGGGCCAACCACAAAATAAGATTAAGTTAAAAGGGGTCTTTAGCTGGCTGAAGAGCCTACCTAAAGGATAAGGTGAAATATTTACAACTATTTACAAAAGGGCAATATAACAAAGAGAACGTTATATTTTAAAGTCTTTGACATGCCAGCGACTTCTTGTTCCGCTTGGGTCTTCTAGTATATACACTAAGGGCGATAATTTTTGAATTACCTTACATTTTATATATCTAGGGGCAAGTTTAGCACTAAAGTATGTGCCAGCATTGCTAAGTACGTAATTCTTTCGCCAGACTAAGTCGCCGACGTTAAATTCTTTAAAGGAATGCCTTAAGTCGTAACGTGCTGCATTTTTTGTATGAGCCACGTGGAGAGCAACTTGAACTTTATCGAATATTGAAGAGAGTAATCCGATATTGTTCGCATAGATATCTCTTGGCAAAAAGGTGAATTCGTTGACATCGTAACCCTGAGAAAAGATTGTACCAGAAGTAATAGGTTCACGACCAAAAACTAGGAATGAAGGGGTAAAACCTGTTACCGCATTTACAGAATTATTCAAGGCAGCCTGTATAATCGGCAGATGGATATCCCATGTTCTATGGTCATCGCCAACGAGGGAAGCTAGGGCGGTAATAATTGTTTTATTATACCTTTCAGTAGGATTAACTTGTGGACAATAATGGGGATTGAAGTTAGCAAATGGAATCTCGTACTTCCTAATCAGGTTGTGAAATTCTCGTGATTGGAATTGAGATCCATTGTCCATTATAATAGTTTGTGGTACACCATGTACAAGAAAGACAAAGTTTTCTAAGTAGAAGATGATATTTGAAGCCGTAGCTCGTTTTATAGGAAAAATTAGAGAGTATTTCGTGAAGCAGCAATTCACCACCAGGATGTGTTGATTGCGTTTTCTAGTCATCGGTAAGGGACCGATTAGATCAAGAGATATGCATTGAAAAGGTCTCGAGCAGATCTTTGGTTTGCCCATCGGGCCATACGGGGAATGGTTGGACTGTTTATAAGCTAAACATAATTCGCAACCCGATATAATATTAGATATATCTTTAAACATGCCAGACCAATAATATAACAAGGACAATTTTTTATAAGTTTTAAAGATTCCTAGATGAGGTTCTGATGTTGAGCCATGATGACTTCTAATAAGTGTTTCTCTTTCAGATGGTGGAGGTACTTCTTTCCAAATAAAGTCATCTGTAAGAGATAGGGGACTATGAGTACACCGAAGTAATTTGTTGTCTCTAAGAGTATAGTTTGGGTAACTGTCTGGATTGTCATGACAACCTTCTAGTAGTTTATTATAGTGGTCTTCAGGAGAAGAGGGAAGGTTGTTCTGAGCAATTGGAGCAACCATTTGAAGAGCAGCAGTAGCGTTATTAGGACGTGAGAGTAAATCTGGAACAACGTTATCTTTACCACGTTTATGTTTCAGATCAATGTTAAAGGCTGAGAGACGAAGTGCCCATCTAGCTAGCCTGCCAGAAGGGTTGGATAGATTGAGAAACCATTTCAAGGCGGCATGGTCAGTGAAGACGGTAAATTGTTTGCCGTTATCTAAGTAACAACGCCAATGTTCAAGAGCAGTAATTACAGCAAGAGTCTCTCTTTCTGTAGTAGAATAATTTTGTTCTTGCTTGTTGAGGGATTTGCTCATGTAGGCAATGACAACTTCTTTCTCGTTCTGGATCTGCGTGAGCATGGCTCCAATTCCATGGTTCGAGGCGTCGCAGTGAACGGCAAAAGGAAGTTCGAAGTCAGGACAGGCAAGAACTGGAGTAGTCACTAACAATTCTTTAAGTTTTAGGAAGGCGGTGTTGGCTTCAGGAGTCCAAACGAATTTTGGAGCATTCTTCCCAGTTGAAGATAATTTATTGAGAGGAGCAGCTAAGGTGCTGAAGTTGGGAATGAATCGTCTGAACCAGCTACAAGTACCATGAAATCTTCGGACTTCTTTTTTGCTAGTAGGGGTTGGAAATTCGAGGATAGCGCGGATTTTATCAGGGTCAGCACGTAAACCGTGTTCGTCAACCACGTAACCAAGGTATTTAAGTTCCTTTTTGAAAAATTGGCTTTTTTCAAAAATTATAGTTAGTTTAGCTTTAGCTAGCTTCTCGAGGACTTTAAGTAAGAGAGAAATATGTTCGTCAAAAGTTGGACTCACGATGATAATATCATCGAGATAACAAAATACCTTATAGTCAAACTCAGGGGTAAATAAGGTATCCATGAGTCTTTGTTGGGTAGCAGGAGCGTTAGTCAGACCAAATGGCATAACGACGAATCTATACATTCCTCTCCCAGGTACATAAAACGCTGTTTTATCTCTATCAGGGGCATTTAAGGGGACTTCCCAGAAAGCTTTAGCAATGTAAATACTGGAAAGGTATTTGGCATTTTTAAGGTGGTCTAGGATTTCATTCATAAAAGGGAGACTATAGGCATCACGACGAGTGACAGCGTTAAGTTTTCTGCTATCGACACAGAAGCGCCATTCACCATTCTTCTTTGGAGTGATAAGGACAGGAGAGAGCCAAGGGCTTTCGCATTTTTCAATGACCTTCCATCTAATCATTTTATCGACCTCATCAATAAGTGCCTTTTGTTTTTCAGGTGAGAGCCTGTAGCAGCGCTGCTTGATAGGAAGAGTATCACCAGTGTCGATTTTATGACAAATTAAATGAGTACGACCAAGTTCGCCTTTTTCTTCAAAAGAAATAGATTTAAATCGAGTAATAATGTCATCCGCAATGACTTTTTGTTCAGAAGTTAAAAATTCGTAGGGTAGAATTTTCTTTTCAGAAGAAGTAACTACGTTACATTCAAGTTGGTTAGAGAAAGCAGAGTTTAGTAGCTCTGGCACAAGATTAAATTCTTTCCAAAAATCGACACCAAGAATAATTGAGGGGTGTATTTCAGGAAACACATGACCTCTAATGATGTGAGTTTGGTTATTAAAGGTAATAGGTAAGTCGATATAACCTAGCGATTTAACTCTATGGTTATCTGCTGTAGTTACAAAGATAGAGCACGACTTGGATAGGGTGTAGCCCAGTTTTAAGATTTCAAGGTGAGAATTATTACCAAGTATGGTAATTGAACTACCACTATCCAATAATCCGAAGAAGGGAGAACCGTTTAAGAGTATTTTTAAGAAGGGCCTGTTGAAATCTCTTTCCTTCTCGTAGAGAATTGAAGAAGTTTTATAGAGTTGAAAGAAATTTCTAAGGCTAGAGAGCCAATTCTGCCATTCTTCAGGATTAAATTTGGATGAGATATCTAAGTCGTGCTTAGCTAGTTTTTTGAGTTTTTAAGGTCTTTTTTGCAGTTGGGACAATCTATTATTTTATGCCCACTTAGGCCACACTTGAAGCACACTAGATCACGTGGTTCCGGACATGAGTGGAACGAGTGGTCACTTGTGCGACAGCGGTAGCAATAGTTTGACTTATTTTTATATTGCGTAACACTGTTAACGCGTTTAGGATAGAAGTTCTGTTTAGTTTCAGAATTATGGGCAGATGAGTTAGGAGTTTTTGAACAGGAAGAATAGTTGAATTCTGTCGCTAGAGAGTTGAAAGCGGGTTTCGGATCCTTAAAATTCCTATCCCTGTCTAGGATGCGTTCGTAATCTTGACAAGCCGTGATTAGAGAATCAATGGACGAGATATTTTTTAAAGCAATGAATATTGAGTAGGATGGTCTAATATTTCTAAGTAGGATTTTTAGTTGTTCAGGTTCAGAAAGTTTGTTTTCAAGGCGGGCAAACATTCCGAACATGATAGATACATAGATGATAATAGTTTCTGATTCACCTTGTGTTCGCGAGTTGATCGTGGCTAGTAGCTTGTAGTCATAATCGTACTCGCCAAAATCTTTGATTAGTAATTCGCAAAGTTGATCCCACGTTAGGTTAGGGTACCTAATTTTTTGGAATCTATACCAATGAAGAGCCTTATCAGTGAAGATTTCTGAAGCTTGGTCAAGGAATTTTTCTTTTGGAATTTGCCTAGCAGTTCTAAATTCTTCTAGTTTGGTCAGATACGATTTGGGGCATGAGGTGCCATTGTAAGAGATTTTTTTAAGTTCCTTGATGGAATTTGGTGGAATCGTGGCTGAAGCAGAAGGAGCTGAACTGCAGGTAGGAGTGGGATTTGCCTGAAAAACGAGGGGTGAAGACTCTGCTGACGAGAAGGTTAGAGAATCGAAGCGTTTTTCGAGGTTCGAAAATTTTGCCTGTAGGTTAACGAGTTTTCCTTCGATGGAAGCGTCACAGTCACTAGTATCCATTCTTTCCAAGCGATAGTACATGTGGTGTAAGTAAGTTTCTACTTTTTTCGTAATCAAGGTAGAGGACTTAGTTTCGAGTTGTGTTATTTTAGTTTCTATGAAATTCAAAGTTATTTCGGCCTGTTCAAGGTCTTCTTGAATGGGGATAGTAGAGTTGACAATTTCGGTAGATGGAAGCGTTTCCGAGATTGTTTCTATCTGTTTTTTTAAGTTTACAAGGGATTCGGCTGGCGTTTCAAGGCGAATGCGAACCTCATATTCTATCTCAGGTTTATTGAGATAAGAGTATTTGATAGGACGAGACATTTTTAAGAGTTATTTACCTGATAGAGGTCTAAGTAAATAGCTAAGAGAGTAGATGAGATGAGATGAGGTTAATGAGATGATTTACACTAAGCCGAAAAGTTCCGAAAGGTTCAGCCAAAAGTTCAAAGTTTACTCACACAAGAGAGGGTGTGGTTTTAGAATTTTGGGAAGACTATAGTCTAATAATTTTGGGAAGACTACAATAATAACCCTGTCAAACAAAACCAGTTGGGCGCCAAAACTGTCACGTTACAGGGGTTACCTGTTAGTAACGCCCTGTGACGGAAGCTAATATTAAAGAAGAAATAAGTAAAAGTAAAGGAAAGAAAGAAGTTAAGAGGTGGGTTATTTATTTGACAGCGTTACTTATAACTTAGAATTAGGACCTAGATGACTAAATAAAAGTAAGAGAGCCTATCTGAAACTCGTTTGGAGAATTTGGAACTCTTCAGGCGTCTTCGGTTCTTCGGAGCTTAGCGGACGCCGGTCGAGGTGAAACGGTTTCCGGTTTCCGATTCCGTGAACGAGGCCTTTCCAGGCCGGACTGCCGCTTGAAGATGAAGGTTTGAAGAGGGTGTTCGTTATGCGGGGGCTCAAAAGGCTGGCCCGCCGCTTGAAGATGAGGACGGTGTTGGTCGAGCGAGGGCTTCAAGGCTGGCCCGTCGCTATGAAGTCTTGTAGTTAAGGTTGGTAGAGCGGGGGCTTTCCAGGCTAGCCCGCCGCTTGAAGTCGAGGATGAAGCTTTGAGGACGACGAGGTCTTCAGTTTTAGATCTTCAGTGATATAGATCTTCAATTCTTCAGATTTTTCGAGGTATTTTCTCAGAATTTCCCGGGCCTGCCTGGCCCGGGAATCTGGCCTATATTTCTCTTTCGGCTGTGGTGCCGAAGAGAAGACTGACCTTTGTTGTTGTTGGATCGATAAGGAAACCTCGTAAGAACGATTTTGTTCTTTTTGTAGATTTTGAATTCAAAAATCTTGCCTCTTTATCTTTTTGTTGATCGCCGTGTCGAAATAAGTGCTCCAAGTAGTTTATGATCTCCTTCGACCGGCTCCATAAAGGTTTTTATGACATAAATTAAGAAAAGTAGCCTATGGTTGACAGAATTTGAATACAATTTCAAAATAAAGAGTAATTCCAAACAATGTGTCAAAAACGTCAATATTTTTTCGAGACCACAAAATATCAAAGAATTTTATATTTTGTGTCTCAAACATTAGTAAATCACTATAGTTTAGTGCTATAACAATAGTTTTGATGAAGTGAAGTGGCCGTAGATGTATGAGGATACATAAAAGTATATAAAAGTGCGTGTGAAGGTGAAAATGCAAAGGTGAATGTGATGCCCGTGATTTGAGGATTGCAGTGTTATCCTAAGAACTGGAGCTTCAACTGTGCAACCGTGAGTTTCGTAGCATCACATGTAGTTATTTACATCGAACACATACAAGGGTAGGGTGAACCCTACAACTTTTGATTTAATGTCCCCTCCCCCCACACCGACTGACTTCGCTAATTTGAATTGTCAATGACTTACGAAGATTCGACGACAAGAATAATTTTATCTATTAGCTGTAAGTAGGTCATGGGATATGGAGTCTACTTTAGACATTTAGTAAATTTTTACCTATGTTAAGCTAACAATTTTCGGTTGCACGAGCACTACCTAACAGGGCAATTTTTAAATAGCTTTATTACTGAAACTTGTCATCTTCTAATTGCGATTTCCAACAACTTTTGTTCGACGACTTTTCGAATAACTTTTTATTTATTGAACGTTTTTTATTCTTTAAAAGTTTGCATTTGAACCATTTCGTGTGAATTCGTTAAACGTGTAGTTAAATTCAAGCTGACGTTTTGTCATAAATCGTGTTTGGGCCTTCGATCAAGGATAAAACTAGATACGACATAGAACTCTGAAAATGTGTCTGGAAAAATAGATGCCCAAATTGCCTTTGGGAGCTTATTTGCTCGTAGTCTTTGCAATTAAAGTAAAACTGTACACTTATGCAATAAGGTTGACATTCGAATATTAGACGTATGGTCGAAATGATGTTTCGTATTGTTCTATTGCTGATATCTTTTGTTTCTGTGGGGACAAATTTTTATTGTGATTTTAAACGTAATGCGGATTTTATGGGATTTAGTTCAGTGGTTTGGGCACTCTCGAAGAAAACTTTCGATCTACTGCTAAAATGTGTACATTACATTATTGGGTGGCGAGCGAGAAGAGTAGTGCGGATTAAGATTATCTTTTAATTAGGCTTATTTGCTTTACGTTTTGTCACATCATCAGAGAGTAGACGCTTGGAGGCTCGAGATTTAAATGATATAACCTGGTACGTAAGTAATATGAGATTTCTCCATCCAATTATTTATAAGAGTCGTGAACAAAACTCTGGAAAATATTATTGAGTAATTAGGCTTAGGAGATAATTTATTAACTTGATATAGGTATTGACATGATTTTTACACTTAAAATCTTGACTAAAATAGCAAAAGCACGTCTATTTCAAAAAGCTCTGTGCATTAAGTGATGTAAATAAACGCTGTATCTATAATTATATCCATCTGTTTAAAATGTTAGGCTTCATATTATAACAGTAACAGGGCCTTTAATTAAGTTAGGGGTACCCCGTCCACTAGCGTCAAAAGTGGCCATTTTTTTGTTGTAAAAATTGTTAAGCCTCGGGACTCTTATATTATTATGACGGCTCGTTTTTAGCAATAAACGCATCCAATAAGAAGATATGCTTTTTTTTCATTGGCGGTGGCGGCCCTAGTGCGCCTTGACCATCAAATGTAAAATTTTTTTCGCCAAAGTATTTTCTATACAGAATTTATACAAATTACCAATACAGAACTGTGGTGAAGGACTAGCCAAAAACGAATAGACGAAGAAATTTAGTTGCGAAAGTGGCGATGGATAGGTCATACTATGCAAAGACCCGAAAACCACCCCTCCAAGATAGCACTGAAATGGTGTCCAACTGGAACACGAAAGAGAGGGCGCCCTAAAACTACCTGGCGTCGTCGATCAGTCCAACAGGAGGCTAACAGTCTTGGAATGAGCATATCCGAGCTTGAGACGAAGGCGCAAAATCGGCCAGACTGGAAAACTGTTTTAAGAGCCCTATGTCACTGATTAGGCATAAAAGGAACTGATGATGATGATGATGAAAGTATTTTCTAAGGCAAATAAGGTATTGCTAAATCGATGTACAAAAACCATTTGAGTTAATTCAATCGTTGTCTGTTCAAAGTTTCTTTACTTTTTTTAGCCAAGCCAGAGGTAAAGGTCTTCCAAGTCAATATAAGAGTCCGATTAAAAGAAGGTTAACTCAGCATAAGTTAAGGTGATAGCCTAGGCACAGAAAAAAAAAACATTTATTGTTTTTGTATCAAGCTTTTTTTGCTAAAAACGAAACGTCAAATGATAACCTCTAGGATTAACTATTTTTACGACATAAGGTTTGGATTCCATATCCTAGAACCTAAGAATAAAACCCGCCGCCGCCAACTTTGTTTCTTTTCAAAGTTGTGGATTTGCAGTAGCAAAACCACTCGCTAACGGCCGTGAAGGAAAACATCGTGACGATACCCGCGGGTTAGTTGGCCCTACACGTATTGACCTGTCTTTCCTGTGGGCAAGGCCGACTAAGCTGTCACGATTGTATAGGCGTTGGGCAATCCTGCTCCATCTGAAACAATGTCCCGGGCACCGCAGCGCCGAGTGGTCTCTTCATCCATCTAGTGCGAGTAAAGCTGCCACTGGACGCTGTATAAATCATTACGTAGAAGCAAAAGCCTTAGTGTTTTTATTTGATGATGATGATGATGATGATGGCCTCCTCATCGTATCCGACGACAGCGACCGTCACTGCTTCCTAGCGTGTGCTCTGATGTGGCTGGAGAGGGCAAACTTTGTTTTGAAAACCCGGTCACATTCAGTGCAGCAGAGCTGTCCGACGTCATTTGTTTTTTTATTTGTAATAGGGCGGTCCGGTGTCTTGGTCGCTTGGTTGCTTGTTCGCGACGCCAGCTATCGTCAAATTTATAATTTTACCTTCTGTAGTAAACATTCCGCTTGAGCCCTGTTTGTGTAATAAAACATTCATCTTGCAATCCGTTCCGATGGATTACCCCCCGCCTCGAGCTGACTTCTGAGATATTATGACTACTATGGCCTTTGCATCTACGTAATGAGATGATTTATACAGTGTACAGTGGCACCTTCATTCACTCTAGATGGGATGAAGAGATACTATAATGAGTAAATTTGGCCGGATCGTCATATAAGCAGATAAACGAAATATAAACAATTTTTAATTTTAAACATGAGCCAAATCGGACAGGGGGTTGCTGAGATATGGGGTTGTAAAGTTTAGATGCAATGCGCGCGCCTACATGAATGGTGTTAGCAAAAAGATACACATTGCGAGTTCGGAGCAACAGTTCGGGGCGAACTACTAGTAATCTTACAAACATAAAAAAGCATTCGGCGACTTCTCTGTCAATATTAGCCCAATTCGGAACCCAAAGTTTTTTGTTCGAAAGTCCGTTATTGGCTTAATCTTATCTTTAGACAATATTACTCTATTTACTCCATCTAAAAACAATGTCCCAGGCACTGCAGCGCCGAGTGGTCTCTTCACCCATCTAGGTGAAGGTGCCACTGGACGCTGTATAAATCATCTCATTGCGTAGATGCAAAGGCCTTAGTTTTTTAGACAATATTGAGAAACTAATTTGAATATTTTTTTATTTTGGTCCAGTAGTTTTGTTTTTATGCGCTAACATTTTTTGTTCCTATGACCGCCAACAGTATGCAGACCGTCGCGTGACGTCATAAAACTGTATCTTTGAAACGTTGTAAAATCCAAACTACTGAACCAAAATAAAAAATATTGAAATTAGTTTCTCAATATTGTCTAAAGATAAGATTAAGCCATTAACGGACTTTCGAACAAAAAACATTGGGTTCCGAATTATTTGAACTCTGACACGTTGCATCTTCCCTATTGACAAGGGAGGGACTCTTTCCTCAAATTGTACGTCATTTCGTACTGGCGGTTTTCCCAATAAACAGAAAGGTAGCACGATCTTGCAGGGGCCTTAGCCTGTAACGCAATGGTGCCAAAATGGGCTTCCGGTTGACGGCTTCATTTACGATTTATTAATGCTGTCGGTCCTTTTAATAGGGTTCACTTTAATGTTATGTAGTACAGCAAAGAATAAATTCTGATTCTAATTCTAGAGGATTAGTTCGCTGGTTGTAGAAGAAAAATGAGGAAATCCCTGTTTTGTCCTTCTACTGGGACACTATCGATACGCCATTGCGTTACAGGCTAAGGCCCCTTGCTGAAGTCGTCATGTTTTTATGTCATGGCAACGGCAAAATGTTTCCGAACATGCGAGCTGTTTTCGTCAATAATAATTATCCTCATAAATGGATATGGCTGCTTTTCCTTATAATATAATCGCATTGGCAATATGGGTTTTATTTTATTTCGTACCAGCATTTTGCACCGGCTAAGGACGAATGAATGTAGAGGACTGAGCAGCTACCACGAGTTCTTACTGTGACTGTCACTGAAAGTGATAAGTTGGATAAAAAACCTTACTACAATAGTATTAGGATACATGACAGACGTCCGGCAGACGTCCGGCACAGATTTTTCGCACTTGTGGTAGCTACTCTGTGGTTGGGTACGTGACGATAACTTTATAGAAAACACAACCTGAATTGAACTGAAAACCTGCCAACATCATTTTGCTATCGGACCATAATTTAAACTTTCCGAAGAAAAAAACTCTACAAAAAAACCAGAACAAAACTCAATCATTTTTATAAACGTTCAAAAAAAGAACACGGCCCGAAAACAAAAGAAAGTTTCGGGAAAATTTGACCCAGAACGGTAACCGGCCGTCTTATGCGCCTGACAGTTTGATCTCCTATAATACAGTCCAATGGATTTATTCCAGTCCCTACCGCCGTGTTTATATTGATTTTATTATGTCCAAATACCAACACGTGATGAAAATAACTATCGGACTTGTGTCTTAATAGCTTGACTGTATTTTGTATTATTTTTGAGCACAAGATCCTTGGAATTTCTTTACCATACTTCTTCTCCATGAACGAATGGAATAAGTATCCCACCTAATTAATTTTCATGTAAAAAATGTTGCCAAGACGAGTCCATCCACGTCGCATTGTCAAAAAGCTATCAGATCTCATGTTGAGCCAAGCTTCTAACTATACACGCCCTAACACTACAAGCCCTAATTTCACAAATTCTATACCTTAGTCAAAATATTATGTCAAAATATCCGTTTCGTTACTAAAAGAACTTGTAATAACAGAAAAGTAATGAACGGTGAATAATTATCTGCATACCACGGAACTGTCGCATCAGCCTTACGATATGGAGTTATTTTCTGGGGTAATTGCACCGAAAAAGAAACTATTTTCAAATCCCAAAAACAATGTGTACGTGCCATGTGTGGTTTGAGGACCACAGACTCCTGTGTCCCTTTTTTCAAATCATTGAAATTGTTAACGCTCCCCTGCATCTACATCTACGAAATTTGTGTGTTTGTGAAATGTAATAGGACTTATTTTAGTAAGCTAACTGAAACACGACACAATCCTGTAAGAGCTCAATATATTAATAACCTCTCAATACCTGAACGTACGACAGCTCTTATGCAAAATTGCTGCATTATAATGGGACCTACAATTTACAATAGCCTACCTGACTTTATAAAACGAGAAAATGTTATGAATTTTAAGAGGCTACTGCTTAAATTTCTATTATCAAAGTGTTATTACACTATCACAGAATATTTTAATGACAAACCATAAACTAAATATTACATACAATTTGATTCAATAATTGACATTAAATTAAATTTTATTCTTATTTCATTTAATTAATTACCATGTAAATATGTTCATAGTTCATAAGTTATCTGCATGCAATGTAAATAACTAAATTTGTACGCCTTTTGGCAAGACATAGAGGACATACTATTTTTTAACACCTATTCATAATTTATACCTATGTTTGACAAATAAATAATTCTGATTCTGATTCTGAAGGTTTTACCTTTAGCCCATATGACGATAGCAAAATGGCCAAGCCACATACAAGGTGTCTTTACAAAAAGTGACTCAGGGGTGCATATTTACATGGTAGTGACTGGGCCCACATCGCGCGCGCGCTTTGAGAAGGCGGGGGTGTCCGCACGTCGCGGTTTTTATACAACGTGTTACAAAACATCCTAACTCTTTTTACAGGGTGTAATCTACTGGTCAACAGGATGTAAAATCTGTAAAAAAAATATGAAAAAAACAATTTTTATTTTATAACCTCAAAATTGAAAAATTTTCATAATTTTTTTGTTTTTGTTATTAGCTCAAATTTAAAAATATGTTTGTGTGTGTAGACCAGGTGCATTTACATAGCTTTGAGTTGTTAAAACATTGTGAAAGTCAATAAAAACAATATTTAAAGAATACTTTTCTCCCGCCACAGCGTTCACATTTTATTAATTTAAAAATCAACGGAACGTCATAGAGCGAAAAAAATATTTAGGTTGTGATCCCTATCACCGGGTGCTATTACCCTGTAAAAAGAGTTAGGTACTTTTGTAACACCTTTTAGAACAACTTGATCAAGCTATTTTTTTTTTTTTTAACTTATTTTTAGTTTCAAGCATTACTCAAACTATCGTCCCTGCGTCGGGTGTCACTGACCAAAACAACACCCTGTATTTTGACTAAAGTCGTCTGTATTCAACCTTACAGCGGGCACGAGGCAGAAATTAATTAGAGGAGCAAAGCAGGCGAAACTTGGCTACTGGCGCTTGTCGGTTTTAGCACAAAAATATATGAGACAGCCTGATTGCCAGCCGTGAGCCCCGCAGGTTTATTACCTATCTTGGAGTGATTGCACGTTTTACGCCAGGCAGCTAAGCTCTCTGAAATCTCGCATTCGACCCATCTCGAAGGAAACATCTCCATGTCATTTCGATCTCGACTGCTCCCGACCACTCGAGTCATGTCGAGCGAAAAAGGCAAACATCTCGCAAAAATCTCGAGCATTATTTCGAGGATGACTAATGTCAATTTATAGGAGAAGTGGCTTTCGCCGCAAAATTAGATTCTTGTTTCGAGATGACTGTGTCGAATGCAAGATTCCCGAAAATTAGTTCCTAGCATTGTACGATCAGCGACTGGCTATAGGATACACCATGGTAGTTCTCGTAGCGTGGCATGGAAGCGTCAGTTGAACAAAACAAGTGCGAGTTAAACTCGCGTGGAGAGGGTTCCGTACATCCGAAGTTAAATTTCATTTATTTACGTTGCACGTTCGTGTTTGGTTCATCGACATAATGTGTACCAAATTTCAACTCGATCGGTCCAGTAGTTTCGGAGCAAATTGGCTGTCACTGACAGACAGACAGACAGACAGACGCACGAGAAATTATATGATGTTTCTGTTTTGCCCTTTGAGGTACGGAACCCTAAAAAGGGTATCGGAGCTTGTCGCTGACTACTATCTCTGAATAGTTGTAAACGGTTTTTTGGACGGGACCAGGCACCAGTTTCTTATAAATTCAAATTGGCAGGCGAGATGCGAGCCGTTGGGCTGAGCTGGGGCCTTAGCCTGTAACGCAATGGCGTATCAATGGCGTCCCAGGTAGACGGAAAAAACCGGAATTTTCTCATTTTTCTCCTACAACCAGCGAACTGATCCTCTAGAATTAGAATCAGAATATTCTTTGCTGTACTACAAAAACATTAAAAGGACCGACACTGGACCGACAGCATTAATAAACCGTAATTAAAGCCATCAACTGGGAGTCCATTTTGGCACCATTGTGTTACAGGCTAAGGCCCCTGGAGTGAAGTTAGAAGAGTTGCCTGCCTAGGACACAAAGGCGTGATGTGAACTTGTAAGGGCCCTATGTACGTCTGGGGTACCATAGGACAGCAACAACAACTATTGCAAATTACGTAATAAAGGCTTCGAGACTCAGTGACGATGCCTGGAGGCAAAACTTACTATAATGCCTTTGCAAGACACTTTGGTGCCTGTAAAGTTCTTGTTAAAGAGCGTCTTATTTTGCAACTGCGCTGTAACATAATACGCTCATGTCACAGTCAAATAATACTTAGGCCTTCTTGGCGTGTCTCTTCTCAAAAAAAAACCGCCCAAGTGCGAGTGGGACTCGCGCACCGAGGGTTCCGTTCCACTATTCTATGCACGTTTTATCAAATTTGGTTCAGCTGTTTATGAGATATGAAGCTAAAACGTCGGAGGTACAATATATTTTTTCATTCAGTAGTTCTTTTTCTTTCTGTTTCGTAGCTCTTTGCCTGGGGCCTGAGTCTGTAACGCAATGGTGCCAAAATTGGCTCCCAGTTGACGGCTTCAATTACCATATGTATTAATGCTATTGGTCCTTTTAATGTTTTAGTAGTACAGTAAAGAATATTCTGATTTTAATTCTAGAGGATTACATCGCTAAGAAAAATGGGGAAACCCCGGAAAACTCTGGACTGCAGCTAATAAACAGTTTGTTTTAGTAAACACATTTCGAAACGAAAAAAACTTCCTTCATTTTCCTGTCCCCAATTTATTTTCTCAACACAAAAACTGCATCCCCCGTCCACTTACAGGCCAAAGGAGAGAAGCAATACTAAATCCGAAAATAAAAAACGACAAAACTTTCTCCCGTTCCTTGTATACTAGGTTGAGAGCTGGTGACCAATCGTGATATTTTTTCGTACAAGGCTGGGAGTTGGTAGGCTGATAGAGTAGACTTCGCTGAGTCTGGGAAAAATATTTTGTTGGCCCGGTCGCGGTCGAAAGTTAGATCTTTTGACTTTGAAAGTGTAAATGTATGGGTTCAATATATTTTTTTGTCGTACAAAGCTGGGAAGTTCTTGGTTAGTTGTTGTTGATCAAAAAAATTCATTTTTTTTGACCGAGCGTGGTTGAAAGTTCGTTTTTTATAATCCAAAAATCCACACTTTCTAGGATATAAAAAACAATCTTTCTACCGCGTTTGGCTTATAATAATAGTGATTTCGTAATGAGCGGAGACTAAATAAGCAGCCTAGAAGTTTTGAGTCTTTTGCGACAAAAAATATATACTGAACCCCTACATTTACAATTTCAAAGTCAAAAAAATCTAACTTTCAACCGCGACCGGCCCAAAAAAAATATTTTTCCCAGACTTCGCGAAGTCTACTCTATCAGCCTACCAACTCCCAGCCTTGTACGAAAAAATATCTCGATTGGTCACCAGCTCTCAACCTATAGCTTGCCGCTGTTTATTGAGACAAATTGGACTTGTTGGAATGGCAGTTAAATAACATGAGAAAAGTTGAAACAAAAACACGCTTTAAGTCATAGCCAATGTTGTTTCACAGTCAATCTTTGTTAAGTCGAACTGCGAGGAACAAAAAAGGCACTTATTAAGGAGCAGATACACGCCTACACTCAACATTGTGTTAACATAGCTACAATGACCAATGATCAAGCTAGACTCTGCTAGAAGAGGTGATGGCTTCGAGCCGAGCTTTTTGAGGAAGAAAGAAAGGCGTTCTTATATTATTTTTGAGCTTTTAAAGCTCATACAACTACTAAAAATATCCCCGACATTTTAGCTTCAAATTAGCATATTTCATAAACGAATGAACCGATTTTGATAAAACATAAAATATCTGGGAACACTCGCTAGAAAACCTGATTTCTAATAAAAATCACACACACACAAATAGTGGTCAAACTTATAACACCCCTCTTTTAGGTAGGGGGTTAATAAAATACATAAATACATTTTTGCCATATTTATTTTTTCGTTGAGAAGTAAAAATATTACGACACACGAAGATACTTTTCTGGGGGTCTAGCGGCTAAGACGAAGCCGATTACCATTGGCGAAAATCGAAGTTCGATTTATGAAAAATGTACTGCCACCCAGTTCATTTTACTGCCACAGTTATTTTTTCATAAATAGAACTTCGATTTTCACCAATGGTAATCGGCTTCGCTTTAGCCGGTAGACCCCCTGATACTTAGTTCCTTTTGAATTAAATACGTTTATTGTGGAGGTTTGTGAGCTCTGGAATAACAAATTTTGCAACGAGAATATGAACTGAGCACAGCTCTCGCCAACGCAGGTCAGAATTCAAAGATAGCAAGCGCGAACGGAAACTATTACATTTTACTGCTACGAGTATCGGAATAGCACTTAAAAGTTGTGAGCTACGAATAATGATCGCCTCTTTACAACTAGATAGTCGTATAGTATGCTTAATGCAGCGTGTTTTATGACGTATAGACTGATATATTATTGAAACCTTTTCGGAGGATTTAAAACACATTATGAGCCAAGGACCGGCTGAAACAAACGTTTCCCAATTAAACAATTCATGCAATTACAGAATAGTTTGCTAGGTAATAATTTTCTTATATCTTTACAGAACCTAATTAGTTTTTAAGGGTAGATGAAATTTCACCGATTTTTTATCCTACTTATATTATAAATGCGAAAGTTTGTGAGTGAGTGAGTGAGTGAGTGTGTTTGTTTCCTTATAACGCGGAATCCACTGGACGGATTTAGATGAAATTTGGAATGTAGATAGCTGAGACATCAGAATAACATACAGGCTACATATTATCACGCTTTGGTGCTTAGGAGCAAAATAAACACACAAAGATTATCATATAGTGGCTATTTGTATAAAAGTGAACGACACAACCATTTACCAAAGACCCTCTGTCATCACGTAGCGTTGAGCTATTTACTTCCGTAAATCCATCGAAAACTGAACAACGGTGAATTTTAATGCACCAAACAGGCCCAAATGTGCTGCAAAACTCAAACGATGCACAACAGTGAAGAAGTTGTTTTTAATTATCGCTGTCATCAGTCACTGTCACAAAAATGGTATATCAACAAAGCAATAAAGGAAAAATATACAAGTTTAATTACTCAAAACAGGCAAAAAACATAAGTTCAGTGATAGCTACGTACAATCTGAAAGAGCCAATAAATCCTTACTTTAAAAACTCTGCATCCGGCAGTTTTATCAAAGCTCTTTACAAAGTTGCGGTTGCATCCTGAGATCTTTTGGCCAGACGAAATGGGACGTCCGTTGAGTGCATTGCTGATTGCTGGTTATTCAGGGAAGAATAGGATGCACCAGACCTCGAAGAAAAATAAAGATACGATGTTCTGACCAAAAAATCAGCTGTGCGTACCTACTGTGCAAGTGTAGAGTCCCGAGCGACCATAGGCGCATAACATCAGCCATTGATGGTGTAACATTAGTACTATGATCGCTTTATTTTCATTAAGTAAGTACCTAGGACTGGACACTGGACAGGTGCACTTTTTCATAATATCATAGTCGCCTATTCATTGTTGACAACTCTGATAGGCTTTCCACATACTTCAGACTGACGAGAAGATTGGAGCATGTGAAAATCCCTAAACGGCCTACGTGGTGGTGTTGCCCGCATGAAAGATATGTGAGAAATAGAGCCAGAAGAGATGTTTTGTTACAATCTTAAACCATACCGACAACTTCGCGTCGTCATACCTGTCCTGATGCTCCACAGTCCAGCTTATCGGATTTCCTGGAGGCGACCCCAGCGCGACGTGTGTGTGTGACACTTTCAACACGAAAGAAGAATAAGACCGACGATTCAAAACGGTTGAATCAGACTATGGCATCGTAGATGCTAAGAAGACGCGTTGGGTGTTTCAGAAGAGTAGCTCATAGAAAAAAACACTATTCAATGTGATAGAAATAATATGGTTAAGTATCTCCTGATATTATCTCATATTTTCTGGTGTCAGAACCCAATTATTATGATCGTTCTCTTTGAAATGGTATGATGCGATTAAATAAAATAAAATTTCTTAAAGTTTTTCTCTGTTAAGTAACTTTGTGCCTATAATACGAGTAGGTGACGCTAACTAGCTCTGTTGGAGATCTTTTACAGTTTTATTGAACGCCAGAGAGATGTTGAGACCTGTGACGTACTGCAGCGAATGCTGATAAATATTCATTCACCAAACAGCGCAAGCAAACGAGATGTACACACGACAGCACGTAGACCCTTACACGCTAGCACTCTATTCGGTAACGTTACAGGCGACTTTACAACAAAAGTGTACAGTCTGACGTGCTGTCGTGTGTACTTGGGTATCAAACTACGCATTAGGGCTATCTAACATCGGTAGATGCAGTGTCCACAACGACCACAAAGGCCACAAAGGCACGAAGACTTGGGGCGAGACCAACTGAACAGAGACAACCCAGACTGAAAGTTTGCAATAAGGAGTAGCAGATTAGCGGACTCAAAATAATAGGATAGGGCTAAAAAGAAAAGATAATCTTTGAGTGTTTCTTGAAATGTAGGTAACCCGCGTTAAATCAGTTAGACGCCTATAACAGTAGGTATCTGTATCTTTGCTCCGTTCAGTTTGGTAGAAGCAGACAACAACGCGTGGTCCACGGGATCGAAATCTCGGGCCAACGCTTTGATAGTGCAGGGGGTGTGTTTTAAGTACATCATACCTACTAGGTGGTAAAAAATATGCTAGGTACAATTTGCAAAATCACCACGTTTATCCTTTTTCTTTTAGCCACGTGAATGAAGTCGTGGGCACTAGCTATCAACACTAATATTATAAAGAGGAAAAGTTTGTAAGTATGTACGTATGTAGGGGGTAATCTCCAAAACTACTCATCCGATTATAAAAAATCCTTCACTAATGGGAAGCTACGTTATTGCTGAGTGCTATAAGCTATGTTTTATTGTGATAACGGGAAAAAAACTAAGTCTGCGCGGACGAAGTCGCGGGCAAAAGCTAGTAAGGAAATAAGAGAAGGCTGGTATTGCTTTGCATTCGAAAGATTTAATTATTATTTTCGATTTGCAACGAGATAATGGTTATTGATGTTTAATAAATAATAGAAAAAATAAATAAAAGAAATAGGGTGCAAAGGGCGCCCGAAAAATCGCCTACTTCAAACTTAAAATATTTGATTTTAGGCTTTTAAAACGCATACTTTCTCTCTTTCTCTCTCTCTTACTCTCTTTAAGAAAAACTTCCACTAGGGAACCATTAGTGCCGGAATGAATGTTTCTGCATCATGGAGTAAACATAATAATGATTAATCTTTCTCAAACCAGTATAGCTACCACGAGTGCGAAAAAGCTGTTCCGGACGTCCGCCGGACGTCTGTCATGTATCCTAATACTATAGTAGTAAGGTTGTTTATGCAACTTGTCACTTTCAGTGACATTGACAGTAAGCACTCGTGGTACCAGTACTGATCTTTTTATTTTCAACGTAGTACTGGCTTGTTTGCAAAAAAGCTCATAATCAACACGACAAATTAACAACCAAATGCGAGCATTAAGCTGAAACTTTGGCAACCATCCCGCTCCCCCTTAACAAGTGAAACAAATCTCTTTTAAGGCTTCTTAGCATTCCCGCGGAAACAGAATGAAGTCAATATATAAATCGGTTTTGTTCCTTTCAGTTGTTTCCGTGAGCGAACGATGATAAACTTGGCTGAAACAACTCGACTCTACCATGAGTTGGTTTATAAAGTTCCGTCACTTCAATATGGTGTAGTTTTTAACCGACTTCAAAAAAGGAGATGGTAAGGTATTAAATTCGACCCATACGTTTTTTCTTATGTTTGTTAACTCAGAACTTTTCGATGTAGACCAATAAGGATTTCCAATTTTCCTAGTGTCCAATTTGACAGCGATTCTTTTTTTTAAATTTAATATTGGGACGCAACGTGCGTCGACACAGTAGCACAGTCCCACATATCATCGACCACCACCGCCGGGGCGCGGCTGCGGCGACAGCAGAGGGGAACAAGAGGCTCAAATATGCAGACTTGGGACAGGGCTACCATTTGCGCCCTTGGACGTAGAGACCCTCGGGCCATAGGGCACGACAACTCTTCAAAATTGGACGATAACAACGTGGCGGAAAATTCAAAATTTTCAGTTTTTTTTTATTTGAAGCTAAATTGAGCAATTTTTGTTCAGCGTTTTTTCGTTCGCGGCAATAACAAAGTATTTTTTTCATTATTGTAAACAACAGAATAAAAACAATTCAGCCGATATGTGTTCTGGTCGACAAAGCAGTGGTACTGCCCAAAAAACTAGTTTATGACCTAGAACACACATAATCGGCTGAATTATTGTTGTTCTGTTGTTAACAATAAAAAAATACTAATTTATTGCCGCGAAGGAAAAAACGCAGAACAAAAATATCTCAGTTTAGCTTCAAATTATTATTAGTTTACGTACATTTAATTTTCGTTATTTAAATATCTGTAAAATATTATATTATTATTATTATTAATTTTACTAAAGCCCGCACTGGCTGGAAAAAGTTTCTTAACCACTCATGGTAACAGCTCGCGACCTCGCGCCTCAAGTTTGCTCCGAGATCGGTGGTCGGGGGTTTTGTTTAAATAACACCGCTCGTTTTCCCCTCCTTAGCTATGGGAAGTAGGGTAGGAAGGCCATGGGAGGCGTGGAAGGCTTTATATTTCAATTTCAAGGGGACTAGGATGCAGTAATGGGACTTCGGAATGCTCGCCTTAGGTAAGTTATGGGGCTTTTATATCTGCTACACAGTGCTTTAATCCTACAAACCACAGCGTGCATACATGGCTGTATATTTATTTGTTACTAGCTGACCCGATACACGTTGTACGGATTTTTATATCGCTTTAACGGTTTACACATACGGTGTGTCAAGAAACTCGACATAGATGGGTCGGCGGTAGCTGAACACGCCTTAACAACAGATACCCAGCACTTTATCCGTTTCGAAAAGGCGAAAGTCCTGGCAAAGGAAAAGTACTATGTACCAAGGAAAGTGCGAGAGACCATCGAGATATCGAGACACCCGAATTTTAACAGGGATAATGGTTGGGCTCTATCTCCCGCCTGGAAACCTGTCCTACACGGAGATCGAAGGGAAACTCAGAAAACCCTTCAAGATGACATCATCAGCTTCGACTGTGTAGCTCCATCAAGCCAGACCGACGATGACCAAACCAGTTCCGCGGTAAGCGGGCGGGGCCAGACACCCCCACCCCTCCCCCCGCACCGGAGTTGTCCGCGCGGGCGCATCGTCAACGAGCCCGCAGTGAGCGGATGAACGCCAAGACGAACGCGTCGTCCATCCCTCCTCCATGACTAAGACTTCCGGACGAAGTCGAAACATGTCGGCTATTCCGACAAAATAAAAGTAAGTGAAACCGTTAAAGCGATATAAAAATGTGCAGTTCTTACGAAAGTTTAAGTTTTAAAACGTTGTACGGAGGTACTGTCCAATAAGTTTAATCGAAAATCTCACAGAAAAATGTGCTTCTCGATGTGTGTATTTCCAGAATTTCCAAATTAAGGGGCCGTATAAAGCCAATTACGCTCACTTCAAATGACCAATTCACACAGTTCTACTTAGTTCATTAATTTCACAAAAATAGTACAGATACTTGACTATATTTGTGATGAGCAGGTTTAACAAAAAACGTAAAAGATAAAAGTTGACTCGATAGAAAAAAAATACGAAGTTACCTCTATTTTCCCAATTTATTGAGTATTTAGACGCCTAAAATGTTCTTACTGTAACCATACAACCTCGAAACATATATTAAATCGATGACCACGTCAGTGGGTCTTACAACTTTTCATTGTTTAATACAAATATTTAGTTTTATTTCAAATTAAAGAATTGGCGCTTACGTCAACTAATTCTGAGGCAGATATTTTGTTTTCTATCTCCGTCACACACGCTTGGCGACCTATCGTTTGTTTCATTGCCACTGAGCGCTTCATTCCCAATCGCTCCGTTGAGACGAGCGGTCTATGCTTGCGTGCGCTCCGCAACACGATGCGACGACACGTTATTAAAATTTTTTGATCACGTAAGTATTATTACAAATTCGTGCCACCAGAGTGAGTGAAGTGAACAGTATTCATAAAAGTACATAGATTTTGTATTTTTCAGTCAACATGGGAAATAAAAATAATAAAAGGAGCAGGTGCAATATTATACTAATGCACAAAAAAAAAGAATACTATGAAAAAAAAAGACTACTACGTAGAAATGTTCAATTTACGTAAGGCACTACAGCATCTGAGTGGTCACTTCACACATCTAGTGCGGTTAGAGCTGCCATTAGACTGTATATAATCATCTACCAAAAAATACTTAGGACTTTGCAACTACGTTAGGCGATAGTTAGATGGGTAAAGTGACCACTCGGAAGCTGCAGTGCCTGGGAGATTGTTTTTAGATGACTTGTGTTTTCTTTGGTCTAGGTTGAATAAGCTGTAAAATGATTGACTACTTATTCGACCTAGCCCACAGGAAAGCCAAGTTTCAATACGTGCGTGCACCAACAAATCCGCGGATTTCCTAATGATGTGTTCCTTCACCGATAGCGAGTAGCATTGCTACTCCAAATTCACAAATGTGCGTAAATTTTAAAATAAAAAAAAAACATGCCTGCACCGGGAATCGAACCCGGGCCGCGCACGGCTTGTATCGCGCGCGGCACACGCCGCGGTGATGTTAGCGGCGAAGTCTGTTGTGCGTGCTAGCTACCCCTCACCTCACTCAATAAAGTTTACTATTGCAATTTTAAAACCTAGCATGAGTCATTTGACCGATTTTACAGGAGCGCAAAAAAAGGTGTTTGTTAGTTGTAAAATAAAAGGTGGTAGGCAAAAGGTGAACGTGAGTAAGCTCAAAAGCGGAAGAACCATGGCTTGCCATACAATACAATTTCATTTATCTATGGCTAATGTGTACGTTAAATGTAATGAAAACACTTGCTAGATTTTCTGGTACGATTGGTTTTGTTTGACCATTTTAAAACCAAAAAAGAGCCTTACTAGGTTTTAAAATAGTCGATGGCTCATACTAGGTTGTTTGAGTTTGTTTTTTCATCTTTGTGGAATTGCTAGGTTTTTGAGCGTTTTTTTTTTGAGATTTTAACAATGCAATTTCGTGGGCAATCATCTAAAATGATGCATAAATCTTAATTTTTTTTTTTTACAAATGTCGCTTGCTAGGTTTCGAAATTGCACAGCCGCCCTCAACTTGCAACTACTCAGGCGCGCACTGTGTGACGGCGCGTGCGTTCGTTCAATGATAGTAAATGTAAGGTATACAGATTATGATTCACATGAACTCGAAGATTTTCTTTTGTATTTGCATAGGTCACCCTTGGTAAATGTTGTGTCTGCTGTACGCGAGAATGAACAAGATCACGACGGCATTGAAGGTCCTATTAGGTATGTAGAAAGATATAAATAAATAAACTGGACTTTATTCATTTATTACACTTTAAAACCTTTAGGTATTGTAGGTACATAGAGTAAGAATAAAAGAGTATAAACTTTATTCAAATAAAATTACATGAAAGGTCAGATGGCTTATAGATATCTAACTTTTTTTTAGACTCAAGGACTGCAAAAATACCGACAGGGCGGATATTTCAAATCCCAAAGGTAAGTTTATACATACAAAGGTAATATTGGTAATATTACAATGTAAAATATTGAATGTTGTAAAATATTAAAGGTATATTTTTAAAATAACACTTCATTCTTTTGATATCATATTTTTGTAGTTTTATTAATGAATAATATCCCATGTTGATAAGCTTTGGAGTTTAAAGCTCTATAAAATTACAGATTAAAAAAAATCTAATCTAAGACCTGGTTCGACTTCCGGCTCGTGATAGAATAGAATAGAAAGCTTTTATTATCATTGAACAACGCATACAAGGTATACAGTGGATTAGTGTTTTTTTAAATCTGTTAATGTCAAAGTCAAAGTGAATAAAAGTGAATAAAGTCAAAGTGTTTTATTCAATATATCATAAATAAATTTTCTCACACCCTGTATACAGGGTGGTCCAAATAAGGACGTCAAGAATTTTTTGTTAGATTCCTCGCGCGTAGGGCTATCCAAAAATACCCCATGCATGTTCAGCGATTTTTCGAGGTTTAGAAGTTATGATTTTTTTAATGTGTTTTTACGAATTTCCTTCCGGAACGTCTAAAGATAGTCATAACTTTTTCCCAGTATTATTTATTGCAGTTTTTCTTTTGTGGCATGATCATCTTGAATGTCTCTTTCAAACGTAAAAAAATCAACTACACAACATCCATACAAGTTACCAATATAAGAGTCGAAAGTGAACATTTTAGATTCGAGGTGGACGGAGCAAACATTTTAAAAGTCTCTTAAAAATACAAAATGGATGTTCTGTACTTTCAAAGTAGTTTCAAAAAGTTATGTTGCTTATCAGCTTGCCAAATAGTAAAAAAAAGTGGTCCTTGATAGGCCATTTTGTGTTGAAATTGGCTTTCAAAGGTAGTCAGGAAGAAAATTCGATAGGTATTTTTTAAGGCAAAAAAAATGCAACATAATCTTTTTAGCCTAAAATGATAACAAAAACATTTTATTATGAGTTTATTCATAGCTCTTAATGATTTGGTTATCGTTTTAGACCAAAAATAGGTGTTATACAAAAATTTCTACCGAATTTTCTACCTGACTACCTTTGGAAGCCAATTTCAACACAAAATGGCCTATTAAGGACCACTTTTTTTACTATTTGGCAAGCTGATAAGCAACAGAACTTTTTGAAACTACTTTGAAAGTACAGAACATCCATTTTGTATTTTAAGAGACTTTTGAAATGTTTGCTCCGTCCACCTCGAATCTAAAATGTTCACTTTCGACTCTTATTTTGGTAACTTGTAGTATGGATTTTTTTTTCAGTTTTTTTTTTATTTTGAATAAAATCTGACCTTTTTTTGTGTAGCGATTTTTGATTCACTGCAACAAAATAGTATTCTTTTCATTATTGTAAACAACAGCCTCTGTCAAAACAAAATCTGCTTAATTATTGTTGTTCTGTTGTTTACAATAATGAAAATAATACTATTTTATTGCCGTGAATTCAAAATCGCTGAATAAAATAGCTCAGTTTTGCTTTAAAATTTAAAAAAACTGTGAGATTATTGAATTCCCGCCACGCTGCTATCGTTGGACCTTAAATGCTTAATTTTTTGCTCTCCATCCACCTTAATACTTGGAAGTCCAATATTACGACGTCTCACAATGATCCTCATTCGCTCGGGGCATCATTGTATGGATTTGTCGTAAAATTATGCATATACTATGCACTCTTGAAGCTCAACTGCTCGAGCGACACGCAGCGCCGCGCGCGGCACGATTGAGTAACTACTACACAGTTAGTTAATCAT
Source organism: Zelleria hepariella (assembly GCA_949319315.1). Classification (NCBI taxonomy): domain Eukaryota; kingdom Metazoa; phylum Arthropoda; class Insecta; order Lepidoptera; family Yponomeutidae; genus Zelleria; species Zelleria hepariella. The sequence goes on along the minus strand of OX439380.1, from coordinate 1,764,723 downwards.
CATTTCGGTAGATGTCGCTTGCTTCTCATGTCGTTGACCCCTGTAAGCGGCTATGATTGTGGTGGAGGGGAAGTTGTGAGGAAGCGGGGTGCAAATCCGATTTTTCTCTGGCCTTATACGCAGCCTTAAGGTGGGACGATAGCAACGTGGCGGGAAATTCAAAATTTTCACTGTTTTTTACATTTTGTAGCTAAACTGAGCTACCTTGTTATCGGCTGAATTATTTTTGCTCTGTTGTTTACAATAATGAAGAGAATACTATGTTATTGCCGCGAACAAAATATCGCCGAACAAAAATAGCTCAGTTTAGCTACAAAATGTAAAAAACTGTGAAAATTTTGAATTTCCCGCCACGCTGCTATCTTCCAACCTTAAGGTGATTATAGTTTTAAGCACAACTAGCGCCGCCAATCCAAAAAGAAGATATGTTTTTTTTTTTTCATTGGCGGCGCTAGTTGTGTCTAGGTTTGGACTCTAAACTTATAAAACTTATAAACAATTACTCACACAAAAACAAAGAAATAGTACAAAAGGTCATGCAAAAGCATAACTATTAAAAAACTAAGGCCTTTGCATCTACGTAATGAGATGATTTATACAGCGTCCAGTGGCACCTTTACTCACACTAGATGGGTGAAGAGACCACTCGGCGCTGCAGTGCCTGGGACATTGTTTTAGATGGAGTAGGCTTGCCCAGCACCTATACCATCCTGACAGCTTAGTCGACCAAGCCCACAGGAAAGACAGGTCAATACGTGGTGGTCTAGTGGGTAGAACAGTGGCAAAAGCATAATTAATATAATAATCATAACCCCAGCCGTACTGTGAAGGCTGAAAGGCTAATAGGACCCCCGGTAGTGTTTTAAGAGTCTAAATGACTCACTCACTCGCCTTTGTTGCTAACTTCATGAAGGGCAACAAAGACCTATTAATTGTTGAACAGAGGGCTGCCATATTCTAAATGCTTTTATGTAAAAAAAATAAACATAAAAAATAACCAAATAATTTGGAACCCAACCTTTTTTGTTCGAAAGTCCGTTAGTGGCTTAATCTTATCTTTAGACAATATTGAGAAACTGATTTAAATATTTTTTATTTTGGTCCAGTAGTTTTGTTTTTATGCGCTAAAATGTTTTGTTCCTATGACCGCCAACAGTATGCAGACCGTCGCGTGACGTCATAAGACTGTATCTTTGAAACGTTGTAAAATCAAAACTACTGAACCAAAATAAAAAATATTGAAATTAGCTTCTTATAATAGCCAAAAGTTTTGAATAAGCCAATAACGGACTTTCGAACAAAAAACTTTGGGTTCCGAATTGAATTTATCTCCAAGATTTCATTATGTAAACGTTATCCGGGCTATGAAAATCAATAGTTTACCTCCAAATTATTTTTCTTCATTAATTCCTCATGGTTGAGGATTGTGACCATATTGAATAAGAATAAAAATAATTTATTTTAGCAAAATGCATACACAATAACATTAGTCCTATGAATCAGGGTCTAACGGTGGCATTATTAGTACGAGTAGGTAATGTCACTCAAGCTAGAGTCTATAAATATGCTGACAGCTACTCAGGCTCGAGCTTTAGACAGAGACAGAGCTTGAGATGCCACTATTATAATACCAACCTAAGTCACCCTTACCAAGATGTTATGTTTTAAGTGGGTACGATGAGACTGTGATCGTCAATCGATCGAAAGATTATAAAAAAATAATAAAAAAGTCACCCTGACAACCGCCTTTGGCTCCACCACGCCTGCGGTTTCTGTGTGTAACGAGCTAGTATCCTCTTTTCATTGAAGGAGCGAGCGAAGCGAGCGAAGTTCTCCGAGTCTACTGGAACAATCCGGCGTTTGTATGTATGTATGTATGTATGTATGTTTGTATGTATGTATGAATGTATGTTTGTATGTATGAATGTTCGTTCGACGATAACTTGAGTAAATTTGGTCGGATCGTTATGAAAGGTAGGCGGGTAAATGAAATCCCACCAAAACATTCTGTAAAAACCAGCCAGGTCTCGATGGATCTGCTTGTTTATCTCTAAAAAAGTAATGAAATCTAGACAAAGTCGTGCCAAGTCTAAGGTTCCTTACTGCGATTTCTTTATTATTATAGTTAATGTTGTGAGACTTGGCCGTTGAAGGGTACACAAGCGGTTCTGGCGACAGATTGGTGCAATGGTGTCATGGAGCACCTGGTTTTGTACCCTTGTGTACCCTTCAACAGCCAAGTCTCACAACATTAACTATAATAATAAAGAAATCGCAGTAAGGAACCTTAGACTTGGCACGACTTTGTCTAGATTTCATTACTTTTTTAGAGATAAACAAGCAGATCCATCGAGACCTGGCTAGTTTTTACAGAATGTTTTGGTGGGATTTCACTTCTTTTTGTAGAAACGAGGGCATATTGATTAATTTTATTAGATTTTCTTATTTGACACAGTTTTTAAATTTGTGTAATGTTCGAGTAGAATAAAGTAATTCGTCCGACTATTTCTTGTTGAACGAGCGAGCGAAGTCCTCCGAGTCTGCTGGAACAATCCGGCGTTTGTATGTATGTATGTTTGTATGTATGAATGTTTGTTCGACGATAACTTGAGTAAATTTGGTCTGATCGTTATGAAATTTGATAGGCGGGTAAACTAAATTAAAAGAATTTTTAAATTCGAACATGAGCCAAATCGGTCGATGGGTTGCCTTGATATGGGGTTGTATAGTTTAAATGCAAAGCGCGCGCGCGCCTGCGCGAATGGCGTAAGCAAAGTTATATATCTGTAACTGAGGTCGCGAGTTCATAGTTCGGAGCGAACCGCTAGAGGGACGCTATAGGCTAGATTAAATGAAGATGTGTCCCGCTACGATGGATTTTTGCAATGACAGTCGATTTTTTTATGTACAGTTAGTAGAAGGGGCATTACCATAATATCTCTAATAAAGCTGATACCAGCTGAGGGTTCTTCATCAGATACTTCAGACCTTAGATTTTTGACATCAAATAAAGCGGCCCACCAAGTTGAATATTTTTTGTAAGGGCGGTATATGTCGATCTATAATAGTTTGGTTGGGCTCTTGTATTTTCTAATCAGGGTCACCAGGTACTCCAGATCTTCGATTATCCTAGTTTTTATAGTTTTCCCTTTATGTGGCCATTAAACCCTAACTCTGTACCAAATTTCAGCTCTCTGAGTTTATGGGAAGTACTAGTTCTATTAGGGCTCTTGTGTTTTCTAATCAGGGTCACCAGGTACTCCAGTTCTTCGATTATCCTAGTTTTTATAGTTGTCCCTTTATGTGCCCATTAAACCCTAACTCTGTACCAAATTTCAGCTCTCTGAGTTTATGGGAAGTACTAGTTCTATTAGGGCTCTTGTGTTTTCTAATCAGGGTCACCAGGTACTCCAGATCTTCGATTATCCTAGTTTTTATAGTTTTCCCTTTACGTGCCCATTAAACCCTAACTCTGTACCAAATTTCAGCTCTCTGAGTTTATGGGAAGTACTAGTTCTATTAGGGCTCTTGTGTTTTCTAATCAGGGTCACCAGGTACTCCAGATCTTCGATTATCCTAGTTTTTATAGTTTTCCCTTTATGTGGCCATTCAACCCTAACTCTGCACCAAATTTCAGCTCTCTGAGTTTATGGGAAGTACTAGTTCTATTATGATGATCATGAGTGAGTGAGTGAGTGAGTGAGTGAGTGTGTGTCATAAATGCGAAACTTTGCTTTCGCTTAACTTCGGAACTAAATGACCTACAGACTTGAAATTTTGGATTTTAAGTATGTGATTATAGCTTACTAGATGACGAAAATTTCTGCGTTCTGGTCTTATCCAGAGGTTCTCAAATAGGGGCCTGAAAATGCGGCGAAATGGTTCCAGTAAAGGATGGTACGGCAGTGTTTGCTTCGCGCTCGACCTGGCGGGGGCACTACCGTGCCCCCAGATTAAAAGAATTTTTAAGTTCCAACATGAGCCAAATCGGTTGAGGGGTTGAAGAGATATGGAGTTGTACAGTTTATATGCAAAGCGCGCGCGCCTGGGTGAATGGCATAAGCAAAGTTACACATCTGTTACTGGGGTCGCGAGTTCAAAGTTCGGGGCGAACCACTAGTTTATAGTTATTTAAAAGTAAAATACTTTATTGAGATGACTCAAACATGATTATTATTTGATACCTAGGGTGGCATTAATAGTCGTCGACTCAAGATCGAACTCAAGAAGGCGATCTCGGAATCAATGTAATCTCAAGATAGGTCTATTAATATGCTGACAGCTACTCAAGTTTGACATTAGCCAAGGATTGACATTCGCATTTGACTTTTCTGTGTTCATCTACTTGAGATCCAGCTCAAGTAGGTGATCTCAGACGACTATAAATACCACCCCTAGTGTTCCAACCCAGCAACCTCATAAAGATGCCCGCTAATACAAGCGCTGAAATAAGGTATTACTAGCAACACGAGTTTTTTCAGCGCCTCCGCGCGCGAAGGCCATAAATTCACGGCCCCGCGTAAATGACAGTTCAATACCTACGGGGTGTCATTAAAAGTACATTAGCAGCGCAAATCTGAACACCGGTTTATAGGTCATTAGCTTTGGGAGTCATTGTGTGGGCATAAGCGCACGATATGACGTGGGAAAAATGGTATGCAATATTTTCGAATTGGTATGTAGCCCAATATACATATAGAGGCTCAAAGTGGTTTTGCGAACATTAATTGTGCGACAGAAGTTTTTTTTTTTAGGATTGATATAAAAACTATTCACGCATTCGAATTATTCACAAACAACTGAAAAAAGGAACCTTTACAAAAAATTATGTTGTTTACATCCCCATAAAAACCAATGTTCGTTTTTTTTTTTAATATACTTAATATTTTCCCGCTTTAGTTTGCTATATAACAATTTTTCACAAAATATGGACCATGCTCGAGTTATAAGCGAAAATCTGGAAAAGGTCCAAAGATTTCGAAGTTTTTCGCCCACCAAAAGTTGTCTCCCCCACTTTTCAGGTCGCAAATGTGGTATACCAACACAGTACCAAACGACCCTATAAAAAAAAATCTTTTTCATCTCCCACGCTCGGAAAGTTTGCTGTTACTAGTAACTTACGATCGTGTAAAGGCCGGATTTAAACTATCTGAACTTTTGTGCGCTTCGAAATTTGAACGCGACGCCGGGACAGTCTTTCCCGCGCCCTATGGTTTTGAAAAAGAAAAAAACACTGGCCGTTTAAGTAGATGCCAGATCCCGATGGAAAATAAAACCTCATTCATAGTTCGTTTAAACGCGTATTTCAGCGAAAGCGATTGTTCGTGCCCATTCTCTATACAAAACTGTGAATGTAAATGGTGCATAAGCATCTTTTAAAAAGGTAAAGTCACGGAATAGAACATTCAGAAACGCGGTTTCTTCTTATAGTCTTTTCAATATTTTGTACACATATTTATTTTTAAATACCAGTAAATAAAAAAAATGCTGCGCTTCTGTTTTATCAAATAGATAATTATGTTTTGGTTTGTTAAATACATTTTTTCAAACGATATTACTAATTTCATTTTTTATCTCCTACAAATTTTTAATTTATATGGTATAAGTTCAGAATGCACCCGGAAAAAAAACATTCTTTTATTTACATTATTTTTGTGTCTGGATAAATAAACTTCAGGAAATTATTAATAAAACGAATGGTTTTAATACCAACGAAGCTCAAAACTTTAGTGCGGCAGCCGTAACTACAGTAAAATTTGCTTTTAAAAGGAACTTATTTGACTCACCTGTTTTGCCTGTAAGTAGTTGTCTATAGAGTTTGTCCCGCTTGGCTAACAAAGTCATTTCCTCGCTTCTGTGAGATGAAAAGTTTTGTGTTTCGCACGAATGCAATATTATTTGCGTCTCGTGCTTCTGAATACCTCGCTACGCTCAGGTTTCTTTTTTTGAACCACTCGCTACGCTCGTGGCTCAATTTTAGAAACCTTCGCTAGCTCGGTTTTCAATACAAGCACTCGCCGCAAACAATAATTTTGCATTCTTGCATAACAAATAACTATTGTCGCAATTACCTAATGTTCGCAAAAAACATCTATACACTGTGGAATTTTAGTGGTTTTAAAGCCGAAGGTTAAAAAAACTAAGGCCTTTGCATCTACGTAATGAGATGATTTATACAGCGTCCAGTGGCACCTTCACTCACACTAGATGGGTGAAGAGACCACTCGGCGCTGCAGTGCCTGGGACATTGTTTTTAGATGGAGTAGGCTTGCCCAGCACCTATACCATCCTGACAGCTTAGTCGACCTAGCCCACAGGAAAGACAGGTCAATACGTGTGGCGCCAACTGAGCCGCGGGTTTCCTCACGATGTTTTCCTTCACCGTTAGCGAGTGGTATTGCTACTACAAACTCACAAATGTACGCAACTTTAAAATTAAACAAAGTCATAGATACATGCCCGCACTGGGAATCGAACCGGGTACCTCTTGCTTCAGAGTCCACTGTTCTACCCACTAGACCACCACCGCTCTTTAAGGTTAGTTGCACTCGTAATGCTTAGTTGCACTCGTGATTCTGAGCCAAATTCCAAAATTTTACTTCGAAACGAGCGATAAAATTAAGACTTCCCAATACAAACGGCTATCGCCAATCGACACCATTGGTATGGAGAAGTGAATTTTTTTTTCGCGCGTTGTGGAATGAAATTTTGTAATTTGGCTCAGAATCACCAGTGCAACAAAATACCTTCGGCTTTAAAACCACTAAAATTGCACGGAGTATTATTGGGCTAATGGTGATCGACGACAGACTTTGATACTCGTACTTGTCGCGTTTGATGTTGGAATGGAAACTTATATCAGGCCTTTTTAGGCCACTGCTCAAGTAATAAAGAAACCCAATTTATGCTACTCAAATTCTAACCACTGGCCATCATACAGAAACTTAGCCCTTTGCATCTAATTTTGTTTTATAGAGCGTCCAGTAGCGCGACTCATTTGAAACGGTCGTGGGTAAAGCAAATTTGAAGTAAAGTGAAGGAAACCTTATAAGAAAATCCTTAGAGCCAGCGAATTGCGGGCGAGTTCGCCGCGATTTCGCCACGTGCGTTCCGCGTTTTGGACACTCCGAAACTAAATGGATTCTGACGAGGAAGCACTGCTTGTTTATTCAGAAACGCCGAAAAAGAGAGAAAAAGTAGATAAGAAGAATATGGCAGTGATCCTTATCAAGTAATTGACTGGAATACCACGATTTTTATGTGTTGTTCTAAAATCTGCAAACGAGTTCAAAATAATTCTAAACAAGTGCGGCCCTACCTGCGAATGACAAATTCTACATTACAAGTAGGACACACACCTAAGATTATTATTAGTGTCTCCTATCGAAAGGCTGTTGAACGCGAGTGTACAAAATGGCGTCGACGCTGGGCACTCGTGGCAAACTCGTTGCGAATTTGCGGCGAATGCGAGTGTACAAAATGGCGTCGACGCTGGGCACTCGTGGCAAACTCGTTGCGAATTTGCGGCGAATGCGAGTGTACAAAATGGCGTCGACGCTGGGCACTCGTGGCAAACTCGTTGCGAATTTGCGGCGAATGCGGCGAATTTGACCTCGTCTATCTACACTGTGGATTAGGTCATCACACCATACAGCGCTGCTACTATTCAGGTGACTACAAATGACTCATCCAAATTCCTTTGTCAATTTGTAAAACGTATCCAACAGAACTAATCCAACAGCCTTAAATTCAACAAGAAAATAAAAGATTCCCGGACATAAGGGGGCGGCAAATTTATTCACTAGAAGAGTATAAATTGTAACAAGGAAGATAGCCCTAAAGAGATGTCCGGGGTCTGTTCTCAGTGAATTAGATGGCTCATAAATCTGCTTTAAAAAAAGGTTCTTTTGTCTGTCTGTAGAGAGGAGAAAGTTACGTTGGCCTGTCGGAAATATTTGCTTCTGGCACTACTTTCTAGGATAGTTCTACATGGTGCTAAATATTGTCCTCTCGTTTTATTCATCAGTACCAGGGAAAATAGCGACGCCGTTTAGGAGATATGGGCAGTTAAAGTTTTGATACTTACTTTTTATTATTTTAGTTTTTTCATCAGGTAGAGCTCGTCGAGCCCTTTTTTTAGAGTACCATAAACATGGGTCTAGCATTAGCCGTTTAGGAGATATGGGCGGTTAAAGTTTTGATACTTGAATCAGTACATACGACAGCACGTCGACCCTTACACGCTAGCACTTTGCTGGGCTACGTTACGGGCGATTTTACAACAAAAGTGTACAGTCTGACGTGCTGTCATACCATGTGTACAGTCGGCCACAGTCTCAGATACCCCTTTTTGTTCGATTGGCGCCCTTATGCCGCGCGCGATAAGAGCTGCCATGGGGTATCTGAGATTGTGGCCGACCGTACCATGAATCTAGCAATAGCCGATTCGATTCGATTTGATTCGATTCGATTCGATTTGATTCGATTCCATTCGTTTCGTTTCGTTTCGAATCGATTCGATTCGATTCGTTTCGTTTCGTTTCGATTCGATTCGTTTCGATTCGATTCAATTAATTTCGATTCGATTCTATTCGATTCAATTCATTTCGATTCGATTCGTTTCGATTAGATTCGATTAGTTTCGTTTCGTTTCGTTTCGATTCTTTTCGTTTCGTTTCGATTTGATTTGATTCGATTCGATTCGATTCGATTCGATTCGATTTGATTCGATTCGTTTCAATTCGATTCGACCCCATTCGATTCGATTCGATTCAATTCATTTCGATTCGATTCGATTCGATTCGATTCATTTCGATTCGCGTCGTTTCGATTCGATTCGTTTCGTTTCGATTCGATTCGATTCGATTCGATTCGATTAAATTCGATTCGATTCGTTTCGTTTCGATTCGATTCGATTAGATTCGATTCGATTCGATTCGTTTCGTTTCGTTTAGATTCGATTCGATTTGATTCGTTTCGTTTCGTTTCGATTCGATTCGATTCTATTCAATTCGATTCGATTCGATTCAATTCAATTCATTTCGATTCAATTCGATTCGATTCGATTCGATTCGATTGGATTGGATTCGATTCGATTCGAATATCATTTTTGAACTCAATTTAAAGTAAGTTCAAAATTGATCTCGCTGAACTTAGTTTAAACAGAGATCAGTTTTGAAATCAGTTTAAAGTAAGTTCAAAACTGATCTCACTTTAAATTAAGTTTAAACAGAGTTCCATTTTGATCTCAGTTTAAGTATCGTTCATGAATACCACCCTATTAAACCCTAGTCCCTAAATTAAACCAAGTTTTTCTGTAGTATCAATCATCGGTTTTATCTGTCGCATGAAACAAAGACGACAGAAACAAAGGAGATAATATTAACCCAGTCTTCATTGCACGTGAAACATAATCATCCCTGTCCTGAAAACACGTCATTCATCTTTAGATCGAATGCGATATTGCTGAAACAAAATCCTCCTGTCAGAGGCACCGATGCGACGCACGTCACAAACATGTCGAAGACACGTGAAAATATGTGAAAATACAGCTCGGGAGATCTTATTTTAGCACGCCACGATATAAGATAAAAATATAAATTGAAAACAATTTAAAAGGGGCTATTTTTAGATTGAGAATTCATGAATGCATCTCTATTTTAGTCTAGCCTGTTTTGGATTAATCAAAGTTTGGTCACGGAAACATGTTTCGAGTTTGATAGCTTTACCCTTTCGACGCTATTTCGCTCTGTTAAGCTACTAAGAACGGGACTTCGGACTATATCGAATGCGACAAACTGGATAGTTCCCCTATGGTCTATGGAGTGTACGAGAATGAATATGTTAAACAATAGTGACTATTTGGCTCTTCTAATTGGGACGCGCTGCTCCACAAATGAAGATAGACTGCTTGAATTTAACAGTATTCATTTAGGTTTCTTCAAAATTAGATTTTTTTTGTAAAAATGATGCTAAGGGCGAGGCCCCATTAGTGCGTTGCGCTGCATTGCGTTGCGTCGTCGCATCGGATCGACGCATTGTATGCCACATCTGCGTTGCGACGACGCACGACGACGTCGCGACGCAAGAGGGTATACACCCCGTCGTAGGCGATAGGTAAATTGCGAGTGCTTATCTAGGTCCCCCTGCCACCTCTTCAACCCTCGCTCCCCAAGGCTTTGCGATCACGCGCTTGGTGCGTGAACATTATTTTATTTTATTTCAGTCTGCCTCTACGTATTTCCAAAATATTTAATCAAAACCGCACCCCAAGATACTGAATACAATAACCGTTACGTTTGCGGCGGTGTAGTGGCAATGGCAGAATGAGTGCGTATTATACAGGGTCGCTGGTATTCCTCCGTATCTCACCCGAACAGGACCCATTAACTTTTCACACCCTGTGTTCAGTGACGAGCGGAGCGGTTTTCAGAAGGGTAATCATAAGAGAGTATCGCAATGGAGAGCTCTACTCTCCGCCACCTTCAATGATGGTCACGATCCTCAGCATTGAGGAAATGACTGACTGGATGGATGACAAACAGATAAGATTTGATTAGGAAATATTTCTGCTGAATTAAGTTTGCCATTTATAAGGACTTGCTTACTGTTAAAATATAAGCGGATGATCAAATCATACTCCTCTTTATAGAGGGAAATAACCAGCCGGGGGCTTAATTGTCTAACTTTTTAATCTTTCAGATTTTTAAGATAAGAAGAAACCCGCTGACTAAAAATCCTAAAAATTGTAACCTCTCGGCAATCTTGTGCGTGAAAATGCTATCGAAACATCAATCCAGCCCTTCACAGGACTGAAAAAACTGTTCTTTTCAGGGCCACATAACACCGGTCCTTCTAGGGCCAAAACAAAGGACCTTCCTCAGAACCAACAAAACGGACCTTTTTGAACGAGCGAGCGAAGCGAGCGAAGTTCTCCGAGTCTACTGGAACAATCCGGCGTTTGTATGTATGTATGTATGTATGTATGTATCTATGTTTGTATGTTTGTATGTTTGTATGTTTGTATGTTTGTATGTTTGTATTTTTGTATGTTTGTATGTTTGTATGTATGAATAAGTTGAGTAAATTTTGTCGGATCGTCATGAAATTTGGTAATGAGGCAAAAAAGATGTTTAAGTTCGAACATGAGCCAAATCAGTCGAGGAGTTGCTGAGATATAGGTTCGCGAGTTCGTAGTTCGGGGCGAACCACTAGTCAGTACCAATACGATGACCTTTCACCATATAACATTTCGAGCACCATGCCATTCGCAAAATAAATAAATAAATATACAAGGTAATGTAAAGTGAAACCCGACTCATGCATGGGTAATTATTTACACGAAGTATCAGGCTGATTTAGTAGAAACAAAAAAAAATATTGAAGAAGTCAAAAAAAATCGCTGAAATATACCCAAAAATCTTTTGTCATTAGAACAAATTGAACAAGATAATATGTGGATAAAAAAAATAAACTTGTTGTTAGTTTCAAGGGTAACTAAAACTATCTTCCCTTAGTCGGGCGGGCGTCACTAACCAAAACCACACCCGCTGACTCCTCAGTTCCAAGCCCACGGCCGATCCCCGGTGACAGCGCCCGTGGACGTAATGAAGTAATGACGCTGACGCATGCATCATTACTAGACGAGACGGAGGGGAAAAGTACATGAAAAACTTGCAGGAAAAAATATATGCAGACGGCGACGCTTTTGTAGCTAGTAGGCATCGAGTAGGTATATACAGGATGCCTTTTCAAACTTTCGTGTAAGAAAACGGGATTCTTACTACTTCTCAGCCGTCGAAATAGAAAGAGGGTAGATAGATTTATCTACGCCTAGCTAGGTGTTTGACATTCAAAAAACTGTCTTCAGTCTACCCGTGACCATGGTGCCTGCAACGGTGCCGAAATATCGGGAACTCCAAAGAAAATAAATCGTGGTAAGAATCCCGTTTTCTTACAATTATTATATACAATACAGGGTGTTTCAGGAAAGTCCTGTGGCACTGAAATGGGTAGCTCAACTCATCAATATAAGCAACTATTATAAACAAAGTCAAGCCTACTCCATCTATAACAATGTCCCAGGCACTGCAGCACCGAGTCGTCTCTTCACCTATCTAGTGTGAGTAAAGGTGCCACTGGACGCAGTATAAATTATCTTATTCCGTAGATGCAAAGGCCTTAGTTAGTTAAGCAACTTTTACTATGGGGCTAGTGTGAAATCGCGAAAAAAATATCAGCTTGATACAATACATTTAATTTTATTATAGTAGGGATCGAATTTTAGTATTTTTTTGTTATATTCTGTTGTGTGCTGTAACAGCACCTTATTATAAAAAATAAATAATATAAATAAATAAATGTTTTTTTATGAGATTCCCCACTTGGCCTGTTAGTAAAAGTAGTTTGTATTTTTCGGCACCTTCACTCATACTAGATGGGCGGCTCATCCATAATAACTGACATAACTGCACAGTAAGTAGAAGATGTAAATACTTACCTACATTGTTTGATAAATGGTACGGTTGGCCACAGTCTATGATACCCCATGGTAGCTCTTACGGCGCCCGGCATAAGGGCGCCAGTCAGACAAAAAGGGTTATCCTAGCTAGCGTGTAGCCGACAGTTTCTAAATAGTTTGAGATCAATACAGGGTGTTAAAAGACCGGTGACAGAGCCGAAAGGCACGCATACTAGATACAAAAACAAAGTACTTTTACGATAAATTATTGCTGGGAAATGATTTTGGTTTTTTCGGTTATAATTTTGTAAAATATTTTATCACGCAATGGACGTGTAACGCACAGACTTATTAGAAGACTTATTGCGCAAGCGTTGGCATAAGTTTATACTACTTAATACACTTGAGGTGCCGATGTTTAGAATACATAGCGGGTTGCAATTTTAACGTAATTTTTTTCTTGAAAAGAAATTTTTATCTCCCAGTCATAGTTCCTTTAGCAAAAATGTTTGTTATGATGAGGACAATACGTGGTTTCCCGCTTTGTTAGTGGTCTTTTAACACCCTGTATTGTTATAAAAAAATGTACTCAGGTAATATTTGTTGTTAGAGATTTTTACTCTCATTTTGCTCGCACGGTCGCGGATAAAGGGCAGCAGCAAAAAACTCTCCGGAACGTTTATTTGCCGCATTTGTTTTTGATACCCAGTTAAGTACAACGAGTTTTACGCTTACTTACGTACCGTGGTACACATCGACCGGATTTGAAGTTCCGTCGGAACTCGGTTCATAATTGGAATTTTTCTGTAAAAAGATTTCCTGGTTTCTCGTACAATAGGTAATAAGCTGTTAATTAACTATTAATGGTTTTCAGTTGCGTTTTTTGTATGCTGAATAATGGTCAATACCTAGTTAAATTGCTAGTTACTATGGAAAACGATCCATCGATCAATAAGTTTACATTTAAACTTTCGTAAATACTGAATGTTTGGTTCTCAATCAGTTTTGTTGAGAAGCAAAACTTTTGCTATAGTCAGGAACTCAGGACTTAAACCCACATCCTTTTGTTTTACCGTACCAGTGATCTACTAATTGAGCCATCGATAAAGCACCAGTACTTGCGAAAATTATGAATATAAATTCCTCCTGGACGTCTTTTGGTCTGACGTGGCGTCATCACTTGTACTTTTTCCTTGAATCCCGATCCCTTTGCAAATGAGTCTTCATAAATTGGAAATATTTTATTTGTTTCTCACCTACTCGACGTGCACTGATTCCTAGATTTTTATGATCATCATCGCTGCCCACTGCTGGGTATAGGCCTTTTTCCCATCGCGCTATCTCTCGCGGTCCCTCGCCATCCGCATCTATGGACCCTCTGCCGCCATAACGATGTCGTCCACGACATCCGTCGATGATTTTATATTTGATAAGAAGTAGCAATTAAAATTAACCACTCGGCTAGTTTACTTTTTTTTTCAATACCCTCAGGGCGCCTATGAGCCGAAGTAATACCAATTGGCAAAAAAAAATGCACTACGTATTCCCTTCAGTTATTAGATCAAATTTGGGGTAGGTTCATCAACAAGCTGATGATGATGATGACGATGAGATCAAACTTAAAAAATCTCAACGGAACCCTCAAAGCTGGTCAAACGTACACGATTGTACATCGGAAGAGTAAACATAAGCGGATTTGTTACTCGCGCGAGCAGTTGAAAGAATTTTCTAAAGGGCTAAATAAACAGGTTTATAATAAAATTGTAACGAGCACTTAGTGATGTTTGTATTTATATTCCTTGCCACCACGTATGTTTACTCGTGGAGAGCGTTAATATACATATAGATAGGTATCGTAGACAATCTTTTTAGATAACCCGTGTCATTAAAGAAAACATTTAGGATGAACTTCAAAACACTCACTCTCTCGCTCTAATTAATACAATCAAAGCGAGACAACGCTAGTTTTGATGTTGATCCTAAATATTTTCTTTAATGACACGGGCTATAGCCCGTCTCGTCTCGTCTAGTAACATTTCTCCATACACTAGATGGGTATTAAAAGTCGACTCGGGTGCTATTTGAGCTGAGTCAGATAGGTAATGTTCGAAGCTAACTTCTTCTTCTTATCGTGTCGGTGACGTTGTTATATTTTATTGGCCCAAAGTCTGACACCAGGGGTGGCCAACCTCATACGATAACCTAACCTTTGGCCCAAAATTCGGCCACGCGTATTCCGGCGTCTGTGGTCGCCAGGAAGTACTCTCGAGTGCAGGGGCCTTAGCCTGTAACGCAATGGTGCCAAAATGGGCTCCCGTTTGACGGTTTCAATTACGATTTATTAATGCTGTCGGTCCAGTGTCGGCCCCTTTAATGTTTTTGTAGTACAGCAAAGAATATTATGAGTTTAATTCTAGAAGATTAGTTCGCTGGTTGTAGGAGAACAACGAAAAAAATCCCGGTTTTGTCCCTCTACCTGGGACGCCATTGATACGCCATTCTGTCACAGGCTAAGGCCCCTGGTTTATATGGTGTTAAAAGACTGCCAACAAAGCCGAAAACCACGTATTGTCCTCATCATAACGAACATTTTTGCTCAAGGAACCATGCCTGGTAAATCAACGGATTCCGTGATAATGAGGCTCAAAGTCGGACTTTTCAAATAAGTATATTTTTTTTGCAGAAATGTGTTCAGTAGGAGTCTACAACCTTAAAGCCATCATTCCATGGGTAGAGTAAACGGCATCGAAGCGCCATAGAGTACTAAAAATATCCTACTAACTATACAGAGTATTATTAAAGTAGAGAACGTAATATAGCTGGTAGAGGTCTCGGAACTAGTATACTATGTAATGTACGTGATAGGTGGTTGACTCTACTGTTTACAATATCCGTGTACCCCAGGCTTTTGTGATGTCAGAGCAGAGCAGAGCACTCGGTAATGTTCAAAGAAGTCTGATACTAAATTGTTCCGAGAATACCACCATTAATGAATGTTGGACTAGGGTTGCTATCTTCAAAACCACAAAATGCATATTTTATAAAGAAATAGGAAGATACTTAAAATCCTTTGATATTATCATCGTGCCATTAAAACCCACTGTGGATCATTAAATACGATATGGGTAAAGTGACCACTCGGACACTGCATTGCTTGAGATAATATGGTTTTAGATGGAGTAGGCTTGCTCAGCACATTAATAATGTACTCAGCGCTCAGCACCTATAATATTATAGGCCGACTAAGCTGTCAGGGTGGTATATATTATATATAATACCACCCTGACAGCTTAGTCGGCCTAGCGCCCATGAAAAACAAAATCATCAATAGGTGCCGAGGCAACTAAGTCGCCGATAACACCTCCATATTTCCTTAGTTTTCCATGTTGTTTCCCATCATTGTTTATGAAAACAATGCAAAAAAAATATTCTAAATTCCTTATTTGTAAATCCTACACGCAACGACTGCTTGTATTGGTCGTAAGAGATGGTGTGAGCATAAAGAGGCCTTTACTCAACAGTGATGGGTGTCAACAGGCTGTCGATGAAGATGATGAAATCCTACAGCAGTCGACCAATGAGCCATTTTCAGCACAATTCAGAAAGCATTTCATAGATGGCGCCTACAGGCGTGGCCATAGAATAACCGGAATATGGCTGTCAAAATTAATCTGTGCTAAGCTAAACTTAACAGCCGTATTCCGGTTGTTCTATGGCCACGCCTGTAGGCACTGAAATAGTATGAAATAGTGGCCATCCCTGGTGTCAGAGTTTTTAGGCCGCCCAAAAGGCCTCTGACATGGCCTAACGATTGTTGATTTTAATTTGTGCTGAAAATGGCAAATTTAGGGAAAATCGCAAGGATGGTAACCCTACGCTGGACCACCGCCTGTCAGGAACGTTTACGCCCTCAGGTATACCAGCAGTGCGATGTGAAAATTTCCAATAAAATTATCATAACGACCCCCGAAGCCGGTCTGAGGATGACGGGATAATTCCCTGAGCGTCTTCCTTGCGTGGTAAAACAATAGGTTCCTAAATAAATGATAATAGAGGCTTTTTTCGCGGGAAAAACGTGGTCCCAAGGGCGTGTTTACTTGCCCATTGTATGTTTCTGTTTTTTTTTAATATTCATCGTCGCTTTCGTTGATATTATTTTTTAATTTGTTGGTTAGTTTTATTGCGCTAGCTTGCTTAGCTCGCCGATTTTTTTCATATATAAAAAAAATAATAATAACACAATTTTCAACTAGGTATATTTTATGGACAATCAGCGTACTAGGAAATCGGGTGGGTGACACTGAGTAATATGTAGCCTAAATGAGTGGTGGAGTCAAAAATGAGGGCAACTAAATTAAAATAAACTAGTGGTTCGCCCCGAACTATGAACTCGCGACCCCATATCTCAGCAACCCCTCGACCGATTTGGTCCATGTTCGAACTTAAAAATTATCTTTGTCTCATTTACCTGCCTATCAAATTTCATGACGATCCGACTAAATTTACTCAAGTTATCGTCGTACGAACAGTCATACATACAAACATACATTCATACATACAGTAGACTCGGAGAACTTCGCTCGCTTCGCTCGCTCGTTCAATAACTTTTTTTAAGAAAAAAAAAATCTGAATACATCGAAACTAGTATTAAAAAAATATAATTACGCAATCCACACCACTCTTTTTGGTAAAAAAAAAAGATCACTGTATATCTCTTGATATTAGTACATTTATTCGGGGCCGCGATGTTTCGGTATGGTGATTTTCGGCATGGCGTGTATTCGTTGTTTCATGATTCGTAATCACAAACTTTCGTTATAACGTTTTTCGTCGCTGACACGTTATTCGAATTTTTTATTTTCGGCACCAAGTAGCGGACTCGATTGCAGGTTTTCTAGCAAGTGTCCTCAGATATGTTTTTATCAAAATCTATTCTGCCGTTTATGAGATATTATGCTAATTTGAAGCCAAAATGTCGGAGGTATTTTAAATTTTTAATTCTTCAGATAATAATTTTATAAAACAAGAGGTGCAGGATCGCGATCAGCTGTCTGAAACCAAGAATGCCTGTAACGAAAAACGGAAATTCCGAAACAACCGGCCAGTAACTCAAGATTCCGTGGAATTCCGACGGCAACTCCGAATGTCAGCCATATTTCGGCTTTCTACAGCCCTCATTAAGTTTTATGCTCCAAAACGTCTGCGAGATAAAGGAGGTCCAGTCACTCTGTTGGAGTGGAAACCAGTTGTACTCGCACATTTAGTTCACAAAATAAAAATACAAGATGTCACAAAAGATCCTAACTCTTTTACAAGATAATACTTATCACCAGGCGATAGGGATCACAACCTAAACATTTAGTTGATTTTTAAATTAGTAAAATGTGAACGCTGTGGCGGGAGAATATTATTTTTAATTATTGATTTTACTGATTTTCACAATGTTTTAACAACTGAAATCTATGCAGATGCACCTGCAAGCGTCTTATGATAATTCATATTAACTTAATAAAGGACCATGGGCACATTGGGCCCACTGACAGTTGACACTTGATGAAAAAAATTACATTGTCCGACCTCAATAAACTTGATGTCAAATGAAAGCCCTTGAAGAGTACTTAAATTTATTATATGACAGCTTAGTCAAAAACGAGCGCGAAAATGGTGTTTTGGGCATATTTATCACATTTTATTAAGATTGTCCGACCTCAATAAACTTCATGTCAAATGAAAGCTCTTGAAGAGTACTTCAATTTATTCTATGGCAGCTTTGTCAATATCGAGCGCGAAAATGGTGTTTTGGGCATATTTGTCCCATTTTATGAAGATTGTCCGACCTCAATAAAACTCATGTCGAATGAAAGCTCTTGAAGAGTACTTCAATTTATTCTATGGCAGCTTTGTCAATATCGAGCGCGAAAATGGTGTTTTGGGCATATTTGTCCCATTTTATGAAGATTGTCCGACCTCAATAAAACTCATGTCGAATGAAAGCTCTTGAAGAGTACTTCAATTTATTCTATGGCAGCTTAGTCGAAATCGAGCGCGAAAGTGGTGTTTTGGGGATGGGCATATTGGGCCCACTGACAGTTGACATTTTTCATTGTCCGACCTCAATAAAATTTATGTCAAATGAAAGCTCTTGAAGAGTACTTTAATTTAGTCTTTGGCAGCTTAATCAAAATCGAGCGCGAAAATGTTGTTTTGGGCATATTTGTCCCATTTTATGAAGATTGTCCACTTTCGCGCTTGATTTCGACTAAGCTGCCATAGAATAAATTAAAGTATTCTTCAAAAGCTTTCATTTGACATGAGTTTTATTGAGGTCGGACAATCTTCATAAAATGGGACAAATATGCCCAAAACACCATTTTCGCGCTCGATTTTGACTAAGCTGCCAAAGAATAAATTAGAGTACTCTTCAAGAGCTTTCATTTGACATAAAGTTTATTGAGGTCGGACAAAGTAAAATGTCAACTGTCAGTGGGCCCAATATGCCCATCCCCAAAACACCACTTTCGCGCTCGATTTTGACTAAGCTGCCATAGAATAAATTGAAGTACTCTT
This sequence comes from Zelleria hepariella, assembly GCA_949319315.1. Taxonomy (NCBI): domain Eukaryota; kingdom Metazoa; phylum Arthropoda; class Insecta; order Lepidoptera; family Yponomeutidae; genus Zelleria; species Zelleria hepariella. Next base: position 1,745,696 of record OX439380.1, on the reverse strand, counting down.
CAAGAGCTTTCATTTGACATGAAGTTTATTGAGGTCGGACAATCTTCATAAAATGGGACAAATATGCCCAAAACACCATTTTCGAGCTCGATTTTGACAAAGCTGCCATAGAATAAATTGAAGTACTCTTCAAGAGCTTTCACTTGACATGAAGTTTATTGAGGTCGGACAATCTTCATAAAATGGGACCAATATGCCCAAAACACCATTTTCGCGCTCGATTTTGACAAAGCTGCTATAGAATAAATTGAAGTACTCTTCAAGATCTTTCATTTGACATGAAGTTTATTGAGGTCGGACAATCTTCATAAAATGGGACAAATATGCCCAAAACACCATTTTCGCGCTCGATTTTGACAAAGCTGCCATAGAATAAATTGAAGTACTCTTCAAGAGCTTTCATTTGACATGAAGTTTATTGAGGTCGGACAATGTAAAAAAATTCATCAAGTGTCAACTGTCAGTGGGCCCAGACTTCATACTAATGTGCCCGTGGTCCTTTTATTAAAATAATTAAAATAATTAAAAAAGGAAAACATAGGGACATGGCAGAGGTAAATATAGATTGAATGGCATAAACATATTTTTTCTAAAACAATTATCCAGGGAGGAAACAGGTCTCCCCTTTTGTATGGAGTTGAGGTTACCCGCGTTCCCTCAGAGAAGAAGAAGAAGACTACTGCTACTGCAACTTCTAAAAACCAAGCGACTTAGGCGGGAACGTATTCGACTAGATAATTTTCTTCCTAATTAACTCACGCTGAGTCGGCGCAAGTCGGATCGTGCCCGAAACGTGTTCGAATTTTAATAGTTTTAATTATTTTTTTAAGGACACAGATTCAACTAATACAGGGTGGCCCAAACATAGACGTCAGGCGAGAAAATCTAGATAGCTGACACTGAGGGCTACCCGAATCACCCCCATGTATGTTCAGCTATTTTTTGTCCTTTAGAAGTTATGAGGTTTTAAGGTTTTAAGGTTTACCTAGCATTCGATTTTATTTTATAACTTTTTTTTCTTTTGTCTTTACATCAATATTTTTTATTCTTTAGAGTCTCAGATAAATTATCTATCACCAAAAAAATTATGATCAGCTATGGACTTTTAGAAGATACCGCAGTTTTGATACAAAGTCCAAGAATGTTCATCATTACTGAGCAAACATCACTGAAATAGTTAGTATGGGGAAAAAATAAGTAGTGGTCTGAAGGACTTTCTATTGATTTCAAAAACTTTCCCAAAGCCTCATTCTTCAGAATAATACAAAAAATCTGTCACTTTATCGGACTTTTATTCAAGTAATTTGCGATCAAAGTCGAAAAGCTGGAGTTGGAAGAAATTTTATTTCAATCGATTTTCATTTATTTTGGTTGATTCGGACAAAAAACACAGTTTCCACATACTTATCTAGCTCTTTATGAGATTCTGTTTTCTCGTTTTTTTTTCTTAAGTCCTTTGAGATGCTGCTAGCACATCGAAGGGTTATTTCTGTATCACCTTCAAAGTTGCTATTCCTCACAAATAAGCTTTCCAAATAAACAATCCTTAAATAACTTCAAAGGATAGCCCGTTACTCGCGCACTGACTTCACTCGTTCTGCAGATAAAATAAAACGCAATTTCGCATTTTCGTTGCGAGTTTTTAAGCGTCAAAATGCTGACGTTAATTAAGAAGGGGTTTTTCCAAATAGACCTTTTTTTCCTTTAGGTTTTGAAGTGAGAACGAGTTTTTTAATTAAATTGATATTATAAAATAGTTATTACCTAACCTACCCAACTAGCGTTAGTCTTCTTCGTTCGTAACTTGTAATTTGATTTGTAGGCAATGACAATATTTAAGTCAAAGTAGTACGCACGCGAATGTACCCCAGAGACAAAAAGGCAATATATTTCCTTGTTTTATTCATATCAAGTGGATAAAATATGATTTCATGGTAATAAAAGACATCGCTTTTACTTAAATCTAAGTTCTCAAGTCTTATTAAACTTGTGACAAAAATGTGACAAGTCTCTACCATTTATTCGTCAATATACAATTATTATTGTCTATTACAAGCAAATCTTACTAAAAAAAAGTTTTGTGAGGATCAGAAGTGACGTCACACTAAACGAGTATTGATTGCAAAGTAATAAATAAAGCCATCACATTAAACAATTCTTTATTTCATGTTTTTTTATAGAAACATAATCTATCAAGTTTAGAAGCACAGCAAACCTTGACAAAACATCAATTCTAGCTTTATTTTTTATTTGAAAACTGCTGCAACATAATTTGATCTAAAATGAACTATTATAAGAAACTTTTTTTTTTTTTTTCAGTATTGGCTCCAAATTGAAAGTTTGTTACCTTGGAGTACAAAAAAATAGGACAGATAACATTTCTTCTTTCTTTGCAGGTCACCTTTTAGTAACATCCCGCAGAGAAATCTAGATTGAAAACCTCACTCTCCTCGAGGCCATGTACCGGCCGATGGCTAGCCAGAGCCCAGTGAGCCAGATGTTCCTGGCGAGGAACTCGAAGTGGGTCACCGATGGACTGTCCCAGGCAAAGGGCAGCGACCAGGAGAACAGGAGGTGGCCGGCGAGGACTAGCAGTGACGTCACGCCGCATGAGGTCAGGTTTGAGAACTTGAGGGCTTTGGAGCGCTCCACGATTGCGTAGATCGTGATGAAGATGCAAATGGAGGCGGCTGAGATAAGCAGTCCTGTTGATAAAGGCCTGTACAGGAAATAATGTGTGAGACTTCTGAAATTAAGTCGGACAACCGATGAGGATGTTGTTGGTGGTAGACGAGGAAAGAAGATAAGAGACTTTGAAGTTTTTTTGTGACCTGGAAGAAGCCAATTAACTGTATTTTTTTGTTTTGGTCCTTTAACTCAACATGGCCAAGGTTGTTGAAATGGCTGCTTCACATGATCGGTCTTTCCCACCAAGTCCTTGTTTACCATTTTTGAGGGTCCAAACTCTTAATGAAAACTCGATAGTGATCGAATATGATGAAATAATAGGTACAAACCACAAGTTAAACTCAAAGAAGACGGCAGCACCGGCGAGCCCGACGCCAGCCGTGGCAAAGATCACGGCCCAGAGAGCCCAGAGCTTCATCCGGTCACCGTGAGCTTGGTGGTGGTGGTACAGAGCACCGGCCTTCAGCCCGATCATGCATTGGAGCACCGTGATCATTGTACCTGTAGAAAATACAAAAACAGAAGACTATAATGTGGTATCTGTGTTGAGTTCAGTGGTTGTTAGATCGGCGTGGAGATCATAGCTGGACCACTATGAGGAGAAAACACAACTACCAAAGCGTTTAATTCCATTGGTAGGTGATATTTTTGTGAAGAAATGCAGAATATTTCTCTAGGTTTGCGTCAGCTTCAAGATCACAGGGGTGTCACTAAAATGAACCGACTTACCCATCAACCCTTTAGTAAACGCGAAGTAGCTGTTTACAAAGAGCACTCGTTCTGGCTCAGCCATGAAGATGTAGTTGGCTATTTTAGTGGTGTCCGGATCACAACTGGTGTACACTTCTGTTATGTTTGAGGGATCCGAAGTGGGCTTCTCTAGGCCAACGGTCCTGAGGAAGAAACAGTTTGTTAAAGAAGTAAAAGACAAATGTAGCCATGACAAGAATATTGACTAATATGCAAACGCCTTCTCTCTGAGAAAGAGATAGTTTGGCCTTAATCACCACGTGTGCCCACTGCAGATTGATTTTCGTGTTGAGGATATTATGCTTCAAACTCTCCTTACGATGTTTTCCTTCACAGTTATGGAGTGCTACTACAAATTCATAAATGTACGTAGGTTTAATTTCGAAGGTATATCCTTCGAATCCTTGTGGTATATCATATATATATATGAAGTACTTACGATTGGCAGTTAAACGAGACGAAAGTTGAAATGGCAATGATTTGGAGGGCAAGCAGGAAGGCAGCAATAACCCAGCACCAGATCAGCGATATCACATTGGCGATAGCCTTGCAGATGATGCTCTGGAAAAGAAATATGATAAACTTAGGTACTTTAATTACAAACACAATACTTTTTATTATTCACAGATGATAACTACCACTTGAAGCAATAAACGTTATGATTATGATTTGTATAGCACAATAAATAATGTTTATCTCCCTCTACATTGCCAATAAATTAAATTAAATTACTAAAATGCCTATCGACTTCATGCCTTTGTTTTATTTTCCTTTCCTTATAAGTACGTAAAATATATGAAAATAAATAATAACGACTACATTTTAATACTAATAATAATTTGTAAATATGACTAGTTTATTCGTTTTTTCTAATTGCCAGGTGCATCAGGTATTTCACCTGATCTGTCCTATACGCTGGAATTACGGCAATAGCAATCTTGAAATCTTGAAACTTGGACTTTATTTTGCGTCCTCACGTCCTACTTCAACAAATCGGCGAAGTGAAAAGACCACACAGAAACAGCACCAAGGAACTTAGTTGGCCCTCTACGTAGAAATTATCATACCTCTAGAATGGATCGTCCAGGCATAATCTAGACAACTCATAATATTGGAGCAGGTGAATGGCAAAGGCGCCAGGGGAAGGGCACCAACCAGATGGTCTGATGCGATAACTGCAGCGGTTGGAGGAAGCATTCATATGACGGAAGACCGCTCCCAATGGAAGCGAGTACGACATGGTCGCAATCCTCAGCCATGAGGAATCGATAAAGAAGAAGCTTGGTTTTGCAGTGACGAGAACGTCTTTATTATATAAACTTCTTTTGCACTTTTTACCCGACTACGCGAAGCAAAAAGGAGGGTTATGATTTTAGCAGCGTATGTATGTATGTATTTATGTATGTATGTATGTGGGTATGTATGTTTGTGTGTTCATCTGTTCCCTCGCAGAGCCTAAACTACCCGGCCGATTTCAACAAATGAGGTGTCGTTGGATTCGTCATAATCACCCAGGTAACATAGGATAGTTTAATTTTGAAAAAAACCAAGATGGCGGCTGTGCTGCGCCCTAAAGTGGTGGACCTAAAAATAAAAATTATCGGATACCATCGTCATGGGTATCAAATGAAAGGCTTTTAAAAGAGCTTTTCAAAAATGTATAACACATGTAGCGTCAACATAACAAATAGAACAAACAATTCCAAAATGTGTTTTTTTTTTGCCCTTCTTGGTTCTATTCTGGGTGATTGTCCAAAACGACTTACTAAAAAGCTCAAAAAAAAATAGAAGTTAAAAACTAAAACCCGACGACTAAATACACATACATAAATACACCGACATCCTTCAAATAGACTCATAGATAATTAATCGTAGTCGGAGGACACCACATTCGCATTTGATAAACCGATGGCCTCAGACTACGATTACCTAATTATCTATGAGTCTATTTGAAGGATGTCGGTGTATTTATGTATGTGTATTTAGTACTCGGGTTTTAGTTTTTAAATTCTATTTTTATTTTTGTGTTTTTATGTAGCTTCCATAAAGTCCCACTGCTGGGCAAAGGTCTCCCCTTTTTCTTCAACTCCTCTTTACCCTCGGCCACCTCTCGCCACCCGGCGAAAAGTTTGTGAGGTCGTCCCGTCATTGAATCTCCTAAACTCACCTTATTCTTCATCTCGAACCGCTGCACGGTGAGCGTATAACTGGCTGCAGCAATGAAGTAGGCTATGCTGAGTCTTTGGAACGGACACCAGAGAGCGTACGGGTTGGAGATCCATTGCTTGTGGACTGTCGAGTCGATGACGCTTCCCACCGCGAAGAGGACGAAGAATCTCTGAAATAAAGAGGGTCAGATGAGCTTGGCACTTCAACTTCATTTCTGGTGTGCCTACATTGTTGGACGTCAACCCTACAGTATGTTAAAATACGCCAACAAATCAGGAAACCACAAATAGTCCTCATCTTATCAAACATCCCAAGCCCAAGGAACTAAACCTGGGAAATCAATGGTTTCCGTGGTAATGAGATTTAAAGTTGGACCTTTTTTTAAACTGATATGTGTTCAGTATCGATTACTTAAGACGACGTACGTCTCACAACTAGCGCCGCCAATGGAAAAAAAATCATATCTTTTTTTTGGATGCGTTTTTAGCAAAAAACGCTCCTGCGATTCCTCAACGCGAGGCTTAACTATTTTTAGGACCTAAGGTTTGGATTCCAGGATTAGATTTCCTACGAATGCAATCGATTCTCGCCAAAAGTGGCCACTTTTGGCGAGAATCGATTGCATTCTTAAGTTCTAGGATCTGGAATCCAAACCTTAGGTCCTAAAAATTGTTAAGCCTCGCGTTGAGGAATCGCAGGAGCGTTTTTTGCTAAAAACGCATCCAAAAAAAGATATGATTTTTTTTCCATTGGCGGCGCTAGTTGTGAGACGTACGTCGTCTTAAGGCCCCGTATAAGGCTAACTAGCGCCACCAATGTTGAAAAAATCATATCTTCCTTTAGAAGAAGTTTCTGGAAAAATCCTAAGATGAGCCTATGCGCCATGCTTTTCTAGATTTTTAAGATACCCTCTTCGAAATTTACTTTTAAGCTAAAAAATTTTCGATAACCGCCAAAAACGGCCGTTTTTGGCGGTTATCGAAAATTTTTTAGCTTAAGACTAGAAATTGAGTTGGGTACCCACACTTAAAAATCTAGAAAAGCATGGCGCATGAGCTCATCTTAGGATTTTGTCAGAAACTTCTTCTGAAGCGAGATATGATTTTTTCAACATTGGTGGCGCTAGTTAGCCTTATACGGACCCTTAACATTTCTTCTCAAGAAGCCATGCCAAATTTTCAATATTTCTTACAACAAACTTAATCTGAATTCAATAACATCGTGCATGTTTAATAATTTGTTGTGTTGTGTCTTATGCTAATCAAACATTTGGGTCGATAGTATGCGTCAGTTTACGTTTTTTGGGTTCCGGACCTTTAAAGGAAAAACGGAACCATTATAGGATCACTTTGTTCTCCGACTGTCTGTTAAGACCTTTTTCTTAAGAACGCGTGGAGGATCAGGTTGAAAATCATATCAAAATAGAGATCGATCTGCATTCCATTGGAGCCTAAAAAAATCAAGGTTAACGGAATCAAAAGCTACGACAAAAATGAGGTCCCTTTAAAAGAAATAGGGGGTTGTTAGAAACTAGCGCCCTATACAATTAGTTCCATCCCTCAATTCTTGTAAGCAACCTAACTCGTTTTTATTTTTCTTCTTCGAACGGTAGTGCGGAACCCTCGGTGCGCCGAGTCCCTCTCGCACTTGGCCGGTTTCATCAGCAGCGCAAAAACTTCCTTATCTTTTGCTTCCTTAATTAGAAATAAAAACAGGATTCCTCCATTACCTTCAGAACATCAGCGAAGACCTTGCACTTAGACGCTCCCTTATCAAAGGCCTTGTCCACCGTAGTGGGTATCTTGGCGCCGACGGTCCATACATAGCTGAAGAAGAGACCCTCGGCCAGTGTGATGCCACCCCAGTCTCGGACCAGGCTGAAGTAGCCCCCAGCGCCAGAAGTGAGGAATATCAGCAGCGTGAGGAGAAAGCTGGAATGAGAGAGTGGATTAGAGAACTTGACTCGCCTTTTGTGGCCACTTTTGGCGATAAAAGATTTTATTTGTAGGTTCTAGGATCTGAAATTTAAACCTTAGGTCCTAAAAATAGTTAAGCCTCGCGTTGATAACCTAACAAATCTCCAAAAAGAAGATATGTTTTTTTTTCCATTGACGGCGCTAGAGTTGTGCCTAGGTTTGGGCCTTAATCGTCGAATTAAAAACTTGTAGTACTTAACGTGTTTCCGCTATTGTTTGCTAATTATTGTTCTCATGACCTTGAAGAGATAACGAGAAATATATCAGGAGCAATTTTAATATACGTGACCATTTAACATCTACCGGAATGGTAGGTAGCTAGGTAATCGTAAGAAGTAGTGGCCACCCTGTCAGAGTTTTAGGCCACCCAAAGGCCTTAACATGGCTTAACGACAACAACCAGGACCAACAGTTTAACGTGCCTTCCGAAGCACGGAAGCGCTGGAGATTATTGCCACTAGCGGTCACCCATCTATGAACTGACCGCGTCTGTTATTGCTTAACTTCGCCAATCGATTAAGAATGGCTAGTTCAACTAGGTTGTGAGGGCTCCGGATTTCGGATAGATAGATAGGTAGATGCACTTACCCCCTAAAGACATACAAGCTGGCCATCTTCACAGGCTGTGATTTGACATCCAGGCTCAGACCCTCAGTCTCTTTGCTGCTGATCTTACGGTGGTGTCTGACCAGGACTTTCACGCAGGAGTAGACGAACAGCACCGTGGACAGGATAGCAAACCAGAGGAGGATGGCTGGAGGATGAAATTGATTTGTTGTATTTAGGAGCGGTGGTAGCCTGGTGGCTTGAACAATGGACTCTGAAGCGGGAGACACAGGTTTGATCCCCGCTGCGGACTTTGTTTATTTTCAAAGATACATGTACACACGTGAATTTGTAGCAGTAATACCACTCATTGTTGTATTCGAAACGGGTCGAATCGCGGTTGGTTTTCGGAAAAATTAATCACCTTATTTATCCCGACGTTTCGGCCGCGTTACAGCAGCGTTTCGAATACAATAATGTGTGAATATCGCGCTAACTGTGAAGGAAAACATCGTGAGGAAACCCACGGCTGCGACCTTTGCATCTACGTATTATTTATACAGCGTCCAGTGACACCTTTACTCACACTAGATGGATGAAGTGACCACTCGGACGCAGGCGCACGCGCATTGCATGTAAACTTTACAACCCCAGATCTCGGCAACCCCTCGACCGATTTGGCTCATGTTCGAACTTCTCTCGCTTGGCTCGCTCGTTCAGTTAGAAAGCCACTGGGTGTTGCATAAATTATTATCTTTAGATATAAAAGATGACCAAATGTATAGTGAATGGAGTAGATGGCTTAAAACATGCAGAGATGAATGCAGTTGGCTGATTTCAAGCTATGGTTATAGCTGAAGAGCTTGTGGCCATTGAACTTATTTTACCGTGCAAGGCTGGGAGTTTCTAGGCCACTTTTTAGACTTCCCTGATCACGACATCTTTTGACATGGCCGAGCGCGGTTAAAAGTTTGTTTTTTATAACCCAAAAATGTACACTTTCTATGTTATAAAACTTATAAAAAACGTTGAAAGTTCGTTTTTTATAACATAGAAAGTGTACATTTTTAGAAGCTCCCAGCCTTGTAAGAAATAAAAGATACTCAACCCAGATATTTAAACTTTGAAAGTAAAAAAATCTAACTATCAACGACGATCGGCAAAAAAAAATCCAACTCATAGCCTTGTTCCATAAAATAAGTCGAATGGTCCCCAGCTCTCCGGCTATTAGGTACATAGTTATTCACCAGACAAACATTTACAGAGCATGATGTTTTCCTCTACCGCTAACGTAACCACTGGTTAGACGTCGCTTAATAAACATCCCCTCCTGTCTTCCTTGTTTAGATGCAAGCAAAACGTATGTTAAACTTACGTAAATACATGTTAATAGGTTCCACTTCGGTCTGCAGCCGACATTTGCCTATATCTAGGCTGTAGACGCCGTAGCCTCCGAGATGCGTCGGCCGAAGCTGGCAGATTAAACCGCTGTAAATTAAACACTGAGTTATTGAAAGTTTCTGTATACAGGGTGTTAAAAGACCGCCAACAGACCTGAAAGCCACGCATACTGGACACCAAAACAAAGTACTTTTTTGATAAATTATTGCTGGGAAATGATTTTGGTTTTTTAAGGTTATAATTTTGAAAAATATTTTATCACGCAATGGACGTGTAACGCACAGAAGTCATATTGCGCAAGCGTAGGTATAAGTTTACGTTACTAGGTAGGTAATCGTATGAGGTAGTGGCCACCCCTACGTTACTTAAGCTTGAAGTGCCGATGTTTAGAATACATTGCGGGTTGCAATTATAACGTCGTTTTTTGTAAGAAATATTCATAATTTTGATATGGCTTCTAGAGAAGGTATGTTAAAAACTAGATACTAAATACATTTCAACAAAAAAAAAGTTTTGTAAAGTCCGACTTTGAACCTCCTTATCTCGGAAACCGTTGATTTCCCAGGCATAGTTCCTTGCGAAAAAATGTTCCTTATGATGAGGACCATAGGTGGTTTCCCGCTTTGTTGGCGGTCTTTTAACAAACACCCTGTATTTTAGGCTATTAGGTAACCCTGATTTTCACCAAAGCCCTTAACAGACGTAACGTAGAGTCCACTATTGTGTATTTTCTGTAGAGGTCTTCTCTATAAAAAAAAGGGTCAAGTGCGAGTCGTACTCGCACGCGCACTGAGGATTCTGTATCGCCATACGATTAAAAAAAAGTGGTTGTACGGACCCTCCTATTTTTTGCTATATTATTATCTACAATGATCGACATGTTTATAAGTTGTTACAAAAGGTCCTAACTCTTTTTACAGAAAAAGGTATTTTTTTTAAATATGGTTTTCATTAGTTTTCACAAAACTATGAAAATACACCTACGCACACAATCATGATGTTTTTTTTTTTAAATTTTAACTAAAACAAATTTAGAGGTTACAAAATAAAATTAAAAAATCAACTTTTTTTTGACCGAAATTTCATGTACGATATGTACCAGATTCCAATGATTAATTATACTTAAGAGCCAGTACAGTACATGTTTCACAAAAATTGTAGGACTAAGAGCTATTTTAATTACATTAGCTACAGCATTACAAAGAAATCAACAACAAATTGTGTATGTTATAAATTTATAATATAAATCCATCATGGTTGAAAATAACGTAATAAATGAAATAGGTGGACCTGCGCGTAGGCCATTACCCACCTGCGGTAGATCCTAGAGATATTCAAAGCATCAGCTGTGTTCAGGATTCTCCAAGTGGATGTGACGCTGGTGTCAATCTGCCAGGAAGCCTTCTCGCCCGGCTCAAGCCTCTGTTGCAGTTTGTAGGGACACTGGACATGAAAAAATGCCTAATTATAGTGTAACATTACAAAACAAACATTTTAATCAACGATTGTAGACAATTGACGTGCCCCACGGTTTTATTTTAGTCTAGTCTATGCATATGTTTATAATTCCCACGACTGTATCTATTTTATTATTTTTTGGTTTTTAGTACATTTATCTTAAACATTGCAATGTATGTTTAACATAAAACCGTTTAACTTAAAAAGTTTTTTTACCAATTTTTATTTTCTAGTTTTTAGTTTTTATTTCGCATTCTGTTTAATTCATATCGTACATTGTTTTATACTGGTTGAGCACTTTCATTTGATACCCATATTGATGGGATCGATAAAACCTACGTTATCCGCCATTTTGTAGCGGCCGCCATCTTGTATTTCAATTTTTTATAGTATATTGTATTCTGCTTGTTGAGCCCTTTCATTTGATACCCATATTGATGGGATTGATAAAACCTACGTTATCCGCCATTTTGTAGCGGCCGCCATCTTGGATTTCAATTTTTTATAGTATATTGTATTCTGCTTGTTGAGCCCTTTCATTTGATACCCATATTGATGGGATTAATAAAACATAAATTATCCGCCATTTTGTAGCGGCGGCCATCTTGAATTTATAATGATAATGAATAAACATAATTGTATTGTCACCAAAATCCAAAGTGTATACAAAATTTCAGATTAATCGGTTGACAGGAAGAGGGTGAAATTTGAATTACTAAATTTGACCCAAGAATAAATAAAACAAACGGGGTGAGCTAAATAAAACCGTTTAAAAAACCGTTTAAAAAGAAAATAATATGTTCATTATATTATTATTTGTATTTATTATATCAGAAGCTATATTAGATAAAGAAATCCAAAGTCTGTACAAATAGAGACGGCACATAAACTTCCACCAACAATTTAATTGTTGTTATTGATGAGCTACCAACAAAATAAATAAAGATAAGTTTGCTCTAAGTGCAAGCTTGACTTGAGCCATTTCAGCGTTGGCTGCGCGGCGCGCTTTTATGCCCCACCACTCTCTATCACCTCTCCACCACCTCTCCAGCGTATCCTGAGCAGCTACCACGAGTGCTTACTGTGACTGTCACTGAAAGTGATAAGTTGGATAAACAACCTTACTACTATAGTGTTAGGATACATGACAGACGTCCGGCAGACGTCCGGCACAGCTTTTTCGCACTCGTGGTAACTACTCTACTTCTAATTTGATACTCCATGCCGATAATATTGCAAAAAAAATGTATGGATAAATAAAATTGCGCTTTCACCAAAGTCGTAGAACAAAAGTTGTTGGAAATCACCTTAACTTAGAAGTGGACGTGTTTTTAGGAAGAAGCTAGTTAAAATTGCCCTGTAGAGTAGAGTTCCTTAGAACTTAACCAGCATAGCTTAGTCGACTTTGTCCACAGGAAAGAAAAGGTCAATACGGGAGCTTAAAAAAAATAGTACAATCAGCGTTGCGCTTAAATTCAACTCTATGCAATTATGATAAGAACGTTCCAAGGTAAAAAAAAAGACGATAAGTAGTTAAAAGTACACGATAATTATTATACTTCTTCTTATAACACTTTAGATATTTCGTCCTTTAAAGCTGCCAAATGGAACAAGTAGCTTGTGGTTTATTTGAACCACTGGTGTAGGTTTTCCAGCCATGATATTTTGGGTCTTCCAGAGTGTTTATTCTGTAAAAGAAAACCGCACAGTTGCTAGTCCTCAAAACAGGTTTATTTGCGGAAAAATGTGAGTAAAAATATTTTTTTCCATTAAATTTTATAATACGCATTATTTGTCGAAAAAATATTATTTATTTCCATAAGAGCTATTTTCCCGCAAATAGGTTTATTTGCGGGAAAATAGCTTTGTTTTGGCGACTAGGGAACGTTTTTTTTTACAGAATATGCACACTTGACAAGTATCTTTCTTCCTTTCTCATGGGCCTACACAAACGTAAATTGAAAAGTCTAAAAACTTGTACAAAACTCACCCCAATGCAATCGTCTCTGACGGTATACACTCCAACTCCACTCATATTAGTTTGAGCCACAATGTACGCAAAATTCAACGGCAAATCACTTAAATCCAGCTCCCCATACATCTCCTGCGATGGGTAGCCCAAAAAGGACCAAACTTGATCCATTTTCACGCTTTTTCCACCAATTTAGAAATAAAAATTTCACAAAGTAATACGTCCCAGATCAATTGCGGAGAAGAACTGAGAAAAAATACGAAGTTAAGTTAATTATCTGTGCGGTTAAGCATAATGACCTTTTCGTGAGTATGTTTATATTTTGTTGTGATAAAGTAATGAGCGGCTTGAAAGAAAAAGGTCGTAAGTCGCTGTTTTTAGGTATGTCTCTTTTGTCCGCAATTTTGGCCTCTGTGAACGATTTACCGATGTTGCCCTTTTTAGAAAATTCTTCAACTCAATGTTTTTTTTTACATAGTAGAAATCGTTTTATGATAGTGCAACGGAAACTAAGGAGACTAAACCCGATCATCTTGTAGCAAATCTAATCGAATATACATAACATAGTTAATTAATTACCATTGTGAAATCAGCACTAAATGACATCAATTGCTGTTACGTTGCAATTCATTAGCAGTAACTGTAGTTAACTTAGGTGAGGCGGTATGTAATTATATTGGCCTGTCATGTATAATTTGTAATGCCTATGTGTCGTGGCTAGATCTTAGATAATTTGATCATTTCATGACATGGCTTAAAATTTCAAAAAATGGTTGTATAACATTCAATAAAAAATCTGCCGTCTCAGCCTAATCGGCCTAGTCCACAGAAAAGGAGCTGGCCAATCAAATTACGGGTTTCCTTACGATGTTTTCTTTCACTTAGCCACAAACCTATTACTCACTACTTTGCTTACCTACTTACTTCGGTATTTACTTACTTGTGTACTTTATTTTACTTAAGTATTCATATATTTTTGTACTGTATGCACTGATTTCTAAGTATTTTATTAATTTATATCCTGATTTTATTGTCATGTAATTATTGTTATTTATGTAGGTACATCTAATACCTTCGCATTTTTTACTTTTCCAGTGCATTCTAAAGTTGTCTGGAAGCGATCTCTTTTAGCGATAAGTCCGCCGTCTGTACTTTTAGGTTAATACATTTCTTGCTTTTTTTAAATTATTTTGCTTTTGAATAAAGTTATTTTTATTTATTTATTTTATTTTATTTCTGGTGCACAATAAAGTGATCTTTCTCTCTCACACGCACACACACACACAAACCACAAAAAACATCGTGTATAATAATTAACAATCCATCGATCATCGTGATGTCGTCTCGCGAAACATGTCAACTGTCAGATGACCTCTGACACACATCTGAGTAACCGTGTTGACTGTTTATCTATTAAGAACAGTACAGTGGCACAGTAGAGGCGGTAGTTTATCTTCATAGAAACGGCCAACACGACTTATACCTACGCGCTCCTAAGCGTCTCGAATCTCGGTACACACGACAACACGTCAGAGTGTACAATTTTGTTGTAAAGTCGCCCGTAACGTAACCGAGTAGACGGCTAGCGTGTAAGGGTCAACGTGCTGTCGTGTGTACGTATCGGCACGCCGCATGGAAGTTATTTTTGTATGGACAGTAGTGAGTATAGTAAAAGCGGTGGTGGGCTTTGGTAGAACATTGGACTCGGAAGTCAGAGACCCAGGTTCGATTCTCGGCGCAGGCAATGTACCTATGACTTTATTTATTTTCAAAGTAACGTACATTTGTGAATTTGAAGTAGCGAAACCACTCGCTAGCGGTGAAGGAAAACATCGTGAGGATACCCAGGGTTTAGTTGGCTCCACACGTATTGACTTGTCTTTCCTGAGGGCTAGGTCTGGGCAAGCTTACTCCATCTAAAAAGACAATATCCCAGGCACTGCAGCGCCGAGTGGTCTCTTCACCCATCTAATGTGACTGAAGGTGCCACTGGACGCTGTATAAATCATTTCATTACGTAGATGCAAAGGCCTTAGTGAGTATAATCAGGCATGGCACACTCTTGACTTTAGGCATGAACACGACGGGCTGAGTACTTAGGCTAATTCAATACAAAAAAACACGCTGCCGTACCAACTTCTACCTAGTAGTCTGTTCACTTGAATAAAACTGTAGGTCGTTGGCGCTGAGCAATCAGGTGTGCCGTGTGCTTCTTCTGTAAAAAACCGCACAATTGTTAATCCCCAAAACCGGATTGTTTGCGCAAAAAAAAAAAAAAGTTTGCACACTGAACTGCCCTTTATTGTGTCGGAGCAAAATTCGCTATTCATTTAAATGATTTTGCGGCGTGAATCTTTTCTGATTTTGTATCGACGGCCGTAGAAACAACCGCTTTTTCCGACCAAGCGGGCGCGAGCGGACGAAGGTAATGATTACAAGGAAACGGCTGACTTATTCTATTGGCCTTTTCCTGCACTGTGACGGGAAGAAGATTATTTATATTATACGTGCTTCAACTATCAACTTCTTCGCGCAGTAGAAAATACTTCCCGATTCATAAATAGCTTGATGTGTACTGAGAGGAAGGCCTTTTCATGCTGACGCCACCGCCCGCGATCATGTGCCAGACACAACCACTGCTTTCCGGCTATTTGGGCTATGTCATCGGACCATGTCGGTCTACCGACCGATCTTTTCCTCTTCTTAGGTGTCTACTAATTAAGGCCTTTTGCATCTACGTAATGAGATGATTTATGCAGCGTCCAGTGGCACCTTCACTCACACTAGATAGGTGAAGAGACCACTCGGCGCTGCAGTGCCTGGGACATTATTAGTCCCGTAGGCGGCTTAGTTGGCTCCACACGTATTGACTTTTCTTTCCTGTGGGCTAGGCCGACTAAGCTGTCAGGATGGTATAGCAAGCCTGCTCCATCTTAGGTGTAATTTTTGCGAATATAAATTCACACAGCACGTATAGCTAAGTTTTAAGCCACATGCAAGCTACTCTCGTATCATGTTTGACAAGAACTATCGTCGTCAAAGCCCTGTCGGCATTTTACATGTTGTTTGACGAACAAACTTAACGTTTACATCTCGTACGTGGGAAAACCTACTTTACCGACTATGTTATAGGGAGTAGAGATTAAAACTGCGTTATGTTTGTAAGACGAGACAGACTGAGGTATTCGGCGCAGGAAGTTGAAATTCTAGCAAGAGTGTGCACTTAGATAGATATCAGAATTTATAAATAAATATGTAGAGTTTTTTTCTTTTTGTTCTCTGAGCACTGAATGTTGGAACTGACTGGTTGTGTCTGTTTGGTAACTTGTTTAGGTGTAGGTGTCTGTGTCTTTTTTTGTAGCATCGTCGGTTTCATACGCATGAACCAATATATTTTTATGTTTACCCAGGCTGTAATATACTAGATTTTTCTTGCGACTTCGTCCACGCTGACATCGTTAATGGGTAAAAATTTAGGTACCTTTTTTATCTGAGTTTACGTGCCAGATTGCAGGCAAAAGAAACAAACCGAAATAGTCAAAGCGCAAACCTCGAAACGCAAGAAAAATAAATACACTGAAAGTGAAATCTCAATAAAATTAATATTGTATTATTTATTAATTTAACTTGGCCAGCTTCACTAGCTAGACACGGACCGTTTGCTTAAAGAAGAAACATGGTAAATAAACTCCAAGGATTTACAGTATTTTGCCATAACATACCAGCTATACAAGGTGTAACAAAAGTACCTAACTCTTTTTACAGGGTAATAGCACCTGGTGATAGGGATCACAACCAAAATATTTTTTTTAAAGAATAAAGAATAGAATAAAAAAGGTTTATTACCAAAAAGTTTACAACAGGTTGAACCTTATGAACTAAAAACACAATAAGCTAAGTATACATTTTTGGTAAAGGGACACGCTCAGCTGTGCCGCCAACGTCATATAGGCGTTAGCGACGCTGTTTTTCAGCGTGCCCCTGGAGTTAAGATTACATTAGGTATATGCAATAGAAGGCGCGTGATCGCTAATAGTAAAATAGGTTTAAAACAACAAACCTTAAATAAGTATGTTGGTGTAATTAAAAAGGTAAATAATGAAATAAAAATTAAAAATAGTATAATAGGTGTTTGTGTGTAAAAGTGTGTGATATAATAATATTTTATTATGTTTATGTATAGTATGCCTGTGTTATTTTTATTTTCTATCAAGTTAACTAAATGTTCCCATTAGTTTAAAGATACCTACTTGTAATAGTAGTAATAATGAGTTATCGTCTTTTTTTTTATTTTTTTTTATTAGATTTTATTCTGAAAGGGCTGTTTAGGGGTGTTTGTGTTCTGGCTCGGGTTTGCGTAGACACTTATTGAAAAAGATTGGACGCAGAAGGCCTACTCTTCTTCAGTTATTGTTTTTTTTTTCTTCTTTTTTTTCCGTCTGATTTTGTATTGAGAATTAGTTATCGTTAGTTGGTTGTTAAATAAAATAATTTTGTATTTGATTTTTAGCAAAGAGCTTGAAATGTTAGATTGTAGAGGTGGTGGGATGTCATTCCAGACCTTCGAGGCTGCGTATCTGAAGCTTGCTCTGAAATTGGCAGTGTGATGTTCCGGGACAGCCATTTTTTGTTGCACTTTACTGCGTGTATATTTGTCGTGTTTTTCACCGAGCCATTCAATTTTTTCGTACAAATATATTGGACGCTGAGTATGAACTATTCGTTAATTTTTAAATAAATTAAATATGAACGATGTGGCGGGAGAAAAGTATTTTTTAAATATTGTTTTCATTGACTTTATCAATCTTTTAACAATTCAAAGCTATTTAAATGCACCTACACGCAAAAACAAATTTTTAAATTTGAGCTAATAACAAACACAAAAAAGTTATGATTTTTTTTTTCATTTTGAGGTTATAAAATAAATATTGTTTTTCTCTACTTCTTTTTACAGATTTGACATCCTGTTCACCAGTAGGTTACACCATGTAAAAAGAGTTAGGTACTTTTGTAACACCTTGTATTATATCCAAGGGCACAATCCTGTTCCAACCGTGTGGTTGGTTGAAACTTTATGTTCGCAAAGAACTGAGCGAACAAGCTCCCACTGAATAACGACCTAATCTTTCCAGCGGTACTCGTTTTCGGGAACACCCCTGGATTATGTAAACTTTGCATATTGCCGTCGGTGTTTTATTAACTTCTACCCACTAGACTACCACCGCTTGTGCGTAGAACAATGGACTAGGTTCGTAGGACTAGGTTTGAGAAACCTAGGTTCGATCCCCTTGCAGGCATGCACCGACCCAGGTTCGATTGCCGGTTCGACTGTTTTTTGTATCAGTAATTATCAGCAATTATCAGTAATTTAAAAGTATCGAGCTACGGTAAGAGACGTTGAACAAAAGTAGTTGAAAATCACATTTAGCAGTTGATGTGTTTCAGGAATAAAGCTATTTAAAAATTACCCTGTATAATTATGTCCATACATATAATTTTCAGTAGCATCTCTATGAAAGTTCCACTATAGAATTCGAGTACACGCACCCTGCAGAGTTAAGTGGTTGCAAGAATATTTTTTTTCTAAAGCACTAACCCGTGCTAGGGAAAATTTTCAACAGTAATAAAAAATAGTACCTAGCAGTTTAATTTTTTTTTGTAGGTTGCGGGTTTAAGTCCTGTCCCAAGCGAATTTTCCCAACTTATTATAAATGTTTAGGTATAACTAGTTTATATACATACTAGCTGCATCATATTTACAATTAAACTTCCGAATTTCCGTCGGCTTCCCAAATAAGCTTGAAGTAGTCCATAAAGCATAGCAATGCAATTCCGCAGTAAAAACTTTTACACTTTGCAAATGAAATGCACGCCTTGCCAACTAAGTTATTGGTTCAACTAAAATCGTTACTCCACTTCCAAACAAAAACAAATATCATTAAAGTAACTATAACATTTCTTGTTTGTGTTTAATTTAATACATGCGGGGGAAAAGCCGCGGGTTTCGATAAGATGTTTTCCTTCCCCGTGGCCGAATGGCATTGATACGAATAATTTACGAACGCACGTAACAGGAAAGGCAAGAAAAGACACATGGAGAGTTAACCAATTTTATTTTTATCGTTAATATTATGTAGCCTGTACGTGTCCCACTAGCTGGGCAAAGGCCTTCGCTCAGAGAGAGTTTTCCTTCGCGGTTCTAAAACAGCCAGTTTCGTGTTGACGTACATAAACGTAACTAAGGCCTTTGCATTTACGTAATGAGATGATTTATACAGCGTCCAGTGGCACCTTCACTCACACTAGATGGGTGAAGAGACCACTCGGCGCTGCAGTGCCTGGGACATTGTTTTAGATGGAGTAAACATAAACTTATTGAAGATAATATATTGCTTGAAAAATAATAGGCGGCGCACTTTTTTTCAAGCAAAATATCTTGCAATCTGTTATGGATATAGACATGAAACTGGCTGTGTTAGATAGGTCTCACCTAATTTTAGGGTTTGATATGTGAACATTTTCGATTGGTTTAGTGTATTTGATACAGGAATCGATTTTGTGCATTTTTCTTTGCGCGCGGGCTAATTCACTATGCCCAGCACCTCAATTAGGAGGAGTTAGCAGATATACAAGGTGTTACAAAAGTACCTAACTCTTTTTACAGGGTAATAGCACCCGGTCATAGGGATCACAACCTAAATATTTTTTTTGGTCTATGACGTTCCGTTAATTTTTAAATTAATGAAATGTGAACAATGTGGCGGGAGAAAGTATTTTTTAAATATTGTTTTCATTGACTTTCACAATGTTTTAACAACTCAAAGCTATGTAAATGCACCTACACGCACAAACATATTTTTAAATTTGAGCTAATAACAAAAACAAAAAAGTTAGGAAAATTTTTCAATTTTGGGGTTATAAAATAAAATTTGTTTTTGTCAACTTTTTTTTACAGATTTGACATCCTGTTGACCAGTAGGTTACACCCTGTAAAAAGAGTCAGGTACTTTGTAACACCTTGTACAGATAGACGGGGTAGGTGACTAATCGGCTGAATTAGGTATAAGAGAAGATTGTATTTACAGTTGGCGACAAGTAAGAATTTTAGTGGCTTGGTTATTTCACTCGGGGCGTAGCTCATTCGTAGCGGCAAACGCTAACACGGACGCCAAGCCGCAAACTAAGTCTCGCTAAACTTGCGCTAAACAAACTCCCCTAGCCCGGACGATGTAGCTGACCGCAGTAGGGATCTACTCTTAACATAGTTGCTCAGAAAAGACGTCGAAAATGCCTCGTTTTCATGGAGAAATACTTTGCTGTATAGTCACACATTTTTTTTTTTTTTGTAGCCTCCATATTGTTTTACTGATGGTCAAAGGCCTCCCCTTTTTTCTTCCACTCCTCTCTATCCTCGGCTGCCTCTTGCCACCCCGGCAAAAAGGTTGTGAGGTCGTCCCGCCATCTCCGCCTCGGTCTGCCGCGGCGCCGGTGCCCATCTTGTGGTGTCCAGTCGGCGACGACTTTCGCCCACCTATCCGGCCCAGTTCCACTTCAATTTGGCGGTTGCATCTCCAACATCCTTGAATTGCGTTTTGGCGCGCAGCGTGGTGTTCCTGACCCGGTCAATCCGCTTTACACCTAATATGCTGCACTCCATCGCACGTTGACAAACCTTGGGTTTGGACTTCTGCTCATTTCTGCAGGTGCTCCAGACCTGGACAAAGATCAGGTCTGAGCACCGTAGGTTAGGTGCAACACAAATAAGTCACAGTCTCCTCGCTGATGTAATGCTACCGCGGTTCCGGTGGGGTAGGCAGAAGAGAGAGGGAGGAGGTTTTAGTCCGTAGGACCCTGGGAGAAATCCCCAGCGGAGTCGGGCATACCTTAGCACGGTATCATTGATGATTTCCTCCTTAAGGCTGGAAGATAGCAGCGTCGCGGGAAATTCAAAATTTTCTCAGTTTTTTGCATTTTGTAGCTAATCTGAGCTGAGAAAAATAATTCAGCCGATTATGTGTTCTGGTCTACGAAGCAGTAGCACTGCCCAAAAAACTTGTCGTAGACCAGAACACATAATCGGCTGAATTATTGTTGTTCTTTTGTTTACAATAATGAAAATAATACTATGTTATTGCCGCGAACGAAAAATCGCTGAACAAAAATAGCTCAATTTAGCTACAAAATGTAAAAAACTGTAAAAAAATTGAATTTCCCGCCATGTTGCTATCGTCTACCCTTAAAGAGAAAAAAAAAAGGTGTCACACAAATAACAAACAAAAATAACGCACCCAATGTCTCCACCCTCTAAGTGGGTGATAGCCCGGTGGGAAGAACATTGGACAAAAAAGCGTGAGGTACCAGATTCGAATCGCGTTAGTAACTAGTTTGTTACATCATCATCATCAGCCCACCTCTGCCCACCATCAGGCCTTTTTCCCCCGGCGCCACCTCTCACGGTCCCTCGCCATCCGCATCCATGGACCCTCCGAAGCCATAATGATGTCATCCGACCATCGAGCTGCTGATGTAACGTACATTTGTGAATGTTTAGTAGGTAGCTATTATTCAAACTGAACCTCTGATAGGAGACAGCATGTAAAGAAGAAGATCGGTGACAGATAACATCGTGAGCTAATAGGGATTTTTCCAAGTGTCAAATTTGACAGCGATTCGCGAATTATCGCGCAACTAAATCTGTGGTTTGTATGGAAACCACAGATTAATAGACTGATTTTGACAGTTATTCGGGCTATTTTTGATGCCTGGAAAAAACCCCATTAAATTAATAATGTGCCTACAGATCTTCGCTAGTGGGTGTAATCTCACACATCTTTTCGCACAAAAAAACATGATTGAACTAAATTATGCATGAAGTAAATGGATTTTACCACTCTATAAAGATATCGTCTCCCGACGCTCCCGAAATACGACCATTTCTAACGAAAATCACTATGCGCATTATTAATTTGGGAGTACTGTTGACCACGCCGGTTCCTAGAAATCGATTGCCCTCGGTTCCTAGATTAAAAAAACACAAATTTTAATGAATTTACATACAAAAATAACGCACCAATGAATGACCCCAAAGCGGCGGAATAAAGCGATAAAAACTTAATTATATCGAATGGACGGCCTGTGGGGCCTTAGTCTGTAACGCAATGGCGTATCGATGGCATCCCAGTAGAAGGACAAAACCGGGATTTCCTCGTTTTTCTCCTACAACCAGCGAACTAATCCTCTAGAATTAGAATCAGAATATTCTTTGCTGTACTACAAAAACATTAAAAGGACCGACAGCATTAACAAATCGTAGTTGAAGCCGTCATACGTGAGCCCATTTTCGCACCATTGCGTTACACGCTAAGGCCCCTGCTTTATCGGCCGGCGAAAGAGTTTGCGGGGGATTAACGTTATTGATGTTTTTTAAAGGCTGTGGGCAGGAAACACAATGCAGGATGTCTCTACATACAACCTGTTACAAAAGGTCCTAACTCTTTTTGCAGGGTGTAACCTACTGGTCAATAGGATGACATTTCTGCCAAATAAAACTTGATCTGAATAATTTTTATATGAATAAAACGATGGTGTACCAAACGTGTACTTTGAAAATAGACCTGGTCTTCTTCTCTCGTGTCGAAAGAGTCACACGTCGCGCTCCCAAAAACGTGCCAACTGGATCGCGCTGGGGGTCTCCTCCAGGAGACCCTGCCAGCTGCACTGTGGAGCATCAGGGCAAGTATGAAGATGCGACGTTGTCTGTGCGGCTACACATCGGCACGAAACATCTGTATCTTCGGGCAGTATCCCCCACTTTCTCATGTTATCCCTTGTGCGGGCAACACCACCACGCATGCGGTTAAGGGATTTCCACACGCTCCAATCCTCTCGTCCTCCTGGCGGCAGTGTTTCCGCCAGCTTGATGAAATCCGACAAGTGCTAAACGTGGTAGTCCACGGTCATATAATCCTTAGAGCTGGCGAAGAGACAATCCTGGTTAGAATGTCAGTGTGGAGTTTGGTAGAGCTGAAAATGTAGCGCAGTCCACGCTATAAGACCAGAGTAGCTACCACGAGTGCGAAAAAGCTGTGCCGGACGTCTGCCGGATGTCTGTCATGTATCCTACCTACCTAATACTATAGTAGTAAGATTGTTTATCCAACTTATCACTTTCAGTGACAGTGACAGTAAGCACCCGTGGTAGCTGCTCAGAGTTCACGGGAACGAAGTCTAAGGCATATTCCATTCTAGATGGTTAGTTGGTCAGGCGTTTTGCTGAGTATCTTCTGTCACACTGTTTCAGTAGTCCGCGCGGACGAATTCGCGGACAAAAGCTAGCATAAACATAAAAGGCCTCTTATTTTATTCTTGTTTATTATCTACGCAATCCGGATTAAGGCCACTTTATCCATTCAATAAAATAATAAAGGCCTTTGTATCTACGTAATGGGATGATTTATCAGTGGTACATTCACTCACACTACATGGGAGAAGAGACCACTCGGCGCTGCAGTGCCTGGGACATTGTTTAATGTTTTAGATGGAGTAGGCTTGCCCAGCACCTACACCATCCTGACAGCTTAGTCGGCCTAGCCCACAGGAAGGACGGGTTAGTCGGCTTAGTTCAACAATGATACAATTATAATAATTATTATTATTGTGTTTACAGCCGTCCAACGTGGGGCGTCTTTTCTTTAGAGATTTATCCAAAACACGTCACACTACAATATCAAAAAGCAGCTTCCCTTAACCCATTAATTCCCAAACCGACGCGACGCCCCACCTGCATCTTTGCCGGGTATTTTTCCCGGGAACAATCCAACAAGTTATCACCTCACCAAGTGACACTAGTATCCCGTAATGTTCCGGCGCGCTCATATTTCCAGACATAGAACCGTTCGTAGGAACGGTACTGTCGCTTGAATCCGTACGGTTAAAGTCCGTTCGCTTAGATAGTGTCGGTACACCCGACGGCAATCTTAGTTCTTGGGATACCAACCTATTTTTGAAGTATCTGTGATGGGCGCAGACAAATTCATTTCAACACAATGCTGATGGACATTAACTAGAGTTTGCTAAGATGTTTTACAAAACCTTCGTCTTTTAATTTTTGGGTCATTCGAAGTTTCGTCTAGGGGCACCTCGCAATCCTCCCACGAACGAAAAAAATTGTATCTACACGCAGCGATCGACACTCAATACAAAATACTAAGTCAAAAGTCACAAGCACAACCTCTCAATACGACGACGCTTCTTTATAGAATGACGAGCGGCGAGCCAAATTCACTGGCGTGTTTGCGCCGCGTCGGCTTCCTTTACTTTCTTTTGTGAAAAGCCGCCGCGCGCCAAGGCGACAAATATCAAAGTGACACTATGATAGCGAACGGACTTTAAGAGTGTAGAGCTCGCGCCACGAAAGAAGACCGATGCGTTATAGCATTTTGGCTCTTAACGCAGTAGATTTAAGGATTCCACCGGGAGTCTTGATTGGAGGCGCGAGACCTATACTGGTACAAATAACAGATGGTTGACAAATCTGTTGCTGTCTCGCGTGCGCTCTACCCCTCAAATACTGAGCGAAAGGGACAACCTGAAGAAAATCTACAAAGTCGAGGTTTCGTATTAAATTCCCCATTTTCCACTCTCAAAATGATTCAATTTCAAAAATGATTTCATCACTGACACCGTCGGACGGTCATGTTTCTTAAATTTTAAGATCTTTAATCAGTTTAACAGACGTCTTCATAGTCGCCACTTTTAAATACGCTTTTTTTTTTCTATTTTTCGAAGACGTGAGCATGAAGAGGCCTTTACTCAGCAGTGGGTGTTAACAGGGCTGATGATGATGTGGTTCCTGATTAGAGATAACAGGTACTGATGATGATAATGATTAAAGGAAAGAGGACTTGATTGAACCTAAGCGAAACCACTCTCACAGCCACCAAAAAGTTTCAATCGGACAGTACATGACACTGACAAGTATAGTATCTATCCTCCAGTTCCTACTGTACCTCCGGTTCATACGGGAGGAGGCTCAGAGTAGAAATTAATTAACGCGCCGCCCCTTAAGTGTTATTGGGCTTTAGACAAAAATTTACGAGACAGCCGAGCGGGGCTGCGCCTTAAGACGCAGTTAGAGTCCGCGAGCCGATAGTTTCCAACGACTTCCTCTACCCTTTAGTGGGGGGGGGGACGGGACTTTGCTACTATTTAGCACCGCCATGTATTTAATACCCAACATAAAAGAGGTGTGTATAAGTCTGACCGCTATGTGTATATGTCTGTGTGTGTTTGTGTGTCTGTCTGTGGCACCGTAGCTCTTAAACGGGTGAACCGATTTGGGTGCGGTTTTTTTTTAATTTGAAAGCAGGTTTTATAGTGAGCTATCTTAAATATATTTTAATAAAATCAATTCAGCCGTTTAAGAGATATGATAATTTGAAGCTAAAATTTCGGGGGTATTTTAAAGTTTTATTTTAGAAGCTAAAGAAGACCGGTTCCCAGACAAAGGTTTCTTCAATTCTACCTAAAAGAAGTGCCACTTTTCCTCTAAGTATTGCCCAGTATGATGGTTTGAAGAAGTCGCAGCGTTGTAAAATTTTCTGGACGGTTACAATTTCGGCTACTATTTTCAGTACTTGTAACACAATAGCTTTGTGAAACTGAAGAGGGTTGTTGTAGTCATCAGTGTAATTTCCGGTTACAAGAGATGGTATTGTGTAGTTGATACGTCTAAGATTGCAATTTCTGGTGAACGGTAAACGGCGTTTGTAAGCCACAAAGGCTGCTTTCCGGACCTGGCAAATATCTTAGGGTGGCATTAATACTCGTAGTCGTTGACTCAAGATCGAACTCAAGTAGTGATTCGGTAAGCGAGACAAGACAAGACAATTTCGATATCGAGAGTATCTTGAAGGTATCAATACTTTTGCTTGGTCTCGGTCTTGTCATGCGAGCGAAAATATTGTCTTGGTCTTGTTTTTAAGATTTGACACAATCGAGACTCTCGATTGTGTCATGTCATCCATATCGATCAAAAAGCCGGCCAAAAAGGTTTATAAAAGGTGTTACAAAAGTACCTAACTCTTTTTACAGGGTAATAGCACCCGGTGATAGGGATCACAACCAAAATTTTTTTTTGCTCTATGACGTTCTGTTGATTTTTAAATTAATAAAATGTGAACGCTGTGGCGGGAGAAAAGTATTTTTTCAATATTGTTTTCATTGACTTCCACAATGTTTTAACAACTCAAAGCTATGCATATGCACCTACACCCACAAACATATTTTTAAATTTGAGCTAATATCAAAAACAAAAAAGTTATGAAAAATTTTCAATTTTGAGGTTATAAGATAAAAATGTTTTTTTTCACCTTTTTTTTACAGAATTGACATCCTGCTGACCAGTAGGTTACACCCTGTAAAAAGAGTTGCGATGTTTTGTAACACGTTGTACAATCTTTGACTTGTCAAAAAATGATAGCTGTCATAATTCTACGGAATAAAAATCAGTTTGAAAATAAATAGAGTGCGCGCCACGACTCAAGTCTTACGGGAACTCGGGGAACTACGCCTATTACGCCTACCACTGGAAACATTTTGTGCGTTGCGCTAGCGCCACATCCATCGGACTTCAGTCTTTATCTGTACTGTGCTTTAGTGGTTGCGCGGACTCTATTTCGAGACTCTCGCTCGATCTCGCTCGAATTAAATGATCGAGACGATGTCTTGGTCTTGTCTCGATCGTTTGATTCAAACGAGACAAGACCAAGGAACAAAACACAAATTCGACAAAGATTGGCCAAGATGCTTGAAAGTATCGTCTTGAACCGAATCACTAAACTCAAGTAGGTGATCTCAGAAAAGTCAAAAGCTAATGTCAAGCCTTCGCTAATGTCAATATAGTGTCTATTATTATGCTAACAGCTACTCAAGTTTGACTTTAGCCAAGGCTTGACATTAGCACATGACTTTTCTGAGTTCACCTACTTGAGATCGAGCTCAAGTAGCTTGCAAAAGTACGGGTGGCTGTTAACAGAAAACAAAGCCTTTTACTGCCTTGACGAAAAATCTGCGTGTTCCCACCTCGGGCTACTATGACCACACAATGACATTCGTCCGCAATTCCGCGGCAGGTCCCTAATCTCGTGGGTCATTGCTGAGGAATTAAAGGCGATTATTTCACGTGTACGTCTATACTTAAACGCAGGCTGGATCGTTTATCGCGTGCTTCACACACTGACGGGAATGTTTTGGGGGTAAAGGGCGGCGGACAGTGAGAGGCGTTGACGCACTGAGTCCGATTTGAATCCGGCTCGAAGGACCATAATTGAACGAGCGAGCGAAGTTCTCCGAGTCTACTGGAACAATCCGGCGTTTGTATGTTTGTATGTATGTATGTATGTTTGTATGTATGTATGTTTGTATGTATGAATGTTCGTTCGACGATAACTTGAGTAAATTTGGTCGGATCGTTATGAAATTTGGTAGGCGGGAAAATAAAATAAATTCGAACATGAGTCAAATCGGTCAAGAGGTTGCCGAGATATGGGGTTGTTAAGTTTTATGGGGTCGCGAGTTCACAGTTCGGGGCGAACCACTAGTAATATTCCTGAAGACCTCGTCTCGCCTGGCGGTTTACGCAGACAAGGTGCAACCTTATCAATGTACTAATAAGAGCGCGCCGCTGACATTTTGTCCGCCACTGTCAATGTTTTAACTTTTGTTGGGAGCATGTACGGTTCACGCTTGACCGTACTAATCGCGGCTTTACGTGCGCTCTACTTTATTAGACTAACGTGAGCATCTTTAGTACCTATACGAGTTAACATTATTAATTAAATATAGCACTTATTAGGTAAAATGCAATCGACTCGGGCGAGGCCCCATTGGTGCGTTGCGCTGCTTTGCGTCGTCATTACGGACACGTTTGTATCTGTCCATTGCCAAGGCTGAACTGAGACGCAGATGCGACGGCGTGTATACCCTCTTGCGTCGCGACGTCTTGCGTCGCGACGTCGTGCGTCGACGCAACGCAGATGTGGCATATAATGCGTCGATCCGATGCGACGACGCAAAGCAACGCACCGCAAGTGCAACGCACCAAAGGCGCCTCGCCCTAACCAAATCTACGGGAAATTGCCACGCAAATTATACCATGAAACTTCGAAATAAATAGTGATTGGACTTCTCATCTTTCACTTTCACATTCCACAACAAGTACAGGGATCCAGCTCAAGACCCACACACTACGAAGTGGCCCATACAAAGACCCCACTGCATACTCCGGTCCATGATGATTGGCAGTGCTGGATTTACCAATAGGCTGAGTAGGCTGAAGCCTAGGGCGGCAGATTTTAGGGGCGGCAGATTGGGGGCATCTTTTGAGATCTTACATAAAAGAAGCTAGCCAGGGCTAGCTTTTCGGCGCCGCCGCTTGCCACGTTTTGGTCCCTTTTTAGGTGATTAAACTAATATTTTGAAGGATAAAGTCAGCTTTTCTTAAAGCTCTAAGGCCCGGTATCTGAGTTAAGAATTTTACTAAGCACATACTTACGTATCGCCCATTTGCTTTGCCCACTTACCCATTTGCTTAGAAAAATTCTCAACTCAGAAACCGGGCCTAAGGGTGGTATTCTAGAACGCTACTTAAACTCAGTTTAAACAGAGTTCAGACTGTCGATAAAACAGTGCATGTTTTGATATGAAGGGAGGGATATTCAAATCGAAACATACACTGTTTTATCGACAGTCAACTCTACTAAACTGAGTTTAAACAGAGTTCAAGGGGCGTTCTAGTTTGAACTGAGTTTAAGTAGCGTTCTAGTTTGAACTGAGTTTAAGTAGCGTTCTAGAATACCACCCTAAGAGGTGACTAGAGTGGTTAGGAATTGGTCGAATTGGTATGTCGGTAGGGGCGGAAAATTTTAAAAGCCTATTGGCGGCAAATGTGTGAATCCGCCACTGATGATTGGCCTACTCACGGCCATATCGAACCTATGACCAAGGGTCAACCTGGCTCGGGCTAGAGAAACTTCTGTCTTTCTCGGCTATTGTTGGCTTCATTATCAGTATCACCTCTGAGTCGGGTGTCACTTAACAAAACAACACCTTGTATGTACACACGACAATACGTCGACCCTTCACGCTAGCACACTGCTCGGTTACGTTACGGGCGACTTTGCAAGAAAAGTGTACACTCTGACGTGCTGTCGTGTGTACCAAAAGCCCCCGCTCACCACGCAAACTACAGGGGCCTTAGCCTGTAACACAATGGCGTATCAATGGCGTCCTAGGTAGAAGGACAAACCGGGATTTTTTCGTTGTTCTCCTACAACCAGCGAACTAATCCTCTAGGATTAGACTCATAATATTCTTTGCTGTACTACAATAACATTAAAAGGACCGACACTGGACCGACAGCATCAATAAATCGTAATTAAAACCGTCAACCGGAAGCCCATTTTGGCACCATTGTGTTACAGGCTAAGGGCCCAGGTAGCGTCACGAGTTATGAGCGCTGACCTTGAATGCGCAGAACTCATTATTTGGGTCTGTTTGGCGGGGTACGAGAGGGGCGACGGAGAGGCGCGATTGCCGGCGAGCGCGGGCGCGTGATTGGTAGATCAGTTGCTCTAGCCTCGGGGTACAGTCGCAAACATCGTTTTTTTGTTTCGTCGCAGAAAGAATGCCGAAACAAAACATTTTAAAAAGACGGTTCAGAAAGATTAAGCAAGTTATTGAGAACAATACCTACTGGATTTAGATTATTTTTCATTGATTGTACATCGGTTTTATCGTAATTTCCGTTAAAATAATTGTACAGAAAACCATTTAAAATATAACGAGTGCAAAATCCGCAAAGAATACTTTTAATCTTTAAGTTTAGTCAGTTTCTCCGATATTTATAGTATCTCACTCAACTATAGTTCAGCTCAGCGTCAGTCTTAGATCCCGCGTGGATATTAGACATTTTGCGCGCGATTGTACACACCTGCGCAGAAATCCCCACCGGTTTCGTCGAGCGCTCATAACTCGTGACGCTACCTGTATGAGCGCTGACCTTGAATGCGCAGAACTCATTTTTTGGGTCTGTTTGGCGGGGTACGCGGGGGCCGACGGAGAGGCGCGATCGCCGGCGAGCGCGGGCGCATGATTGGTGGATCAGTCGCTCTAGCCACGGGGTACAGTCGCACACATCGTTTTTTTGTTTCGTCGCAGAAAGAATGCCGAAACAAAATGTTTTAAAAGACGGTTCGTCGAGCGCTCATAACTCGTGACGCTACCTGTACAGGAAATCTTCAGAGTTCTCTCTCAGTGTACGTCGCCGCTGGCATACCCGTCGAATATTTAGGTAATGGGGTCCGCGCAATGGGTGTTGGCGTGAGCGCCCCTGTTTAATGGCGGAATCACAACCGACATGTTTGCGGACCCAAGCACCATTGACCTAGGTATTGTGTAGGTACAATTGTATGTGGGAATACGGGAGGAGAATGTGACAAAGACGTAGGGCTATGTTGATACTGTAGCTATAAACAAAACAAAATCAAAAGAGGTAGAGAAGGTAGACTATAGGCATGACCCGGTTTCAGAATTGAGAATTTTACATAACCCCTTGTTGTTAAGTAAATACATAACCCCTTGACTGGCAAGAGCGCCTTAGTGGTCGAAAAACGTTACTCCGTAACCTAACCTAACGCAAATTTTGTCGTTCCGCCGCCAAGAGGGATAAGTATCGTTCTGTCACGTTCTTTTGTGAAAAATCTTTTCTCACAAAAGTTTTTTTTTTATTGGCGGCTCGTCACCAGATATAGGAGCTATCTCAGAATCAGATAAAACAGACATATACACCCTCACGCTTAGCGGTCAATCTTATAACACCCCCCTTTTTGGGTCGGGTGTAATTAAAAATAGAACAACATAATGCCATTAGGTAAGTTTCCGTGTCATTTCCTTCACATACAACATAAAGCTCACAATTTCCACTTCCCCATTACTTTTGTGCTAACATAACATTTGTACTGCCTAACTGTCTGTTTGTTCTAGAGGCATGTGTTGTCATACTGTTGGTTCTGTAACTTAGGTACCCAGACACACATACCTACGTACTGTCCTTAGGCCAGTATGATTTTAGGTTGGATCTCCACTGCAAGCAAAGAAGTAATTTTAAGTATTTACTTGCAGTTTGAACACAATATTAGATCAGTAGATATTTTTACTCAAAAAAGCTCGTAATGTGGTCATTAATTCGACAACCTTCTTTGAGCAAAGGAGGACTTGCGGGCTACTTTGATTAGGCGCCAGAAAAGTTGTATGGAATTTCATTAATGTCGTGTTTTGCGGCCAGAAAAACTGTATGAAAATCCATTAATGTCGAGTTTTGTTTCAAAAATAGAACTCAAAAGTCAGGCACAAAAAGTATTTATTTAGAATTTGGCTGTTTGGGTGCTGGCAGTCTACAAATTGCATAGAAAAAAAAAAGCGCGGCCATATTGTTTTCGCCGCTTCGCGCGTTGTTCGAAGTGATTTTTTCTGTGCGTGCTGTTTTTGTTGTAAAAAAAAGTGAACTCTTCAAGCAACGAATCCTCCGATTCAATGTGTTTAACAACGCCGAACATAAAAAGGAAGCGAAATAAGATATTTAAAGGTACCTATTGCCACCAAAGTCAAAGGAAAAATACAAGTTTATCTACGAAAAGTTTGCGGAATGAAAAATCAACAGAAAGTAAACTAAGACAAAAGGTAAGCTGGTTCTATTTAAATTACTCGCATTGTTTGAGTAAAGCACTATACAAGCCTTGGTCTGCAATGAGTGCGCTTCTGGCTACGCTATGATGGCCTCGAGCTTAGCTTAGCTACGCTCTCGGCCATCAAGCTTGGTCATCATTGCAGCCCTTGCTGTCCGCGCTATAAAGGCCTCGACCTTCGGTCTCGGCCTTCATTTCAGCTTGTCCATCAAGGGCTGCAATGCTGACCACGCTGTGAAGGCCTTGAGCTGCGCTACGCTGCGCTACGCTGCGCTCTGTCGGCCATCAAAAGCGCGCCAGAAACGCACCCATTAAAGACCGCGGCAGTAATGTACTATTAACAGATGTCAGGACATTTCTTATACAGACAGATAGTTGCATAATGCTGTGAACTATGCCTAAAGTAGAGTACACGCATGACAAACGGTTTTTTTTTTCGAGCGTTGCCAGATACCTTCAATGATTTCCCTAATACATATTGGTCCCATAGTAAAAGTTGTTTGCATTGATGAGTTAAGCGAACCCCTCTCTTATCAAGTTATCACACACCCTTTATAGATAGGCAGATTCTGATAGCCGCATATGCTGTGAAATATGCCTAGTCAGTACACGCAATCTCAAGGTATTGAATCGTAGTCTGATATTTTTTCTGGATATCTCAGTTGGTCCAAGTAAAGTTGCTTGCTTTGATGAGTTAAGTGAACCCCTCTGCTATGGCATACCCTGTATTAGGTAGTGGCCACCCCTGGTTTCAGAGTTTTCGGGCTGCCCAAAGGGCCTCTGACTCTAATCAATAACAACCGAACCAACGGTTTAACGTGCCTTCCAAAGCACTGAAGCGCTTAGATATTATTGCCACTTGCGGTCACCCATCCATGGACTGACCGCGGCCGTTGTTGCTTAACTTTGCCAATCGATTAAGAACGGCTAGTCCAACTAGGCTATGAACGCTTCAAGCCTAGGGCCTTAGCCTGTAACGCAATGGCGTGTCTATGGCGTCCCAGCAGAAGTACCAAACCGGGGTTTCCTCGTTTTTCTCCCACTACCAGAGAACTAATTAGAAAGAATTAGAATCAGAATATTCTTTGCTGTACTACAAAAACATTAAAAGGACCGACAGCATTAATAAATCGTTATTGAAGCAGTCAACTGGGAGCTAATTTTGCCACCATTGCATTACAGGCTAAGGCCCAAGTATTTGCGTTGCGCAAAATAAGCGGCGTGCGACTTCTGTGTCTACCACATCAGACACCGTTAGCAACGTGGGTCGGGCCGGCCGGGCCATCGAACAACTTGGAACGCAGCCGTCGAGATAGAAAGAGTTAAGGCTAGACGATAGCAACGTGGCGGATAATTCAAAATTTTCACAGTTTTTTACATTTTGTAGCGAAACTGAGCTATTTTCGTTCAGCGATTTTTCGTTTGCGGCAATAAAACAGTATTCTTTTCATTATTGTAAACAACAGAGCAACAATAATTCAGCCGATAATGTGTTCTGGTCTACGAAGCAGTGGTACCGCCCAAAAAACTTGTCGTAGACCAGAACACATAATCGGCTGCATTATTGTTGTTCTGTTGTTTACAATAATGAAAAGAATACGGTTTTATTCTCGCGAACTAAAAATCGCTGAACAAAAATAGCTCATTTTAGCTACAAAATGTAAAAAACTGTGAAAATTTTGAATTTCCCGCCACATTACTATCTTCCAGCCTTAAGATAGATTTATCTACGCCTAGGTGTTTGACATTCAAAACCGTTTTCAGTCTACCCGTGACCATGGTGCCTGCAACGGTGCCGAAATATCGGGAACTCAAAAGAAAATAAATCGTGGTATTGTGGCGGGCTATGTAATGCTCTCAGGAAAACACGTGAGCCGAAATTATCAATTTTATTTACAATTTTCTCTTTGTACAATAGTGCCACAAGACGTATCAAAATCAGACTGAAGGTTGAGCCAAACAAAAGTATATTACAAACTATTCAATTTTAGAATTTCGAATTTTGCCCAAAAAGTTTCGTGCCCCACATTACCCCCCTTCAAGTGAAGCGTACGGCTCGACGAACTGTTCTGCCGGAGCGCGTAACGTAATCTTTCTTCCGCTTTTCTTCTTCTTGAGCAGAGGTAAAGGCACTCGGCGTGGTCATCTCTTCATCAGGGCACATAAACGCTGGCTTCAGCCGATCTATGGATATCAGCGTAGTCCGTCTTGGATACTGAAGCTTGAAGAACTTTTCATGTTTCTCTAAAACTTCGTATGGCCCATCATACGGTGGCGTTAGTGGCTTTTTCGTAGCATCCACTCTAACGAAAACATGTGTGCACGTAGACAAATCCTTATGTAAAAACGTTGCACGTTGACTGTTGTTATTCTGATGCGCCGGCCTTATTGCTTCCATCGTATCGGTGAGGCGGCGTACGAACTCTGCATCGTTAGCATGCGGTTTCGATGGCAACAACAAGTCTGCTGGCAGTCTTAGTGTAGTACCGTAGGTAAATAACGCAGGACTCATGTTTGACTCTCGCTGTAGAGCAACTCGTAGACCCAGTAGTACTGTAGGTAACTCTTCTGACCATCTCGTGCTTGAGCCTCTTGCCATTAACGCAGCTTTGAGTGTTCGATGCCATCTTTCAACTTGACCATTCGACTGAGGATGGTAGGCAGTGGTACGGATTCTTGTCACTCCGAGTACTTTCATCAGTTCTTGAAATAGCGACGACTCGAACTGCCTCCCTTGGTCGGTAGTTATTCGTAGTGGGCAACCGAAACGTACAATCCAGCCTTCGTAGAGTGCTTTGGCGACTGTTTCTGCGGTGATGTCTCGGACAGGAATTGCCTCTGGCCATCTTGTGCATCGGTCTATGATCGTGACTAGGTATCGGTAGTCATTGGATGGTGTCAACGGTCCTACAATGTCGATGTGGAGGTGTTCGAAACGGTTGGACTCTGGGAACTGTCCAAGTGGTGTGACGTTGTGACGGTGTATCTTGGCGCGCTGGCATCCTATGCAGCTCCTCGTCCATGATGTCACATCTCTGTTTATCGCCGGCCAGAAAAACTTGTCAGTCATCTGTCTTCTCGTACTTCGTATACCAGGATGGCTTATCTCGTGCAGTGCTTTGAAGGCTGCTTCACGGAATAACATCGGCAGGTATGGCCTCGGCGTATTCGTTGATGCTTCACATACTATAGGTTTATTCAGTCCAGGTAGAGTAACTTTTGTAAACTTCAAGTTGCTTTTCTTGAAGAGATCTTGTAACTCTTGATCTTTGTCTTGCTCTTCGGCCAGTGCTTCGTAATCGATCGAGCTAGGGCACTGAATCTCATTGATCCGAGATAAAGCGTCTGCCACAGGATTGTTCGCGCCTTCTACGTAGGCGATCTTGTTGCAAAACTGGCTAATAAACTCTAGCTGTCTCTCTCTTCGTGGCGTATCGCAGTTACTCGGCGGCTTCGTAAGCGCGTAGGTCAGTGGCTTGTGATCTGTGTAGATAGTCACATCAACTCCTTCTATGTAACGTCGGAAGTGTTTGACGGCAGTGTACATGGCTAGTAGTTCGCGATCGTACACGCTGTACTTCTTCTGTGCTTCACTCAAGCTTTTAGAGTAGAAAGCGAGTGGCGTCCATCTTCCTGCAACTTTCTGTTGGAGCACGCCTCCCATACTTCGGTCACTTGCGTCTGTCATGATCGAGAGATCAGCACCGGGGATCGGATGAGACAATATCGTCGCTTCTTTGATGCTGTCACGACATTGTTCAAACGCGTCCTCTGCTTCCAGGCTCCAGGTGATCGGTGTCTTGTCTTTCTTCTTCGTATTATGCAACATTTTATTCAGTTCTCTTTGTTTGTCGGCTTGACGGGGTAGACAGTCGCGATAAAAGTTGAGCATTCCAAGAAATCTTCGTAGCTCTTCAATCGTTGTAGGCTTCGGGTACGTAGATATTGCTGATACTCGGTCTTCTAGCGGTTGTATGCCGTTGGCTGATACTCGATAGCCAAGGAAATTCAGCTCTTCTTTTCCAAACTCGCATTTCTCCGCGTTGATGCTAACGCCGTACTCGTTCAAGCGTTCAAAGACACGTTGTAGGTGTGCTTTGTGCTCTTCTTCGTTCTCGGAGTAGATCAGTATGTCATCGACGTAGGCAAAAGCGATTTCATCTAGGCCTCGTAGCACTTCATGCATGAAACGCACGAAAGTTTGGCATGCGTTGCGCAGTCCGAATGTCATGACAGTGAATTCAAACAAGCCAAACGGGGTTGTAACGGCTGTTTTCTGCGTATCTTCTTTACTTGCCATCGGTATCCAGTAGTACGCTTTCGTGATATCTAGCTTTGAAAAGATTTTCTTGCCATGCAGATGAAAAGTGAAGTCTTGCATTCTCGGTATGGGGTATCTATCTGGAATCGTCACAGCGTTTAAACGACGATAATCTCCGCATACGCGTAGCTGTCCATTGCTCTTTCTTACGACGTGAAGTGGACTAGCCCATGGGCTGTTAGATGGTTGGCATACACCCATTTCGACCATGCGTTCAAACTCTTTCTTCGCTTCTTTGTACTTTTCAGGCGCTAGTGGGCGTGGTCGAGCAAAGAGTGGAGGTCCCGTAGTCTCGATCTGATGCGTTACATCGTGTTTAGGAGGTATCTTTGTTGATAGGGGCCTGTGTATGTCTGGGAACTTCTTCAGTAGCTCGCTGTACGGATGTGTTTCATTGACTAGATGGATCGCAGGCTCGTTGTATGTTACTGCAGGCGCTTTGATAGATAGTTCTGTCACTGTATCTACTAGTCTTCCTCTGTGCAGGTCTACCATAAGACGATGGTGTCGCAGGAAATCGGCTCCCAAGATTGACTTTTTCGTGTCTGCGATGACGAACGTCCACGTAAAGTTTCGTCGTAGGCCCAAGTTGAGTTGTAGCGTTTTTTCTCCATACGTTGCTATAGTTGTCCCGTTCGCTGCATAGAGGTTGTATGAAGCCTGCACCGGTTTGCCCTTTTTCTTAACGGCTAGTACGGATATCTCCGCGCCAGTGTCCACGAGGAAGTGTTCACGACTTTGTCTGTCCGTGACACAAAGGCGGTTACTGGCTATAACATCGACGCCCGCCGCGGTCGATGTCTCTACTAGTTTTTTTCTGACGTCTTGTTTTTTCTTGCGTACGGGGACTCGCATCGGCTCGCATTATCTCCATAGCGAAAATGAAAGCGACATTGCCAGTCAGGATCTTGAGGAGTTCGATGGTTCCTTGATGCCGAACGAGATCTTACGCCGTTTCTTGAGTGAGATCGGTTGCGTCGGTTGAAGGGACGACGGTTTCTGTAGGCGCTCCTTTCACGCAGCTCCGCAATCTCTAACGTTAGTTTTTCGACTAGCTTCGATAAAACTTCGACTTGCCTCATCTCATCAGTCGTGTGTAGCGATATAGTAGCTATTTCAGGCTTCTGCAGCTTACTTGGACTAGGCTCCGTCTTCCGTGGCTCCTCCGACTTCAAAGGTTGCGGGTCGGGCATTTTCGTAGGTTTTATTCAGCGTGCGGGTGTCACCAGTTGTGGCGGGCTATGTAATGCTCTCAGGAAAACACTTGAGCCGAAATTATCAATTTTATTTACAATTTTCTCTTTGTACAATAGTGCCACAAGACGTATCAAAATCAGACTGAAGGTTGAGCCAAACAAAAGTATATTACAAACTATTCAATTTTAGAATTTCGAATTTTGCCCAAAAAGTTTCGTGCCCCACAGTATGAATCCTGTTTTCTTACAATAATTATGTCTAAAAACCACGAAAGTTTCAAAAAGCATAAGGCCCAAGTATTGGTAGATAGACAGCCGCATATGCTGTGAAATATGCCTAAAGTAGTATAGGTATGCTATGTTAGTGATCGTGGAGCGGCGGGTAAACACATTCCAGATTACAATTCCGGCGGACGGCGCACTTCCGGGCCGGACCGACTCTGGCCCAGGGTGGGGACTTAGTGCCAAAACACACTGAACGTATATTATAATTATGTTGGTATGTTTTTCAGATTCACGGGTCCATGGGGACCCGGTCCTTTGAGGCTTGCGTGGGGCCCAAGCCAACAGCACAGGCCTTTTAAATACCATTTATCTACTCTAAATGTGATGGGTGTATCTACCAGATCTTATCTCTGGATAAATACAAGAATCTACCTAGAGATAATCTCCGCCAGATACAAGGACTATTGCAAAATAACATGAAGAAAAGAAAAATCTGGGCTATGGGAGAGTCAGGCAGGATAAATGGATTGGGGTGCCGGGTTATGCTTTGAGACTACTATTGACGTCTGCCATGGAAAATTACTTGCCTTACGTACGCCTTACGTTTTTTTTTTTTTTTTTTTAGTTAGCCTGGAATTTAGTGTCCCACTGCTGCGCAAAGGCACTGCTGGGTTTTGGTTTTGGAGAGAATGAGACTCGTTCTTATTTGCCCATCGCATTTATTTCAAAATGGCCGTCTTTGGTTTATAAAAATAATTGGACCCTTATCAAAGCCGATTTTGACACGGGTCGGAAATTGATCCCGGGAAATTATTAATTCAATATTCATATGGGTTTTCACTGTTTGTCAATAATTTCCTGTTAATTTTAATTATTGTGATTGATGAATCTGACAGAAGACAGAATTTCCATTAGATAGTGCAATTATTTGATTGGTACAAACTCATTTATTTGAAGGATGCCTCGATTCCTGAGGGTGCGATGGGCATGTCATGTACGGTCGGCCACAATCTCAGATACCCCATGGCAGCTCTTATCGCGCGCGGCATAAGGGCGCCAATCGAACAAAAAGGGATATCTGAGACTGTGGCCGACTGTACCTATAGGTTTACTAGGCCTTGTTTTGGTTTTAGGAATACCACTCCCTGGTAGGTAAATAATCGTATGAGGTAGTGGCCACCCCTGGTGTCAGACTTTTTAGCCCTAAAGGCTGCTGTACACGAGTAGAGTAAACGGTACAATAGAGCGGTAACTATCCTACTAACTCTACGTCCTACTACGTCCACTCTACTCTACCGACTACTCGACCCATGTAAACGGTTAGTAGAGTAACTAGTTCAAACATGTTTACAACACGCAACACTAAGTTTTCGTGACGTTCATTGTTCTAATGTTTCTTACCTAGTGACAATTCTACCGACAAAATGAAAATGTACGTGTAAACAGTTACTCTCCTTAAATTAGTAGAGTACTTGGAACTGGTAAAGTAGTATGCTAGTTGACTCTGCTATTTACTCTACCCGTGTAAAGTCGCCTATAGGGCCTCTGACATACGGGGCTGATTATTTACACGATACTGAAGCAAAAAAGAATAGTACCTATGACTTTAATTTATTTCAAAGTTACGTATATTTGTGAATTTGTAGTAGCAATACCACTCGCTGACGGCGAAGGAAAACATTGTGAGGAAACCTGAGCGTAGGAGGCATTGTACCTACAACGCAAAAATCGCCATCCCGCATTGAGCACGCGTGGTGATTAAGCTCGAACTCTCTCTCTAAGAGAAGGCCTTTGCCCAGCTAGTGGGACATGTACAATTGTACAAGCTACATATTACTTTTTTTTTAATGAAACAAAAAAAAAATACAGAATCATCCGTCGCCGCACACGCTACCCCTTGCCACCGTGGCCCGACCCGAAGTTGGCAATTACTCTGCGGTTTCTAATTACGTCCGACGCTTGTCACATTATAAGGGGCACACTAGTAGTAGTTCTGCCTATTTATACGCTAATGAACTGTTATTTACTCCACAATTAGTTTGCGGTTTTAATTGAAAATTTGCGTCTGAATGGGGCGGGTTTTGGCAATGTTTTTATTGGGTGCTAAAAGCGTTGCGTTTGAGTAGGGTTTTAAAGAACTGAAATCGTGCTTATAACCCGTGTCATTAAAGAAAACATTTAGGACGGAGTTAAAAACCTAGCGTTGTCTCGCTTTGACTGTATTAATTAGAGCGAGAGGGCGAGTGTTTTGAAGTCCATGCTAAATGTTTTCTTTAATGACACGGGTTATATCCCACTCTATTTTAAGGCGCGGTGCATAGTGAATTAGCCCGCGCGCAAAGATAAATGCACAAAATCGATTCCTGTATCAAATACACTTAACAAATCGAAAATGTTCACTTATCAAACACTAGAATTATGTGAGACCTATCTAAAACAGCCAGTTTCATGTTGATATCCATAACAGATTGCTAGATATTTTCGCTGAAAAAAAGTGCGCCGCCTATTTTTTTTCAGCGATATATCTTCAAAACGTCTGAATGTCGACACAAAACTGGCTGTTTTAGATACTTAGCTCTTACCTAATTCTATGTGAACTTTATCAATTTGTTCAAGTTATTTGATACATGAATCGATTTTGTGCATTTTTGTTTGCGCGCGGGCTAATACACTATGCACGGCGCCTAGGAGAATCTAATTTTTTCGACGAATTCTAACTTAACTTCTCAGCTCTTACAAAATGCTACAAAATATATAAAATGTTGGCAATGGAAACTAGGTCTTATTATTGTAAAGGAAAACATGAAGTGAAAGTTTTCTCGATGATTAAAATCTTTAAAGTCACCTCTTGAAAACTCCCTTTTTGGTCACATTTTCTTATTGAAAACGCCTGTCACTTGAGAACTCTACAAAAACATGTGGGTCTCAAAGGGACCCCATTTCAATTATCTCCCAGACATCAAGAAAGTCGAGGGCATCCCGTGACTTCCGTCAAAGCAATAATAGGGGCTTATTACGAACTTGGAAAATTAGTTCATTTGCAGAAACGTGACCGACGCGGTATCTGGCTTTGAAGTTTCCGTATATGGTACGTTCCTAAGTCACTCGTTTTTTCTGATCCGGGTAGCTTTACCATGGGTACGA
Source organism: Zelleria hepariella (assembly GCA_949319315.1). Classification (NCBI taxonomy): domain Eukaryota; kingdom Metazoa; phylum Arthropoda; class Insecta; order Lepidoptera; family Yponomeutidae; genus Zelleria; species Zelleria hepariella. The sequence goes on along the minus strand of OX439380.1, from coordinate 1,705,107 downwards.
TAGGAAGCCGGCGGCGCGGCGGTCCGACTTCTTCTTAACGACCAGGGGGCGATTTCTCGGGTATGTCGCATTCGAGATTCTACGAAGAAAACGTTAGTAACATGTCACATTCGAGATTGTCGAGAATTAGCCCCCAGACGCGGCGACTAGTACAGGTATCGTCACGAGTTATGAGCGCTCGACGAAACTGGTGGGGATTTCTGCGCAAGTGTGTACAATCGCGCGCAAAATGTCTAATATCCACGCGGGATCTAAGACTGACGCTGAGCTGAACTATTAGTTGAGTGAGAAACTATAAAAATCGGAGAAACTGACTAAACTTAACGATTTAAAGTATTCTTTGCGGATTTTGGACACGTTACATTTTAAATGGTTTTCTATACAATAATCCTGACATTACGATAAAACGGGTTTACAATCAATGAAAAATAATCTCAATCCAATATGTATTGTACTCAATAACTTTTTTGAATCTTTCTGAACCGTCTTTTTAAAACATTTTGTTTCGGCATTCTTTCTGCGAGGAAATTAAAAACGTTGTGTGCGACTGTACCCCGAGGCTAGAGCGACTGATCTACCAATCACGCGCCCGCGCTCGCCGGCGACCGCGCCTCTCCGTCGCCCCCCGCGTACCCCACCAAACAGACCGAAAAAATGAGTTCTGCGCATTCAAGGTCAGCGCTCATAACTCGTGACGCGACCTGTAGCGTGCGTGCGCGACTCCCCTAGCTTGTCGTCGCGACTCCGCGACTCTGACGCCAATTGTGCGGAGCTTCGAACAAAATGTATGAAAATTATCGGACGTAGGCTGTCGTTGCGTCTAGTTGCCGAGCTGACGCTGTCGCGTGTCGCCTAGCGTGCACTTAGTAAAAGAAGGCCTTTGCATCTACGTAATGAGATGATTTATACAGCGTCCAGTGGCACCTTCACTCACACTAGATGGGTGAAGAGAACACTCGGCGCTGCAGTGCCTGGGACATTGTTTTAGATGGAGTAGGCTTGCCCAGCACCTATACCATCCTGACAGCTTAGTCTGCCTAGGCCTAGTCGCCTAGAGTAAGGGTGGTATTAAAAGTCGTCTGAGATCACCTTCTTGAGCTCGATCTCAAGTACGTGATCTCAGAAAAGTCAAATGCTAATTTCAAGCCTTGGCTAATGTTAAACTTGAGTAGCTGTCAGCATATTAATATTACACACTATCTTGAGATTGACATTGACATTAGCCAAGGCTTGACATTAGCATTTAATTTTTCTGAGTGCACCTACTTGAGTTCGATCTTGAGTCGACGACTATTAATGCCGCCCTTGCCTCTCCACAAATGGAGGTTGACCGTCAGCTCTTCATATTCTTTTCTATTTCTTGCCAAAATAGATGTTCGACGCTGGCTATCTCCGTCCATTTTATTGATGTGTCTGAGCCACGACTTTCTTCTTCTACCAGCACGCCTCTTCCCCTCAATCTTGCCCATCATGATCACTTGAAGGTAGCTTATCTTCTTCTTTCTTTTGGTTATCATGAAACTGACTGACTGGTCGGGCCAATTCAGCACAAAAAAACACAATACCATCAACGTCTTTTTAACTCGTATTTTCTAGAGACATATACGTGTATATCCTAGTAAGTAAGTATCATCTCTTTACTCTGTAGATTAGTATGCCTACTTTTTAATCCTATCTGATTTTTAATTTATTTGCATGAATGAATACTGGTAATAAAAAAAACTAAAGGATGATAGAGGAATGCGCCAGCATAAGACTCGCAACTGGTGTTAAGTCAACTTGGGCTGAATTTAAGACCTAATCTTGCTTTGGTATTTAGCTCTTAGGTCAAGGCTGGCCCAGCTTAGCAACAATAGGTACCTAGTCTGGAAGTCTTAATAAGAAGACATTCTACCTGTGTTCAAATTACACAATTATGGAATGCTTTGAAACAGCAAAAAACGAGCAATTACGTATAATTTAGGCCTGTAACACAGATTTGCTATTTATTCTACTATAATTGTACTTACTGTTTTTTGCACCGAACTAAATCCCATAAAATCCGCATTACGTATAAAATCACAATAAAAACTTGTCCCAACAGAAACAAATGATATCAGCAATAGAACAATACGAAACATCATTTCGACCATACTTCTAACATTCGAATGTCAACCTTATTGCATTAGTGTACAGTTTTACTTTAATTGCATAGACTACGAGTAAATAAGCTCCCAAAGGCAATTTGGGCATCTATTTTTCGAGACACATTGCAGAGTTCTATGTTGTGTCTAGTTTTATCCTTGATCGAAGGTTTTTAGGCGTGAACGTGACAAGAAGAATGAAGCTCCTTATGTTAGTATGTAACACATAATAATAGTTATTTGTTATGCAAGAATGCAAAATTATTGTTTGCGGCGAGTGCTTGTATTGAAAACCGAGCTAGCGAAGGTTTCTAAAATTGAGCCACGAGCGTAGCGAGTGGTTCAAAAAAAGAAACCTGAGCGTAGCGAGGTATTCAGAAGCACGAGACGCAAATAATATTGCATTCGTGCGAAACACAAAACTTTTCATCTCACAGAAGCGAGGAAATGACTTTGTTAGCCAAGCGGGACAAACTCTATAGACAACTACTTACAGGCAAAACAGGTGAGTCAAATAAGTTCCTTTTAAAAGCATATTTTACTGTAGTTACGGCTGCCGCACTAAAGTTTTGAGCTTCGTTGGTATTAAAACCATTCGTTTTATTAATAATTTCCTGAAGTTTATTTATCCAGACACAAAAATAATGTAAATAAAAGAATGTTTTTTTTTCCGGGTGCATTCTGAACTTATACCATATAAATTAAAAATTTGTAGGAGATAAAAAATGAAATTAGTAATATCGTTTGAAAAAATGTATTTAACAAACCAAAACATAATTATCTATTTGATAAAACAGAAGCGCAGCATTTTTTTTATTTACTGGTATTTAAAAATAAATATGTGTACAAAATATTGAAAAGACTATAAGAAGAAACCGCGTTTCTGAATGTTCTATTCCGTGACTTTACCTTTTTAAAAGATACTTATGCACCATTTACATTCACAGTTTTGTATAGAGAATGGGCACGAACAATCGCTTTCGCTGAAATACGCGTTTAAACGAACTATGAATGAGGTTTTATTTTCCATCGGGATCTGGCATCTACTTAAACGGCCAGTGTTTTTTTCTTTTTCAAAACCATAGGGCGCGGGAAAGACTGTCCCGGCGTCGCGTTCAAATTTCGAAGCGCACAAAAGTTCAGATAGTTTAAATCCGGCCTTTACACGATCGTAAGTTACTAGTAACAGCAAACTTTCCGAGCGTGGGAGATGAAAAAAAAATTAAGATGCTTTTAGCCAAAAAGAAAAAAAAATACAAAATCAATTCCTATGTCAGATACACCAAACGAATCGAAAAAGTGCTCATATAGCTAGAATAAGGTGAGAACTACCTAACACAGCCAATTTTGTGTTGACATTCATAAACGTTTTGAACATATTTTCGTTAAAACATCTCAAAAAGTTTTAGCGAAAATATCTTTTAAATGTGGTTTACATTGTGATGAAAAAAAAACGACCTAAAGTGGATAAGACCTTTTTGTTCTATATTAAGTATTATTTGCTGCAATATCTGCCATAGTCTTTGTCTAGGATATCCCATGGTGGCCTCTAACCGCGCGCGGCATAAGGGCGCCAATCGAACAAAACGGGGTATCTTTGGGTGAGGCCGGCTGTACCTATATGATATTCCCCAGAAAAAATATACTACCTCTATTCTAAACGTTTTGCTTGGCCCATACTAGCTAGAAAATTAAACAGGAGTCTGAAACCTTTCGTAGCCTAGTTATTTTAGTGTTAAACGAAGTAAAATATCGTTCGCCTTTGCAAATTTAATTTCAACCTTTAACGGGGTACCTATCATGACCACAAAATTATTAATTCTCGAGAACACCAATTAACAGGCGGACCTTTTCAAAGTTCGCCTTTTTGGCGCTGAATCGTTTAATTCTGAAGGGCTTTTGTGAAATTTGCTTTTACAAGTCTTTTAGGCTTTTCTACAGTAGTCTCAAGGAGCTAATAACCTTGGGATTTTAGTGGCTAAAGCGAACTTTTGCGGCCAGAGTATAAGAAAACCCAACTCAAATTCAATTCAATTTGCTAATAACATCTAAATTAAAAATTTAAAATACCCCGACATTTTAACTTCAAATTAGGATAACCGATTTTGATAAAACATTAGGTCTAAGAACACTCGCTAGAAGACCAGCTTTCAAATAAATAAAAAAATACACACATAGACAGACATGGACATAGACAAACAGAAACAGATAGCGGTCAAACTTATAACACCCCTTTTTTTTGGTATGGGGGTTAAAAAAAAAGTCGCTGCATCGTGCACCGCCGGCAGGCGCAAGCAGAGTATAATATTAAGATGCAACATACTCGTATTTCCCCCTAAAGGTAACCTACCTCTTGTAGTTCATAATTAAATACACTTCTGGTCGCCGGCCGCTTTGCATAAAGATGCATATTGCATGACTTCGCAAACACACGCCGCTCACAGCAGGTTCTCAGGGCCGGTGACAGGGCGGGACTAAGGGGACAATTGTACCGGGCCCTGGACGATAGGGGGCCCCACTAACCTGCAAACACACGCTAAACAAAAAACGCTAACAAAATTAAAAAGTCGGGTTTTTTATATTTGTATTTTAGTAGTTTTATACTAATTTGCGTACTATGTGACTTTCGGACGCAATTTTTTTGCATGTAGTATTAATACTTACCAGCCAATGACATTCTAATACAAATAGACAACTCATAGGCGCTCGAAAAAGGTAACTGCAATATTGTGCTTAAATTCAGTGTAAGCACAATATTTTCATTAGACGTTTGATGACTACGCAGCTGTCAACATGCCAAAATGTGGTGCAAAAAAGTGCCGAAATAACACCTTGACAATGCGAAATAAAGATGGTGTGACCTACCATCGGTTAATTAATATTATTTACATATGATAACAGAAGAAAAGGTACAAATATTAAGAGGAAACTATTAAATTTTCAATAAAAACCATTGATTGTAAACAAATGTTCCTGTTTCTTTCTCTCCCGCGGGTCAGAAAGAAATAGACAAAATGTGCTTAAAGAACATAGTCAGAAAAGAAAACAATGGAGACTCCTTTTGTAAAGTAAAAATTCTAAGGACTAAAATTTTTCGCACAGTTCTTGCTCTATCCTTAGTCACTTTTTGTTTTTTCTAAAGCACTAACCCGTCCTAGGGAATAATTTAAACATTTATGAGTCCTGTCCCGAGTGAATTTTTTCAACCTATCCTTAGTCAGTTGAAAAGGGGCAGGCATTTTCACTAACATGACAGTTCGATCTGCCAGTTTACTGAGTTAGATGATGGGATAGGCTTTAGTTAAAATAATATAAAAAACTACCAGGGGCTTAAGTCTGTAACACAATGGCATGTCGATGGCGTCCCAGTATAAGTAGAAAGAAAAAACAGGGGTTTCTTCGTTTTTCTCCTACAACCAGCGAACTAATCCTCTAGAATTAGAATCAGAATAATATTTCCTGTACTTGCAACAAAAAAAAGGACCGACACAGCATGAATAAATCGTAATTGTTGCTGTCAACTGGGAGCCCTTTTTGCCACCGTTGCGTTACAGACTCAGGCCCCAGGCCCCGCCACACTGATACACAAATACTTCATCCTCTTCATTCGGCAGAAGACCAAAGTCGAAGATATCTGGCTAGGCGGGAGTACCAACGGTGGACCAGGGCGTCACGGAATGGTGGCCTAGAATGGGTCGAGGGTCGGTGTGTAGACCGAAAGCTCGATGACATTGTCAAAACAGCGGGAGGACAATGGACGAGATTGGCCGAGGGGGTTGGCGTGAAAAGGAAGAGGCCTATGCCCAGCAGTGGGCTTTATTTATGGGCTGGATAAATAAGTAGATTTGTATCACCTGGTTTTTTAAACTTCGCTGTTATTATTTTCCTAGAAGCTATCGAGCTATTCGAAAAGTCGTAGAACAACATTTATTGGAAATCACATTTAGGGGTTGATATGTTTCAGGAAAAAAGCTATTTACAAATTATAATTACCTGCCTATTTTTCATAAACTGTTTAAAATAATATCCGCAACATGGCACAGATTTTTTTCCCCATAACAAAAAACTAAAATAGGCTATTGCTACTCCACTGCAATCTTTATTCCAATAAACTTCAAAAATCAACTTACGTAGCTTCAAACTGCGTGATTGATTTACATTTCCGCTTAGTTACACAATACATTTTGAGGGCTTGAAGTGTCAGCAGCAATGTAGAAACAAAAAGTCAGTCGAAGCATAATAGGGTGAAATTAGCGTGTGCCATGTTTCGACTTGGTTATTGTACGGAACAGTTTGTCCATTTGTATTAGAATGTCATTGTTACCAGCTAAGTATAGAATGTGACTAAATTACAATTTGTTGTGTATGCTGCACTAACCTGCAAGCACAGGCTGCTCACAACAGGTTCTCAGGGCTGGTGACAGGGTGGGACTAAGGGGATAAATGTATCGGGCCCTGGACAATAGGGGGCCCCACTAACCTGCAAACACACGCTAAACAAAAAACGCTAACAAAATGAAAAAGTCGGGTTTTTTATATTTGTATTTTAGTAGTTTTATACTAATTTGCGTACTATGTGACTTTCGGACGCAATTTTTTTGCATGTAGTATTAATACTTACCAGCTAAGTATAGAATGTGACTAAATTACAATTTGTTGTGTATGCTGCACTAACCTGCAAGCACAGGCTGCTCACAACAGGTTCTCAGGGCCGGTGACAGGGTGGGACTAAGGGGATAAATGTATCGGGCCCTGGACAATAGGGGGCCCCACTAACCTGCAAACACACGCTAAACAAAAAACGCTAACAAAATTAAAAAGTCGGGTTTTTTATATTTGTATTTTAGTAGTTTTATACTAATTTGCGTACTATGTGACTTTCACACGCAATTTTTTTGCATGTAGTATTAATACTTACCAGCTAAGTATAGAATGTGACTAAATTACAATTTGTTGTGTATGCTGTAACATAAAGGTTCGGTCAGAGGGGGTCATTCAACTTATCAATGAAAGTAACTTTTACTATCACCTCGGGCCCCATCATTTGTGCCACCGGGCCCCTATGGGAATCAGAAAAACAAGCCTCATCATTTCTGCCACCGCCCTATGGGAATCAGAAGGGCGGGCCCCATCACTTCTGCTGCCGGGGCCCCTATGGGAATCAGAAGAGCGGGCCACGTCAATTCTGCCGCTGGGGCCCCTATGGGAATTAGAAGAGCGAGCCCCATCACTTCTGCCGCTGGGGCCCCTATGGGAATTAGAAGAGCGGGCCCCATCGCTTCTGCTGCTGGGGCCCCTATGGGAATTAGAAGAGCGGGCCTGATCATTCCTGCCGGCGGCCCTGCGCTCCTGGTACTATTATAGGCTAAACTTGGACCCCACTCATGTTGCAGACATGTTAAATGTCCAGTGATAGTGCGAAACATGTTTGATCTCACTGTTTGCAAGCCCAAGGGCATTAGTACCATTGTTTACCCTTCATCAGAGATTGTTTGAAGTTGAAGGGAGGCGATCGAGATCAAAAAGCATAAAAATTTCAATCGGGAGGATGGTTTCAAACTATCATCAACGTGGAATCCAGTGTTGCATAAATTTAAGTCACGCGATTTATCTTCGGACATATCCGCCGATACTGTGAGTGTTGTGTGCCGGCCCACTGCAAACGACAATAGTGATGTGAGGGTAGTTTCCCAACTGTCACCACAATAATTAAAACACTCTCCGCTCCAGTCTACCCGCGACCACGGCAGCTGTAACGCGGCCGAAACGTCGGGATAAATAAGGTAATTAATTTGCCTAAAAACCAATCGCGATTCGACCCGTTTCGAATACAATAATTGTTTGAAGTTCTCAGTTTTCTCCATTCTTGGGAACTCCCTCTCCGACTCGACGCAAACAACTCTCAGGCCCGGCTTCCGAATTGAGAATTTTACTAAGTAGGTACTTAAGTATCATTCTGTCACGTTATTTTGTGGGAAATCCGCAGAAACAGAAAGATACTTAAGTGCTTAGCGAATTTCTCAGTTCAGAAAACGGTAGTTATTTTAAATAAAAACACTTTAAAAATTATAACAATAAATGTCATGATGAGCTATGCCAGGCCAGTATTTTTCTTTTCTCCAAGCAGTTTATACATCACACCGACTTAAAAAAAAACAATACATCACATTCGTGCTTATTTTTTTCAAAACATACAAATTTACAGCTTTTTCAGCTGAAACCTGAAAAAGGTTTATAGAAATAGAAATAGAAATAGAAATAGAAAAATATTTATTTGCCAAAAAAAAATCTGCTGAGTTTGAACGACGTTGTATGTTAAAAATATGTCCCATAAGTTTCAGAGTTGCTGTTATTGCGCCATTGGTAATTCCGTAAGTACCATTCGGATTTCCCGACGCAGCGCGATGTGGTCGTCGGAAATCGTTCTCAAAGCGATTTCGGTCGGCATACCGCCTGCTTTGTCTCAAAGGTAACATGTGCCCGCCGTATAAAATGCAAAGGGGCTTTATTCATATTGGTAACGTCCACATAGGAGCACAAATGACGTAGGGACAGAAGGAACCCTTTAACCCTTTATGAATGTTCGTACGACGATAACTTGAGTAAATTTAGTCGGATCATCATGAAATCGTTAGATCGTTATGGTAGGCAGGTAAATGAGGCAAAGGTAATTTTTAAGTTCGAACATGAGCCAAATCGGTCGAGGGGTTGCTGAGATATGGGGTCGCGAGTTCATAGTTCGGGGAGAACCACTAGTTTTTTGTTGTTAAACTATAAAAAAAGGCCTAATAGTCATACCAAGATTGATGTTTGTATCAAGGCCTACACCGACTGCATATGTGGCGCCCCTCGCCAGACCATGCCGCATCTGTTCTCGTGCCCAGCGTGCCTGAATACCTGCACCTGGAAGGACCTGGAAGGCCATACCAAGAGCCGTTGAAGTGGCTACATACTGGTCCAATGCAATAACGCCAGAATATTTGTATGTACTATTACCGTTTTCACGATAGAGCAAAAAGTATAAAAACACTTGGCATCCCAGCCGGGCTGTAGTATATTCCAAATCCATTCCTCTGAATGTTGCTATGACATGCCATCAGGTCTCTTCCAAACAGCGAGCAGAAGAAAACATGGAGATCTCAATAGCTCTGAGAAATGACCTAATGCATAGTGTGGATCTCGTATGGGCGGAGTCTACAGATGGTTCCTTTCACGGTTTTAGTGGTCCGATAGAAGTGACTTAGAGAAGACGTCAGTTTGACGCTGTCAGTATAATATGACCAATATAACATCAATAGCGCGAAAATTATCCACCAATGACGGAGTTTCTTGTTTTCTTATTGGTTTAAAATATTTTTAACAAAGCTGTCTGTGCCAGTAGATGCGAGTGAGATTTTAGAAGATGGGTTAGCTTGAAGAAATGCTTCCATGTTTTTTTCGTTCGCCGCTTCTAAACGATACCGGAGGTAAAGCTTCGGAAACGTCTGTCGTTGAAAATTGAAATGTACTTTTGAATTGTGCTCGGTTCCTGGTACAAAGGTTTTGGATATTTTTCTAAACTCTTGCATGACGTATGTACATTGCACAAGTAGGATAAGACGTCTGTAAGCTTGCATGCGATAAAAGTATTTTGTTATGCCATTTGTTTGTAAGCAAATCGCAGGGACAGGTCTATAGTATTGTTTCCGGTGTATGTCATCAGCGTTAGGAAAGTTTATGAAAACCAGCCAAGCGCACGTCAAGCCATGTTTTACATAGGGTTCCGTAGGCGTTACAGTCATGGTAAAATCTTGACCGATACGAACCTAGCCAAAAAATTGCTACCTACTAAGCAGTGGATTATTTCAAAAACTGTTTTGTTTTCCATAAAAATACTTCGTTTGTGGAACATCATGATGTTTTTTTATTCTCATTTCAGCCATAAACATTTTTTTTTTCATCATAAAATATAGTTCTAGATAGGGGGGAGATTTTTCTTTCAAAATGATTGTGTATTTTTTGTAGCTGCGCAAATTACGTATGATATAATTATCTCCTAAGTTATAACACTTACTGCTGATTTCTGAATTGATAAATTCGCTAAGCAAACACTTAAGTATCGTTCTGTCTCTGCAGATTTCTCACACAAGAACGTGACAGAACGATACTTAAGTATTTACATAGTGAAATAATATTCTCAAATCAGAAATCGGGCCTTAGTTGCAATAGACTAGGAGATACGAACTAGAAAATTGCGTACCTATATGTAGATGGACGGATGGACGGACGGACTGACATGGTGACACTAACAAGGTTCCATAATGACTCCGAAATCCTAAAAAAGCGAACTCGAAACGCAAAACGACGGCCAGTGCGATAAGGTCGAATGAACGAAAAACAAATAACGATTTGGGCATTGTCACACACTGTACGGCCCCTCTACCCTTGACGCATTTTTCCAATACGGCCGCCATATGGCTCAATTTACAAAATTTAATTGAACGAGCGAGCGAAGCGAGCGAAGTTCTCCGAGTCTACTGGAACAATCCGGCGTTTGTATGTATGTATGTATGTATGTATGTATGAATGTTCGTTCGACGATAACTTGAGTAAATTTAGTCGGATCGTCATGAAATTTGGTAGGCAGGTAAATGAGGCCAAGAGAATTTTTAAAGCTTGAACATGAGCCAAATCGGTCGAGGGGTTGCTGAGATATGGGGTCGCGAGTTCATAGTTCGGGGCGAACCACTAGTATTTTACAAATTAAGACGCATTTTTGTGTTTTTATTGAATAAAACAGCCTTACCTTTGAATAAACTTTACAAAGTATTTAAAATCAAAGCATTACTATGCGAATTCAAAGAGAAATTAATTTCAAAACTTTTTCAATTTGATCGCAATAGCGTCAAGGGTAACCCCCCCGCAGTAAAATTGTAAAATTGCACCGAATTTCCAACACTCCAAGTAGGGTCGCTATGACCGGAAGTTTGGCGTTTTTTTTTGCAATTTTTGTGGGCTGCATTCGCGGGTTAATGCCAGGGCTCAATTCCTGTATTGCGCCTGCATTTTTATCGATAGATGCTTTGGCAGCCCGGCACACCGCTCTTGATAGATCAACTGAGTTAGAAACCAACCTTACAACCTGCTAAAAAGCTTAAGGTGCTCAATATCTTGACTTCAATCAACGTAATTCATCTTCTTCCTAATCGATTCCTCATGGCTGAGGATCGCGACCATGTCGTACTCGCTTCCAATGGGAGCGGTCTTCCGTCATATGAACTGCCCGGTGAATGCTTCCTCCAGCCGCTGCCCTTATCGCATCAGACCATCTGGTTGGAGCCCTTCCCCTGGCGCGTTTGCCATTCACCTGCCCCAATATAATGAGCTTCTCTAGACTATGCCTGGGCGACCGCATTATGTGTCCAAAGAAGTTGAGGGTCTTTTCTTGGCATATAGTAGAAAAGCGTTTTTGGACTTTTAGTTCTTTAATTATGGACTCGTTGGTGCGCTTTGCCGTCCAAGGTATTCTAAGCAGCCTCCTCCAGCACCACATCTCGAAGGCGTCTATTTTTTTATGTCTACGTAATTCATAGTAGAAGCGATACAAGATGTCTAAAAAAATCTAAGCGCCGGTTTCTGAATTGAGAAATTCACTTAGTTAGCGAGTGGTTCTCCTACTTCAAATTCACAAATATACGTAACTTTGAATACCAATATTTCCGCAATAAAAGTGTTAAATCGCTACACTGGTGACCGCGCAGAGTGTAGAGTGTAAATAACACTGCACCGGTAATGCTGTTTTAATGCCCCTCCCCAAATAGACCACGGGCCAAAATGGTCATGGTCATTGGTCTGTAACGCAGTGGTGCCAAAATGGGCTCTTGGGACTTATGGCTGAAACGAGAACAAAAAACCATCACGACAGAAAAAAAAACAGTTTTTGAAATAATGGATGATTTAGTACAGTCGGCCACACGCTAGGATACCCCTTTTTGTTCGATAGGCGCCCTTATGCCGCGCGCAGTAAGAGCTGCCATGTGGTATCTGTGACTGTGGCCGACCGGACCTAGGTAGCAATTTTCTGGCTAGGAAAGTGAAAGTGAATACAGGTAGCGTCACGAGTTATGAGCGCTCGACGAAAGTGGTGGGGATTTCTGCGCAAGTGTGTACAATCGCGCGCAAAATGTCTAATATCCACGCGGGATCTAAGACTGACGCTGAGTTGAACTATAGTTGAGTGAGATACTACAAGGTGTTACAAAAGATGCTAACTCTTTTTACAGGGTCATGGTACCTGATGATAGGGATCACAACCAAAATATTTTTTTAGCTCTATGACGTTTCGTTGATTTTTAAATAATTAAAATGTAAGCGCTGTGACGGGAGAAAAGTATTTTTAAAATACTGTTTCCATAGACTTTCACTAAGTTTTAACAGCTTGAAGCTATTAAAATACAGCTAAGCAATCAACCATATTTTTTAATTGGAGTTAAATCTAAAAACAAAAATCTTTTGAAAATTTTTCAATTATGAGGTTATAAAAAAAAAGTTGTGTTTTTCAACTTTTTTTTGCAGATTTGTCATTATGTTGACCAGCAGGTTACACCCTGTAAAAAGAGTTAGTATCTTTTGTAACACGTTGTATAAAAATCGGAGAAACTGACTAAACTTAAAGATTGAAAGTATTCTTTGCGGATTTTGCACCCGTTATATTTTATATGGTTTTCGAAACAATTATTTTAACGGACATTACGATAAAACGGGTGTACAATCAATGAAAAATAATCTCAATCCAATATGTATTGTTCTCAATAACTTTTTTTAATCTTTCTGAACTGTCTTTTTAAAACATTTTGTTTCGGCATTCTTTTTGCGGGAAATAAAAAAACGATGTGCGCGACTGTACCCTGAGGCTAGACCGACTGATCTACCAATCACGCGCCCGCGCTCGCCGGCGATCGCGCCTCTCCGTCGCCCCCCGCGTACCCCGCCAAACAGACCCAAAAAATGAGTTCTGCGCATTCAAGGTCAGCGCTCATAACTCGTGACGCTAGCTGTACCAAAGTGAAAGTGAAAACATCTATCTAATGTAACTAGGTTCGTATCGTTCAAGATTTCATCATGAGTCTACTGAATCCTATACTAAGCATGGCCCGACGTGCTCTTGGCTGGTTTTCATAAACTTCCTTCAATTACAATTTATTAATGCTGTCGGTCCTTTTAATGTTCTTGTAGTACAGCAAAGAATATTCTGATTCTAATTCTATAGGATTAGTTAATGGGCATTGATCAGTGAGGCATCGATTGTCGTAAATTGAAAACCATTTCGAGGAATAGGGATACTGATTACTATTAGGGGTTTAAATAAGTAAAATTAAAACGGACTATTAATATTTATCGCCAAAAATGTTTACTTCATTTTTCTTTCGATGACGTCATCATAGCCTCTAAAGCGGTAGTTCCATTACCTACAAATATTTTAAAAAATACTTTCGTCAACAACAACTAACTGTCAAAAGTGTCAAACATCATATTTTTATTTTTTAAAAGCATGAATGAATGCAATGAACTTAGCACATAATGCCAGTGGTGACGTCATACACAAAACTTTTAGAAATTTTAAATAATTAATGAAAAAATATTTACATACAAAAATAAGAAAATATTCAAATTAGTTTCTTATATTTGTCTATATTTTCGATTTATAGAATAAAAAATTGGATTTGACGATGCCCATTCGCTGGTTGTAGGAGAAAAACGAGGAAACCCCGGTTTAGTCCTTCTACTGGGACACCTTCGACACGCCATTGCGTTACAGGCTAAGGCCCCAGATTCTCCTTTTGTTGCTTTTGCTTTCGGAATACTGTTCTGTTACAAAGATTGTATCTGATCCAAAATACTCATATGTCACAAGGATTTTTAAAAAACGAAACTAGCCTGTGCAAACGCGACGGCAAAACAAAACTATCCTGTACATACCTACGCGACGGCAAAACGAAACTATCCTGTGCAAGCGCGACGGCAAAACGAAACTATCCTGTGCAAACGCGACGGCAAAACGAAACTATCCTGTGCAAACGCGACGACAAAAATGATGAAATAGGTTCTTGGAATTGATAGGTTTCGTGTCTTAGGATGGCATTAATGTCGTCAGCTCAAGTTCGAGCTGAAGTAGGTGATCTCAGAAAACCAAATCACCGACTTGAGACCTTGGCTAATGTCAATGTCAAACTCAAGCTAGGGTCTATTATAATATCAGAGAGAGATTAAGATATCACTATTAATACCACCCTTAATATTGAACAGCTGATATTTATTTAGAGATTTCGTACTATCTCAGTAGGTAAAATTTTGTAACAGTAAGTAACTACACAGATTTTATTAAAACGAACCTATCCTGTGCAAACGCGACGGCAAAAATTGATGGAGTAGGTTGTTGGAATTGATAGGTTTCGTGTGTTAGAGAGAGTATAACAATTCCAACCGCAGTTGTTATAAAAATGTACAGCGAGCTGGATTTCAATTCTGTTCGTTGGTTTAGCAAGCGGGATTGTAAAGTAAATTTTAGGTTGTATGTAAAATGATTCAGGGTCTGATTGAAATAATACAGGGTTGTCCTACTATAATCGAATAGAACATTTTAAAATTTCGAAAACATTGTATTTAATTTTCTTGCACAAGTAATTACCTATGAGCGAAATCGGACTTCCACATTTACGAGTGGAATTTGAAAAACTGAATCAACAAAAAAAAAACATTAATGGATGAGAAACAGGAGAACATTACATACATCCGGATATCCGCCCAACACACGAAAGCATTTTAAAATTTAAACTTTCGTAAGCGCTGCACATTTTTATATCGATTGAGCGGATGAACGCCAAGACGAACGCGTCGTCCATCCCTCCTCCATGACTAAGACTTCCGGACGAAGTCGAAACTTGTCGGCTACTCCGACAAAATAAAAGTAAGTAAAACCGTTAAATCGATATAAAAACACGAAAGCATTTTTGCCCAATTATCATCATCCAAAAAAAGGGGCCAAATAATATCTCGGCTGGAAGGAGCTAGAGACTTCCGCGCAAGACCGCGAAAAATGGAGATCTCTTCTCCGAGCCCTATGTCCCTGATAAGGAATGAAAAAGGATATCATCATCATCATCATCATCAAGGGCTAAATGTTGCGTCAATTATAGTCGTGCAAAGCTAATTTTGCAGTGGAGCATCCGAAATAGTAATTTCCGTACGTTGCAGTGGTACATGTTACAAGTTCTACATGTTGAGTCAGTAGGTAGGTAGGTAATCGTTTGAGGTAGTGGCCACCCCTGGTTTCAGAGTTTTTAGGCCACCCAAAGGGTCTCTTACATGGCTTAACGATTGTTATTAATCAACAACAACCGGGACCAACGCAACGGTTTAACGCTTGTTGCGTCAGCTATTGTCTATTACATATTTTTTTTGTGGAATATATTGAAAATATGGTGAAAACATACAAGAGCAACGTACGGAAATTACTATTTAGGATGCTCCACTGCATGTCATGACTATTACAATAGGCGCAAACATCACTCAACCGCACACTTCGCCAAAAATCAGCTTGGCCAAACGTTATTCGAAGTCAAAATTAAGTTTTCGAACTCAAACATTCAAGCTTTTAATTCCTCCCATTACTACTTTACACCTTTCGCCTAAATCAGCCAAAAATACCTCTTGTTCCTTACAAAATAAGGGTGTTGTAAACAGAAAATTTGTAAATGTCTGCGGTGTGCAAGGTTTGCAAGGGACGACCATGGGCATAGAGTATAACAGAAGGACTGAAAGACTTGAATGCTAAACCCTTTTTAACCAACTTCAAAAAAGGAGGAGGTGTACTTATTTTGACCCATTTTTTATGTTTGTTACCTCAGAACGTTTGTCTACGTGAACCGATTTTGATTGATGTGTAATTAGCGATTTCCTCAAGCATGATAGAAATGCACAATTTTCACAGTTTTTTATTTTGTAGCTAAACTGAGCAATTTTTGTTCGGCGATTTTTGTTTCTCGATAATAAAATAATATGGTTCTCATTATTCAAAACCAACAAAACATTTAGCTAATTACGAGACGTAGGTACTCAAACCACTAGTTTTTTGGGCAGTACACACGGCAGCACCTCAGAGTGTACACTTTTGTTGTAACGTAGAGTAGAGTGCTAGCGAGTAAGGGTCGAAGTGCTGTCGTGTGTACTAATGGTTTTTGGGCGAAAAGACAAATCAGCTTAATTGTTGTTGTTCTGTTATTTAGAATAATGAAAAGAATACTATTTTATTGTCGTGAAACAAAATCGCTGAACAAAAGTAGCTCAGATTCGCCGCAAAATAAATAAAAAACTGTGAACATTTGGGCTTTCCCACCACGCTACTTTAGTTGACCGTTGAAGAAAGAACGCTTTCCCATGCCAATGGATGATTACGTATTTGCTTCTTTACAACAGGGGGTCTACCGGCTGAGACGAAGCCGAAGACGAAGACGAATTGGCGAAAAGCGAAGGTCGATTTTTTAAAATGTACTGCCACCCAGTTAATTTTTCATAAATCGAACTTCGATTTTCGCCAGTGGTAAAAATCGTCTTAGCCGGTAGACCCCCAGAGCTCTCTATGTCTTTGCTGCTAGCTGGGTCATTTTAAGCAGAGAAAAAATTACATAATTTTGGTGGCATTTTATATTTTTTGTTTTTAGCTAAGTTGATGTTCTTACTGTGTACAGTTACGAGTATGTAGTGGAGTACCTAATCAAAACTTACTGTACTGCAGTAAGAAAATAATTTTCTCTGAAAACCTAAAATAAAAAGTGCCACCAAAATTAGGTAAGTAGTTCTCTGCTGAAAAAGACCCAGCTGTCAGCAGTTATTCTGTCACACCTTCTTTGCGCCATGACTCAAGAACTCTGCTCCAGCGCTAAACAATTCAATTCCGTACGGCGGACGACTTAAAGCCGGAAAATTTGCAATTCAAACAGGATAAAGGTTATTCAGTTTAAAATAATTTAGCAGGCTCCCTTTGGCGGTAGTTTTTGGTAGCCGAAAGGGGTTTTCGAGTTTATTTTAGAGAGGAGAATAAAAATATAAGAAAACTGGTGGTCAACACTTCAAATTCTCGTACGCCCCGTCATCTATCTATCTATCCATCCACCCTATGGATGTGACCCACTTTTGGGCGAGGCCTCATCTTTATCATAAACATCGCAAAATAAAAAAAAAATATGCTTAGTAACTAAGTAAAAAAACACAATATAAAAGTTGCCAATATCTTTTCCCCGTTATCCATGCCAGCGCGGACACCAAGTCGTGGAAAAAAGTAAATACTGTTATTCTGCACGTAAATTTCCTCATTTTTGAGTGAAGAATAACAAACATACATCCAGTCATTCATCTATCCATACGTTACGTTATATTTAATCAATCTCTTTGTTTTTGACTGTATTCCACATTTAACCAGTCTGTATCTACTTGTGAAGGCTTCTAATTGGCTCTCTGTTTCTAAACTTCGTATCTACAATGTGTTTTTAGAGCTGTTAGCCTTCCAAAAATAAATAAATAAAGTAATGGCTATCCGTCCACCAGTCAGCCAACTATTTGCTGCCTCGAGTCTTTGAGTCGAAGCAAGCGTTTGGCCTTTGAAATCTGTCACAGCTTCCAGTGAATTGTATAAGCTGCAGAAAGCAAGGAACACCTGCTTAGAGAAACTACGTAGTCTCACATCATAGAATGGAAACTCAATACGAAGGGCGTAAACTAAAGTTCCCATTCCACTTGTCATACTAAAATGTACCCCGCCAAAGATAAGTTGGTTATACACGGTGTTAAAAGACAAAGCGTGAAATCACTTATTTTGGTCATCATATCTAACATTTTTGCCCAAGGATCTGTACCTGGGAAATGACCGTTTTCTGAGATAACAAGGTTCAAAGTCGTTTTTTTTTGTGTTATATTACACAAATTACACTACAACGAAAAGCACATTGTACTCTGTGAAGAGCACCGTCCAAGAAAGTTAACGCTTCTCATTGGTCGGTTCTTATGATATGTTGTCTATGGGCACAAAAACGTCAACTAGGACGGAGTATTACTCGTCAAAATTGACTTGGATGGAAATAAAACAAAATGGCCGACCAATCAGAAGCTTCAACTTACTTGGACGGTGCTCTTCGTTGCAGTGTAATTTGACTGTGAAAACGCGGCTTAAATCGGGCTTTAGTCATTGCTCTTTACGCTTAGTACTGAGTCAATACTCTTCACTGTTCTATTCTGTAGAGGTACAAGATTACTTGGTCACTATGCCCGAACAACCGAGATAGAACTGGCACCTGAGACGAGGGCCCTATTACGCAACTGTTAGCTATCAGTATCTCTGTTATCTCAACTAATTGAATCGTAGTTGGAACCAGAGTGAATGTTAACTAGAGTACGTGGATAGAATGTGCAATATATCCTAATTGAACCCATAATTCCAAAAAGAGCATGAGTACAATAAGTATAGATAATTTAAACATTTATAATAAGTTGAAAAAATTCACTCGGGACAGGACTTGAACCCGCGGAAGGTTGCGGGTTCAAGTCCTGTCCCGAGTGAATTTTTTCAACTTATTATAAATGTTTAAATTATTCCCTAGCACGGGTTAGTGCTTTAGAAAAAACAAAAAGAAGTATAGATAACTTTTGGAGTTGTATCTGTTACCGGCCAAACCCGATTCGCCTAGGCCAAACCAGAGCTCGTATGGACAAACCGGTATAGCCTAGGCCAAACTAGTTTATCCGAACGTCGTATGGATAAACCGGTATGTCCTAGGCCAAACTAGTCTAGACAAAGCTCGTATGGAGAAACCAGTTTAGCCTATCGGATGATATGGGATCAGATGGATGTCTCCACGGATCCCGCCGTGTTGTCTCCACCGATCCCGGGATCAGTGGAAATTTATTACATACTTTTCTTTATATTATTATCTAAGATGTTATGTTTTTTGTGTGCAATAAAGTATAAAGTATAAGTATAAATTTCAGGATCAACAAAAATGTATTTCTTACTCGTGCCGTTTTCAAACAGTCCCTGATTTTCGTTTGCCTTTTGAGTTGACTTGTGATGTATGAAGATGTGCCGTTTTCACGGGAATATGTAAAACGCTTCAATAAATAAAGTGGCGCCAAAAAGTGGTTTTGACCAAAAGGGTGAGTCGTGCCCTTTTCGAAATGATGGGTTCAATAATTTATGAGCACTCTGTCATTCTCACCATCAATTTTGTTACATTAACATTTTGTTAAAAGTCGGACACTCAATTTCATGGAAACGGCACAGTCCAAGTGTGTTTTTACTCAAGTAAAGTTTTAGGAAGAAGAATAATAATCTTAAGTCTAAGTTTAAGAAGCTGGACGATGACTATTTTTTTCGACATTTCGTACTTGGCTGTATAGTAAAATAAGCTCTATAGTAAAAAAAAATATTGATGAGCTAAGCGACTCCTTTATGTGTTACAGGACCTTTCTAAAACACTCTGTATAATTAGATGCAAAAGCCTTATTTTGTGCAGTTCATTACCTTTGTAACATATAGGCGGAATCTATTTCTAAAAGGCAGTCCTTCCTGTAATCGTCTACTCAGTAATTTAATTTAAACTCCAGCTCCAAACCAGCAGCTCCAGCGTTAAATTTCCATAGTGATATCCATGGAGAATTACTTACGTAATTGACCCATAGTTTCAGTACAAAATCCTGCTTAATATTCAGCATGACAGCGGTGCAATTCAGCTGAATAAGGTTGGGGCGCGGCTTGCCAGCCAGGGGCGGACCTAGTGGCGGATCCAGGATTTTGGTTTGGGGGGGGGGGACCCAATGAGCGTAGGTTTTCAAGATATACAAAATTTAGTTTTATAGCGGGTCTCAGCTGCTTTTTTTTGGCTTGAGCCCCTTAGCCCAAAATCCGCTACTGCGCGGACCTACTAGAGGAGCACAATGCTACAGTAAAAGTTTTATCCCATTATGGGCTATCTACATCTTACTTTATTGCACCTCGTGAAGCGAGATGCTGCTATCAGATAGTGGGATAAAACTTTAATAAAAGGGATAAAAGGTTCGTCAAAATATAAAATAAAGGCAATAAATTATTAAAATAAACATGTCAAAAAAAAACGGCAAAAAATATAAAAACAAATTCATGCGATAAGTTTTGCTCCCCTACCTAGGTATGAATAATTATTATTGTTGTATGGAAGAGCGGGGCCTCCTGATCTATTCTATTTACTTAATAGGAGGTCCCGGTATCTAATTTTTGCATTTTTTTTAAAGAAATAAACTTAAAACTTACTAAACCTTGTATTTAACTCAAAAGGGGCTTACTCCGCTGGCTCAAAAGTGGTTCCTGGCCTGAGAATCAAAAGTTGCTTCGGTTAGCTTTAGACTAGCGATTAGACTAGCTGGCCAGCGGACCGCAGCCGCGCGGAGCGGGGCGGGTGATGTGACGCGAGGTCATCCGCGCGTCGCGTTCATATTATTATTATTAACTTTACTTTGAATGCCGTGGGTGTGCAGAAACACTAGAATAATGTATGCGTGTACACCCTCCCTGAATCCGCAGCTGTCCTCAGCTCAAATCGCTTTATGTTAGAGTTATGAATATGAAATAGCCGACTTGAATGCTGGTTGGAAGGTCTTGAGCTGCGTCTCGTAATAAATTGGTTTATTTGCTATCAAACATTTTTATCTGATGAAAGATACCGTCGAATAAATTATCATCATCATTTTGATAAGAGGTTGTCTCCCCATACTCGGTCAATAGAGTCCCCGTCCACTAGCGCCGCCAATGAAAAAATTACATAATTATCTTTTTTTAAACTTAAAGCTGGAAGATAGCAGCGGTACGGGAAATTCAAAATTTTCAGAGATTTTTTACATTTTGTAGCTAAATTGAGCTATTTTTGTTCAGCGATTTTTCGTTCGCGGCAATAACATAGTATTCTTTGCATTATTGTAAACAACAGAACAACAATAATTCAGCCGATTATATGTTCTAGTCTATGACAAGTTTTTTGGGCAGTGCCACTGCTTCGTAGACTAGAACACATAATCGGCTGAATTATTGTTGTTCTGTTGTTTACAATAATGAAAAGAATACTATGTTATTGCCGCGAACGAAAAATCGCTGAACAAAAATAGCTCAATTTAGCTATAAAATGTAAAAAACTGTGAAAATTTTGAATTTCCCGCCACGTTGCTATCGTCCAACCTTAAACTTTTGTAAATACTGCGCATTAGTGAGCGGATGTACGCCGTGACGAACGCGTCATGCGTCCCTCCTCCATGTTTAAGACTTCCGGACGAGGTCGAAACATGTCGGCTATTCCGACAAAATAATAGTAAGTGAAACCGTTAAATCGATATAAAACAACATAGGTATTACTTATTTTATTTTTGGATGCCTTTTTTGCTAAAAATGGGCCGTCTAATGAAAATCCCTAGGCTTAACTATTTCAAGGACCTAAGGCCTAGATTCCAGATACAAGAAAACAATAGCCACTTTTGACTTGTGCGGGATTAATTCGTAGGTTTTATTATCTGGAATTTAGGTGAATGGTAATTGAAATTGTTACACCCCTCTCTTTTTAGGTCGGGGATTAAAAATATTTACAAGAAACTGAATTATTGACTGACCGACTTCCATAACTAAGGTTGTCTGGAAGAAATCGCTTTAAGCGATAAGACCGCCATTTGTACTTTTATTCTGCAGCTCTTGAACTAATAAGTAAAATTATATCTTTTGTACAATAACTCTGTATTGTTACTTACTTACTTACTCAAACAATAAACATAAACAAACAATAAACTTTATGCAGCTACTGACAAAGATTACAAAACGAGATCAAGCGGCTATCCCGAAAAAAATAAAAGAAACTGAAATCGTCAAATCAATATGAAGTGTTTTTGTATTCGAAACGGGTCGAATCGCGATTGGTTTTTAGGCAAATTAAATCAATATGAAGTGTGCAGTGCTCGAAAGTTAAGGTTGTAAAATTATTGACTGCTTTTAAAGTTTGGTACTTTGACTTTTGAAAGTTGAAGTTTTTAAGATATGTGACGTGATTTATGTTCACCGAATTAATTTACGAGTGTTAGTATAACAATCCATTAAAAGTCACACGGTGAATACTGAGCATACGAAACAGCTAAGCGTTTTACTTAACATTAGTAATTCAGGGACTTTAATCCGTAAATTGAAACTAACTTCACCTCTTTACATTTTAATTGCACATCTTCCAACTTGCAGCGCCGTTTAAGATAAAATTATTAAACCCACAATCCCCTTAGCAGTTATCACGTAGACGCAGTCTAGACTTATGGATAATATTCCTCAATGCACAATAGCACAGGAGAGCTGGTGACCATTTGACTTATTTTATCGTTTTTTATAACCAAAAATGTTCACTTTCTAGGTTCAACCGCGCCCTCAGCTTTCAACTGCGCTCGGCCGAAAAAAAAAGTATTTTCGTGATCAGTGGAGTCTAAACCCTGGGGGTCTACCGGCTAAAACGAAGCCGATTACCATTGGCGAAAATCGAAGTTCGATTTATGAAAAATTTGAAAAAGAACTGGGTGGCTGTACATTTTTCAAAAATCGAACTTCGATTTTCGCCACTGGTAATCGGCTTTGTCTTAGCCAGTAGACCCCCAGCCTAATAAACTCTCAGCCTTCTTTTTTTTCTTTGCGTGCCGTCTCCTATCGGGGATGTTGTCAATCAGTTTGGCTATCTCGTCCTTCGAAGCCCCCAAACGAAACAATGAGCCGTTGCTTCCAGCCTTGTACAGTCGGCCACAGTCACAGATACCCCATGGCAGCTCTTACCGCGCGCGGTATAAGGGCGCCAATCGAACAAAAAGGGATATCTTAGCGTGTGGCCGACTGTACGACAAAAATACTCAACCCTCAACACTTTCAAGCTCAAAAAATCAAACTTTCAACCGCAACCGGCCAAAAATTTTTTTCCCTGACTCATTGAAGTCTACTTCTATCAGCCTACCAACTCCCAGCCTTGTGCCTACGATAAAATAAGTCAAATAGATACATTAATCAAGCTGTGTGTGTGCACTACTGTTGTGCATACTTCCCCTTCCCTTCACTCCTTTCTATCTTAGGATATCTATCATGATCCCTTGTCTCCCTGATCAGGGACCTAAGGCTCTCCAAAATGTTTTCCATTCTGGCCAATTTTGCGCCTTCGTCTCTAGCTCGGATATGCTCATCCCGAGACTGTCTGGTTCCTGTTGCACTGATCAATGCAACGCCAGGTGATACATGTATTTTGTTTGGCCTCCTTTTCTTTAAATCAAAAAAGAAAAGGAGGCCAAACAAAATACTCATAACTTTACTAGTATTAGTAACTTTTTATAATATTATTTTAATTGTGTTATACCTGCATTGACTTCCGCTCGCAATGATACCTCAAGAGCTGAGAATTGCTGAAAACCAGCGCTGGGAATCATTCATAGTAACCAGCAAATGAGCACAAAGCTGAGGTCTCCCCATTTGCCAAAATTTATTTTGAAATTGGTTGAAATTGTTTGACAATTATAATTCTAAACCGAGGACCTCTAATGTTATTTTTTTTTTTGTATAATGT
This sequence comes from Zelleria hepariella, assembly GCA_949319315.1. Lineage (NCBI taxonomy): Eukaryota > Metazoa > Arthropoda > Insecta > Lepidoptera > Yponomeutidae > Zelleria > Zelleria hepariella. The sequence goes on along the minus strand of OX439380.1, from coordinate 1,681,361 downwards.
TTTGGTTTTGGCAATAAATCTTTTAAAATTATATTATCTTTAGTTTTAGGGCGCCCTTTCTTCCGTGATCCATTTGAACACCATTGCTGGGCCCTTAGCCTGTAACGCAATGGCGGGTCAATGGCGTCCCGGCAGAAGGACAAAACCGGGCTCTCCTCGTTTTTCTCCTACAACCAGAGAACTAATCCTCTAGAATTAGAATCAAAATATTCTTTGCTGTACTACAAAAACATTAAAAGGACAGACAGCGTTAGCAAATCGTAATTGAAGTCGTCACCTGACAGCCCATTTTGGCACCATTGTGTTACAGGCTAAGGGCCCAGTGCATTGCATCGACAAAATAAGTAAGCCCATTTTTAAAGCAGAATTGAAAGCTCTAATGCTGGACAGAATAGCGGAATAAGTTAGGTTATTCTGTTATTCTGGCCAACACTAAAAGGCAACCTTTATGATAAAAATATATGATTAAATAGTTGGCTTTTGTTAAAATAAACATAATAAATAATTTTAGGTATTATAGGTTATGAATATATATTAAAGTTAATATAAGAGTCCTTTTTTCGCTAACAAACTGTATAGCACTTTGGCCTATTTTTTGTTATTTAAGTTTGTAAAACGTTTGAGTACGTAAATAAATTTAAAAAAAAGTGATATTTTGGATGGATGGTTTTCGGGTCTTAGCATAGTGTGACCTATCCAACGCCCCTTTCGCAACTTGACTTCTTCTTTGAATTCTGTTGTATATCGACAGAGACTGAGAGAGAGATAAGTGTCAAACAACAGAGCTAGGTACACACTGATTTATTTCGGGTCATGTTCCTTATTCTAAAACAGCCGCTAGGTACTTATCTGTACAACTACCCTACAACTCCATACACAACAAATTCTCATTGTAATTTTGTCAGTTTTATGCAGCAGGCCCCTATTCTCGCTTGAAAGTAAAACGTTCCACCGTAAAGCAACTTTCGCTTATCGTCATTCTTTATCTATTCACAAGTTTTTCATCCGCGGCGTATCACGGGATGAATAATAAAGAACCCCATTTTCCAACAAAGAAGGGTTGCACAAACTTTTATCAACAGACTAAAAAACTTTTACTTTCACCCCTGCAGTGGATACTGCAAAAATTTAATACAAAATATAAAGACCACAAAACAATGACTCTAGAAGTACTTACAGACTCGTGCACAATTTTAACAAACCAAACGCTCAAAGACACCTTTGACACTGGAAGAAGAAGAATCTTTCATATTACAAAAGATGTATGTCACAGTCAGACCGACACACATACAGACAGACACACACACACACACATCGCGGTCAAACTTATAACAAGCCTCTTTTTGGGTCGGGGGTTATAAATAAGAGAGATTGTAACCCTCCCAATCGGGGATTTTCTGACAGCTCATGAGTTGTAGTTCCAAACTTGTAACAAGATATCGCTGACGGGACAAGTTTTTTTTTAATGCCAGTTCGCGCTCGTTGGCATTCGCATATACGTTCAAACACATTTAGGTATTAGTGGTAGAGCAAAATGTAGTGTTTTCGGTTTTACCATTCACTCAAACAAAAACTATGAGGATGCGGGTTCAAGTCCTGTCCCGAGTGAATTTTTCAACTTATTATATATGTTTACTAGCTTTTCGCCCGCGACTTCGTCCGCGAAGACTTATAAGAAGTTGCCTGGGTACATCTTTCACCATTATCAAATTAGCATGAATAGAGTCATGGGTGTGTATTTGTGTAAGCTATCTCTATTCCAAATGTCATACAAATCCGTCGAGCAGTTTCAGCGTGGAAGTGTATGTATTGTGTGTGTGTGACCAAATTGGTAAAGATCAAATTAATCCAACAAAAAAAATACAAACTTTGAACCTTTTTGGACGTTTCAGGTTTATCATTATAATTGTTTTCTTCATGCTTAGTAGTTTTGCTATAAAACGCAACTGTAGTTAAATGTTCATTGAATAGTTGTAGCTTTAATGGTTCCGGCATTGTTACTGATAGTACATCAGGAAAACTCTTTAAATGTTTCCACCCTTTTTGATGCTGAAACATGTGTTTAATTATTATTTCTGATTTAATATACGACTACTTAGTTTGAAGTTAATCTGACCCAATAAAATGATAATTTCATACAAATTTTGAACCCCGTTTTGGCCGTTTTAGAGTTAACATTATTACTTTTTTCTTCATGGTTGGTAGTTTTGCTATAAAACGCAACTGTAGTTTTTCAAAGTTGTAACTTAAATGGGTTGGGCCCAGCATTGCTACTACATCAGGGAAAAATCTTCAACGTTTCCAACCATTTTAACCCTTCATTCGCTGAAATCAGAAAAATGCTGAAACACGTGTTTAATTATTTCTGATTAATATACGAATACTTAGTTTCAAGTAAATCGGACCAATTTTTTTTTTTATTTCATACAAACTTTGAACCCCGGTTTGGGCATTTGAAGGGTTAAAATTATATATTTTTTCTTCATGACGGGTAGTTTTGCTATGAAATGCAACTGCACATTCAATTTCAAAGTTGTATCTTTAATGGTTTAGGCCTGGCATTGATACTACATCAGGAAAAATCTTCAAACTTTTCTACCCCTTTTAACCCTTTAGTGGGCAGAAATTTGAAAAACGCTAAAACACGTGTTTATTTTTTTCTTATTTCAAGTACAAATACTAAGTTTCAAGTAAATCCGACCAAAAAAAAATTTTATTTCATACAAACTTTGAACCCCGGTTTGGGCATTTGAAGGGTTAAAATTATATTTTTTTCTTCATGGTGGATAGTTTTGCCACAAAACGCTACTGCATATTCAATTTCAAGGTTGTAGCTTTAATGGTTTAGGCCTGGCATTGATACTACATCAGGAAAAATCTTCAAACTTTTCTACCCCTTTTAACCCGTTAGTGGGCAGAATTTGAAAAACGCTGAAACAGCTATTTAATTGTTTCTTATTTAATGTATAAATACTAAGTTTCAGGTAAATGGAACTGAATTTTTTTTTTATTTCATACAAACTTTGAACCCCGCTTTGGGCATTTGAAGGGTTAAAATTATATTTTTTTCTTCATGGTGGGTAGTTTTGCTACAAAACGCTACTGCATTTTCAATTTCATAGTTGTAGCTTAAACGGTTTGGGCCCGACGTTGACACTACATCACGAAAAATATTCATACATTTCAACCTCGTTTAACCCTTAAACGGCTAAAATTTGAAAAAAGCTAAAATATGTGTTAAATTATTTTTGATTTAATATACGAATTCTTAGTTGCAAGTAAATCCGGACAAAAAAAATTTTTTTTTCATACAAACTTTGGATCCCATTTTTACCGCCTTAAGGGTTAAACTTGAAGTAAATCTGTCTTAACCCGTAGCGTGTCTACAAATTACAACTATTGTCAAATTTTCACTGTTGTGGCATTAGCGGTTTTGTTCCAGCATTGATCGTAACTGGTGAAAAAAATCGAAAAACTTTGGCACCCATTTTAACCCTTAAGAACATAGAAATGAGAAAAAATCTGAAATAGGTGTCAAGTCATTTTTTAAAAAAAGTACAAAAAATCAAGATTTAAGATCAAACGAACAAAAAAAAATTTTTTCCCATACACACTTTCAGCCCTATTTTGACCCACTTAAGGGTTTAATAAAAAAAAAGTCGCTTCTTAAATGAACCCTCCACCATATAACGCAACTTTTGTCCAAATTTCATACTTATAGGTTCAGCCGTTTGGGCTGTAGCGTGATGAGTCAGTCACCCTAAGCCTTTTATATATATAGACTAGCTTTCCGCCCGCGACTTCGTCCGCGCAGACTTAAATAAGTAGTTGCCTACATCATTCACCATTATCAAATTAGCATGAATAGAGTAATGGGTGTGTAAGCTATCCCAAATGTCATCCTAATCCCTCGAGCAGTGTCAGCGTGGATGTGTGTGTGTTTGTGACCAAATTGGTCAAGTATCAAGTGAATCCAACAAAAAAAAAACTTTAAACCGTTTGGCCGTTTTAAGGTTATCGTTACTTTTTCTTCATGATTGGTAGTTTTGCTATACAACACAACTGTAGTAATAATTTAATAGTTATAGCTTTAACGGTTCCGGAATTGATCAATACTACATAAGGAAAACTCTTCAAAAATTTCCGCCCTTTTTAACCCTTCTGTGGCCAAAATGAGAAAAAATCAGATTTATAATACGACTACACTTAGTTTCAAGTGAATATAATAATAAAATAATAATTTCATAAAAATTTTGAACCCCGTTTTGGCCGTTTTAGGGTTAATATTAGAGGTGTTACTTTTTCTTCATGTTTGGTAGTTTTGCTATAAATTGGACCCAGTATTGCTACTACATCAGGGAAAAATCTTCAACATTTCCAGCCATTTTAACACTTCATTGGCTGAAATGAGAAAAATACTGAAACACGTATTTGATTATTTCTGATTTAGTGTACAAATACTGGGTTTCAAGTAAATCACACAAAAAATATATATATTTTATACAAACTTTGAACCCAAGTTTGGCCGTTTGAAGGGTTAACATTATTTTATTTTTTTCATGGTGGGTAGTTATGCTATAAAATGCAACTGCACATTCAATTTCAAAGTTGTAGCTTTCATGGTTTGGGCCCAGCATTGCTAGTATTGCTACTACATCAGGGAAAAATCTTTAATGTTTCCACCCAGTTTAACCCTTTATTGGCTGAAATGAGAAAAAAGCTGAAGCACATGTTTACTTATTTCTGATTTAGTTTACGAATACTTAGTTTAAAGTAAATCGGACCGAAAAATTTATTTATTTCATACAAACTTTGAACCCTGGTTTGGCCGGTTGAAGGGTTAAAATTATATATATTTTCTTCATGGTGGGTAGTTATGCTATAAAATGCAACTGCACGTTCAATTTCAAAGTTGTAGCTTCAATTGTTTGGGCCCAGCATTGCTACTACATCAGGGAAAAAAAATCAACGTTTCCACCCATTTTAACCTTTCATTGGCTGAAATGAGAAAAACGCTAAAACACGTGTTTGATTATTTCTGATTTAGTATACAAATACTTAGTTTCAAGTAAATAGGCCAAAAATTTTTTTTATTTCATACAAACTTTGAACTCCGGTTTGGGCATTTGAAGGGTTAAAATTATATTTTTTTCTTAATGTTGGGTAGAAATGCTATAAAATGCAACTGCACATTCAATTTCAAAGTTGTAGCTTCAATGGTTTGGGCCCAGCATTGCTAGTACTACATCAGGGAAAAAACCCTGGTTTGGCCGGTTGAAGGGTTAAAATTATATATTTTTTCTTCATGGTGGGTAGTTATGCTATAAAATGCAACTGCACGTTCAATTTCAAAGTTGTAGCTTCAATTGTTTGGGCCCAGCATTGCTACTACATCAGGGAAAAAAAATCAACGTTTCCACCCATTTTAACCCTTCATTGGCTAAAATGAGAAAAACGCTGAAACACGTGTTTGATTATTTCTTATTTAGTATACTAATACTTAGTTTCAAGTAAATCGGACCAAAAAAAAAAGTTATTTAATACAAACTTTGAACCCCGGTTTAGGCATTTGAAGGGTTAAAATTATATTTTTTTCTTCATGGTAGGTAGTTTTGCCACAAAACAGTACTGCAGTTTTAATTTCATAGTTGTAGCTTTAATGGTTTAGGCCTGGAATTGATACTACATCAGGAAAAATCTTCAAACTTTTCTACCCCTTTTAACCCTTTTGTGGACAGAAATTTGAAATACGCTGAAACACGTGTTTAATTGTTTCTTATTTAATATACAAATACTAAGTTTCAAGTAAATCGGACCAAAAAAAATTTTTATTTCATACAAACTTTGAACCCCGGTTTGGGCATTTGAAGGGTTAAAATTATATTTTTAGCTTGATGGTGGGTAGTAATGCTATAAAATGCAACTGTACATTCAATGTCAAAGTTGTAGCTTCAATGGTTTGGGCCCAGCATTGCTACTACATCAGCGAAAAAACTTCAACGTTTTCACCCATTTTAACCCTTCATTGGCTGAAATGAGAAAAACGCTGAAACACGTGTTTGATTATTTCTGATTTAGTATACTAATACTTAGTTTCAAGTAAATCGGAATAAAAAAAAAAATTATTTCTTACAAACTTTGAACCCTGGTTTGGGCATTTGAAGGGTTAAAATTATATTTTTTTCTTCATGGTGGGTAGTTTTGCTACAAAACGCTACTGCAGTTTCAATTTCATAGTTGTAGCTTAAATGGTTTGGGCCCGACGTTGACTCTACATCACGAAAAATATTCATACATTTCAACCTCGTTTAACCCTTAAACGGCTAAAATTAGAAAAAAGCTAAAATAGGTGTTTAATTATTTTTGATATTAAATACGAATTCTTAGTTGCAAGTAAATCTGGACAAAAAAAGTTATTTTTTCATACAAACTTTGGACCCCATTTTTACCGCCTTAAGGGTTAAACTTGAAGTAAATCTGTCTTAACCCGTAGCGTGTCCACAAATTACAACTATTGTAAAATTTTCACTGTTGTGGCATTAGCGGTTTTGTTCCAGCATTGATCGTAACTGCTGAAAAAAATCGAAAAACTTTGGCACCCATTTTAACCCTTAAGAACATAGAAATGAGAAAAAATCTGAAATAGGTGTCAAGTCATTTTAAAAACAAAGTACAAAAAACCAAGATTTAAGAACAAACGACCAAAAAAATTTTTTTTCCCATACACCCTTTCAGCCCTATTTTGACCCACTTAAGGGTTAAATAAAAAAAAATCGCTTCTTAAATGAACCCTCCACCATATAACGCAACTTTTGTCCAAATTTCATACTTATAGGTTCAGCCGTTTGGGCTGTAGCGAGATGAGTCAGTCAACCTAAGCCTTTTATAGGGCGTCCCACGGCTATGCCACATGGAGGGAAAGTACCTTAAATATTGTAGATGGAACATTTTACTGAAAGAAGACATTATTTTAATTTTAAAAACAATTTAAACTGCATTCATAGATATTAAAATAATTACATGGTTGAACTGGAAATCGAACCCGTTACATGAGAAAAATAATTACCCTGTAGTTTTATCATACCGATCGAAAGGCTTCATTATAAGGATTATTTTTTGCTAAATAACATAGTGTCAGAAATAAAAGGAAGACAATGAATTTTAACATTTTTAATACAACATTAATCAATTTATCAATGAAAATCACAGTAACAAAAGAATAAAAGTATGAAAATGAAACACATTTTTGAATTATTTCTTTATAATCAGCCAGCCGCGTTGCGATGGACAAATTTTACGCGTCTTTCGGCTCAGGATACGGCTCGATTTGTTGCATACTACCAGGTAAATGTTAAAATTCATGGTCTTCCTTTTATTTCTGACACTATGTTATTTAGCAAAAAATAATCCTTATCATGAAGCCTTTCGATCGGTATGATAAAACTACAGGGTAATTATTTTTCTCATTATAACGGGTTCGATTCCCGGTTCAACCATGTAATTATTTCAATATCTATGAATGCAGTTTAAATTGTTTTTAAAATTAAAATAATGTCTTCTTTCAGTAAAATATTCCATCTACAATATTTAAGGTACTTCCCCTCCATGTGGCATAGCCGTGGGACGCCCTGTATAGATGACAAAGTTGTGCACTTTTTCGTGTACCAAAATGGAATGACGTCTAGGACGATGAAAGATGAAGTCACAGAGCATTGAAGAGAAGAAGTGTTTTCTCTGTACTAGGCACTAATAATTTACTTTGTGATAGACTACATGTTGGATCAACGCCATCTATCACAGCTTTTACAACAATTTTTTTTGCGAATGGCATTTTGCTGGAATTGCTATAGGGTGAAAGGTAACCCGTCCAGCCACCTCATTACGTCTGTGTCGGCCTTGGATGGCGAACAGCGGGCAGCCGTCGGTGAGCTATTGAGCTCTCTGTAGTGTATTTTCATGAGAACCCAATAGGTTTTGTTATCCTTTGGAATCGTACTTCTGTCCGCATCCATTTGCCGCACCAAGCGACGCTCTGCGGGCGCGCCGCACGTATATAATCGTGCAATTTGCACATTTCACGTGCAATGAACACGTAGTCTGTGAACGTGTGACGCCGCCGGCAGCCCGGGGCAATGGACTATTCATTACTTGGGCACGTGACTGGTAGATACCCGAAATGGTTTCGGGAGAATAGTATCAGTTGGGTCTCAAGTCTGTAACACAGTTAGTAATAGTAATAGTAATAGTAATTTATTTCAATATAAAATTTTACAATCGACCTTAATGTTACTAAGGCAAGGGTGCCCTGCTTCCTAAGAAGGTAAAACCTGTAATATAGGGTAAGCAGTTCTCTCCAAAATTTTCACAATAAAAAGGTCCTAAGAACTATAAAGTTGTCTTTTTAAAGTTAATAAACAAAAGAGTAATGAATGACAAAACGATAAAATAAATTGAAATTGAAAAGTAAATTGAATTGAATTAAAATTAATTAAAACACATGCAAAGCCCGAAGATGACGTATATATATATATTTTTTTTTAATTAACCTGTGAGGTTTGTAGGAGTGTGCTTATGTATGTGTGTGAGTGTGTGTGTGTGTGTGTGTGTGTGTGTGTGTGTGTGAGAGAGAGCAGCTGTAGTGAGATTGTTCAGTAACACCGTTCAATCAGAACAGTCTCACTAAGGTAATATTTTTAGCGCCTTTTAGAAACTTCCGTTTCTCCATCTACGTAATGAGATGATTTATACAGCTTCCAGTGGCACCTTCACTCACACTATACCTAAATGGGTGAAGAGACCACTCGGCGCTGCAGTGCCTGGGACATTGATTTAGATGGAGTAGGCTTGCCCAGCACATACCATCCTGACAGCTTAGTTGACCTAGCCCACAGGGAAGACGAGTCAATACGTGTGGAGCCAACTAAGTCGCGGGTTTCCTCACGATGTTTTTCCTTCACCGTTAGCGAGTGGTTTTGCTACTTCAAATTCTCGTAACTTCGAAAAAAAAACAAAGTCATAGGTACATGCCAGCACCGGGAATCGAACCTGGGCTGGCCCAAGCTGGGCTACTGCGCTAACAATTCCATGGGTCTCGCTTCAAGAGTCCAATGTTCTTACCACTAGGCCACCACCGCTGTTCATCTTTACATTTTACTAAATCGTTAAGCCATGTCAGAGGCCCTTTGGGCGGCCTAAAAACTCTGTCACCAGGGGGTCTAACGGCTAAGATGAAGCCGATTACCATTGGCGAAAATCGAAGTTCGATTTATGAAAAATGTACTGCCACCCAGTTCATTTTACTGCCACCCAGTTCATTTTTTCATAAATGGAACTTCGATTTTCGCCAATGGTTATCGGCTTCATCTTAGCCGGTAGACCCCCAGGTGTGGCCACTACCTCATACGATTCGTACCTACTATTTCGTAAAATAAAACAAGTATATAATAAGTACTCGCACGTCTACGTACTAGAGACATAAAATGTTGTCGCCGGCGAAGATGGATGATGGCTTCTCGGGTTTTTTTTTTGTTCGTGAATTTCGTGATACGTCCTAGTGAGCGTTCGTCATTTCCTCTGTTTTGATTTATGTGTTCTTTGTTTACCTACTAGATGCTCTAGATAGGACTCAACCTTTTTTAATCCTCGACCAGAAAAAGAGGGATGTTAAAAGTTTGACCGCCATATGTGTGTGTCTGTATGTCTGCGGGTGTGTCTGTCTGTCTGAGCTCTTAAACGCTTAAACCGATTTGGATGCGTTTTTTTATTATTTCATAGCAGGTGTTTAAGCGAGTGTTCTCAGATATGTTTTATCAAAATCGGTTCGGCCGTTTAAGAGATTTGTTTTTTTGTATAATTTGAAGCTAAAATGTCGGGGGTATTTTAAGTTTTTAGTTATATAATTTAAGCACAGATTTTAACGGATTTAACACTCGTTTTATTAACTTTTTAAATTTTCCAACGTTTCGAGATCTTTGCAGGGCTCGTGGTCGCGGTAGACTGAGGTGACAGCTGTCTTGTATGTCATTTGTTAATTGAAACTACCCTCGGCTATGTACATAATTAGACATTGACTACCCCCGTTACGGATACAAATTAAAAAGTAAAAAAATAGTTTTAATAACTTTTAGTTATACTATTGATAAATATCAATAGTATAACTAAAATCAAATTATACAAAAAAACAAATCTCATAAACGGCCGAACCTATTTTGTCAGCGAATTATTCATACTATATCAAAGTATAGGTGCACAAGACAGCACGTAGATGCTAACACGCGTACACTCTATTCTCTTACGTTACGAGCGACTTTGCAACGAAAGTGTAAGCGTTTACGTGTTTTCGTGCGGTCACCTGAAAAGTAGAATCTACGTTTTACTCCCAAGAACGTAAATTGTGCCCGTATCCAACCCCGCATGGAAATGTCATTGGTTTTGACTGTAAAAATGGAACAGCGCTTTAAATCACTGACACCGGAGTAATTTATAGATTGAACCTGGACATACTCCAAATTATTTTTACTTACATTGTGCATATGAAATGCGCTAGGATTTATCATTTCTTCGCGAAAATATGGAGAAATGTTTCACTCTTAACCCCCAACGCAAAAAAGGAGTTTGACCGCTATGTGTCTGTCTGTCTGTGGCACCGTAGCTCTTAAACGGCTAAACCGATTTGGATGCGGTTTTAGTAATTTGAAAGACGGCTATTATAGCAATGGTTCTTAGACATGTTTTACCAAAATCGGTTCAGCCGTATGTGAGATATTAAAATATCGCAGTTTTTTTAAAATTTTAATGTAGTAGATATTGATGTTTTGTTGATAATTATAATCTTTACATTCAGTATCCCAGCAAGCAAGCTAAAACTGACTGTTAAATAAAATAATAAAAAAATACTTTCGTCATTTTAGCTTCAAATATGTATGATTATTATCTCATAAACAGCTTTAACCGATTTTGATAAAACATAATTATCTAAGAACACTCGCTAGAAAACCTACTTTAAAAAACGTAGAGGAATAGATCTGATATGTTGGAGGGACGACCAGGTATAGATCTGATATGCTGAGTAGTCTTGCGAGAAGTGAATTCGCCTAACTAAAGAGTTTCGCACACAAAGCGAGCGTTGGCACTTAACTTCAATTTAGCTTCCTTTCCTCTACACCAGTCATACTCAAAGTGTGGTACGCGAACCCTTAGGGGTTCGTCATTTGATGGTAGGCGGTACGCGAAAAAAATTACGTAATGGCGGCTGGACGGCTGGCTAGCACACGCACAGCAAGACAGGAAGAATATCCCGAACTCTCACGAAATGGGGTGAATTTTCTTTTACCCTTCGCAACGACAAACTTATGTGAGAATGGGTTTTCACATCTAGTAATGATAAAAACCAAGTACAGAAATTGACTTAATGTTGAACCAGAATTAAGATTAAAATTGTCCAAAATTGCTCCTAAAATCGACTCCATTTGCGAAAAGAAACAAGACCATCCAACGCATTAATAACATATTTATTTTGTCACGCCTTTTTGTTGCCTTTTATATAGATAGATAGATAGAGAATTTCTTATTTTCATTTTGACGGGAGTTGTGTTAGGGGTCGCAGTTATTTGGGAACTTAAACGGGGGTACGTGGGGCCATAAGTTTGAGAAACCCTGCTCTACACGATGTCGCCGTGCTTGAATTAATTCCTTATCTCAGCCTTGCTGTGTGTCTGGTGACTTTACAAGTGCCAGCTTCTTTACGGGTAGCAAGCGAATGGAATGGTTTCGCTTTTTTGCTGCGGTTGCTAACTTGGTTTTTGGGAATGAATGAAGAGATGTCCACTACAAGTGCGCTTTCAGGGGCCTTTTATACTTCAAAATCGAGTCGCATCCCTATCCCTATCTCAATCACTTTCAATGACAGTTTGTGTCAAATAAATGCATCGTTAAGTTCGTCAGCACTCTTCAAACGTCAAATTAAAAGGGATCGCGATAGATTCAAAAGTCAGACAATTAAGCCCCAGGTTCATCTTGCTTGAGTTCTTTTAACTTCTAATTCAACATTCCACTTGTAGCTGGAGAGCTGGTGACCAATCGACTTATTTTGTCGCACAAGCCTGGGAGCTTCTGTACTGGTTGTTTAGACTCCGCTGATCACAAAAAAAAAAACATACCTACGTCTTTGGGCCGTTCGCGATTGAAAGTTCGATTTATTTCTGTACGCGGGTTTCCATACAAATGTGCCCAATGACCTTCCATGTACATTACGCGGGTTTCCATACGATGTGCCACATACAGAGTCAACCAAAGTCCAAGCTGGGCTACTGGGCTAACAATTCCAGCTTACCTCGCACCACAGGCTTTGCCAAGCAATTGAGCGAATAATTCACTTGAAGTATCATTGAAACTTAGTACTTACCTAACCCTACGCAATGGCCTCCCAATTCTAGAGTTTTACAGTCGGTACTAAACGAAACAAAACTACCACTTATATACGGGGACGGGGGAAATGTACTTTGCTAACATATTCACTAAAGTCACCACGAATTTCATATATTATGTTTTATTTTTAACTTTGTATGTTCATCGTGTTTATCGAAAGGTTATGCTCGCGGTGTCTACGCCGTAGCAAACAATGTCTACGTTGTAGCAAACAGATACTACGTTGTAGCAAACAGTTTCTTCGTCATAGCAAATAGACTCTACTTCGCATGAAACAGAGACTACATCGTAGCAAACAGAGTCTACGCCGCAGCAAACAATTTAATCCTCGTAGCAAATAGACTCTACGTCGTAGCAAACAGAGTGTGCGTCGTAGCAAACAGAGACTACGTCGTAGCAAACAGAGACTACGTTGTAGCAAACAGTTTCTCCGTCGTAGCAAAGTGTCTATGTCGTAGCAAACAATTTAATCCTCGTAGCAAATAGACCCTACGTCGTAGCAAACAGTTTCTCCGTCGTAGCAAACGTCTATGTCGTAGCAAAAAGTATCAATGTTGTAGCAAACAGTTTTTTCTACGCAATATCTGGCATGAAATACCGTCATCTCGTGACAATGTTCAAATGGTTCTAAACCCTTTTACAAACTTAGCTGTCTGTACAGTAATTTATCGGTTTCCCTTTTATGAACTTTTTATAAACTTTTGTTAACATCGGAATAGCGGACTGTAGTTTCGACCTCGTCCGGAAGTCTTAGTCTTGGAGGAGAGACGTTGCTCGCACTTCGGCAATCGATCTCTCACTACGGGCCCGTTCTAACCCACTTAGCTTCACAGAATCATCTTCCGGGCCCCTCTGCGCTGCACCCCGGTCCACAAACACAACTGGTGCCCACTAGACCCTTAATTAAGCCGTGGAATGCAAGCCGGGGGAATTACAGTGGTACCCGTTGTAATATACAGCGCCGACGGCCTTTTGGCTCAGCAGCAACGGCGACATCTATAAATTAGTAGCGCGAACTAGGCTTGCACGGACTGCATCGCGCATGCAAAGTGTTTTCTTGCGGTGTATATATTTTAGGGGTACGAATTTGCTTTGTAGACGCTGTTTTGTGAGGCTGTAGGCTTGGACTGACTGGCTGGCTGGCTCCAATTTAAATTGTTCAATAGTAAAAAACGTCGGGCTTCGAAGGTAGACGAAGACGGTGCCAACATATCTTATCACTAGTAGTTCGCCCCGAGCTGTGAACTCGCGATGTGTAACATTTTGCTAACACCACCACGCCGGATTGTTCAAGTAGGCTCAGAAAACAACGACTCGTTTCGCTTGCTCGTTTAATTATATGGCTGTTGTTTCGGATCGGTGATGTATTTTTTTTTTGTTGACCGAAGGTTCGATGACAGCTCCATACAATTGTTTTGGTGACCCTTGCACAGCAGGCTTATCCTTTCGAGTATCATCTTCATCAGTCAGTTCAACTCTCACTACACTTTTAATTTTTCATCGTATGTGAACAAAACTTTCGGACCTGACTGAAGGTCTGACAACTAATAATTTTCTACCATGGGTATTGTAGAAAAAAAAAAACCCTGAGAAGTTATACAAAGCGTCAAACTATTTAAAAAAAAAACAGTAATTATTATCAGCTTCATTAAAAATACCGACTCTATGACAACAAAGTTTGAAAAACTTCCTCGAAACAGAAGTGGGTATCAAAGAAAGAATCTTACTTAGGGCAGCGCAGTTAATGAACCCAATTTAAATTATGGAGGGGTGCAACTTAACCAAAAGTCTTCTCAAAGGATAATAATTAGCTCTTTGTTCTGAGTTCGGCCTAATTTTTGCTTTTGTAAATCATTAAGGAGCAAAGGGCATTGGCACACTGAGAGATAATAGTCGCTCGACAGTCATGCGAGTATTTTCCAAGTCATATTGGGATTCGCCAAAATTAACTAGATGGCGCTGCAACGCCGTTACTGTCAACTCTACAAACGTCAGCTGTTTATCAACATTTCCTAAATTCCACTGGTGATTTGAGTACTCGTGTATTGGTTATCGCTACTAGAATTCAGATTTTTATTTTTATTACCACTTTATGGAAAAGATTTGCTACAATTTTTTATTAATTACTTAAGTGGCTCAAACAAAAAAAAAGTAATAATAATAATTATCAATAAAAGCACACGTTATATAAAATTAGGTTAGGTAATTATGAAGGTTTTTTGTATTTTATAATTTATTTATACTATTTATATAACTACGTTAATTTTACAGCGATCTCAACACAAGGGTGTACCTGTATCGTGGGGGCCTATGAGCCAACTGAGGTTTGAGTACAAATTAAATCGCAAAAAAAACTTTCGTATAACTTTCAAAAAGGAAAGCTTTTGCCCCGCTCAAAAATGCCTTCCGGACCATTAGGTTGAATTCTCAAAATGTTGAATTCCTATAATGTTGAACTCTCACTTAGTTGAATCCCATGTACCCTGGTATATCTACTGAAGCTTTTAAGTAATCTCGGTGTAGCTTAAACCTTTGGGTCATTGACTGCCTAGCGGTTTGGTTTGACTTCTTCTTCTAATAAAGAATAATTAAGGGTGACTTTGTCTGGTTTGCCCTACGCCTCCTACGCCGCCTACGCCGCCTCAACTGTCTGTGGGCCAAAAATGCCCATGGTCCTATCATCAGAATCAGAAAGGCACTACAAAATTAAATGTGAAATTATTGCTTTTACGATATTAGTGGGATAGGACAAGAAGTAAAATAATTACATTTATTGAAAATGGCACTACATAATTAAATGTGAAATGATTGCTTTTACGATATGAGTGGGATAGTATAAGAAGTAATTACATTTATTGAAATTAAAGCAACATGTGTTTAGTTTTTATTGATGGCTTCCGAAGTTTTCCCACAGTCCTTTACAAAAACACGATATATCACATCATAACGTAATTATCTTATAACTTTCCCAATACTTACAATATTTCTTCGATAAAAATAATATCCAATATCGCTTGGAATTCGGCAAGATATCACTTGATGGATTACGCCAGAGGTTTCCAAACTGATTTTGGCTGAATTAGGTTACTCAGAGGATGACTATTGGCAAGATAGAGGGGAAGAAGTGCGATGGGGGGTTACCCTTGACACGCCGCCGGTCCGTGTCTGTACGGTACCGGGTTCGTCGAGACGCGCCCTCATTAATTGTATTTAAGAGTTATCCTCTTTTCGGTGCAGCATTCTCCATGCACTTCGATCATAGGCCAGTTCCTTGGCAGCCTGGTAGACACGTCATGACATCAACTTTCTCTTTAATTTGGTCAAAGTAGCTTCCCCGTGGCCTTCCTCTACCTCTCTTTCCTTCTATTATATTAGTTATTAATAATTTGTCGTTGCGTAACAAGTGGCCCAGCATCTTTGCTCTTCTGCATTCCATTGTCCTTAGCAACGTTCTCCTCTCCTTTACTCTTTCCAGGACTTGCTCATTTGACATTCTTTCCATCCAAGATATCCTCTCCATTCTCCTCCAACACCACATCTCGAAAGCTTCTAGCCTTTCCCGTTCCCTCTGAGTCATCGTCCATGTTTCGCATACTAAAGTGCCACGGGCTAAATATATCGAAGACCATCAGAAAGAGACTTATACTTTCCTATGTATAATAAAGTCTCTTTTTGATGGTTTTCGATATATTTTTGGATTTAAGTATACAAGGTGTTGTTTTGTAAACTGATATACAAGGTGTGGTTTTGGCAATGTGTCAGTTTACAAAACAACACCTATTATTCTGACGCTTGCAGCGAGTCGGGCGCCACATCGCGCGCGCGCTTTGAGAAAACTGGGGTTTCCGCACGTCGCGGTTATTATAGAACAACTTGATCAAGGTAATTTTTACATAAAAACATTTTTTTTTTAATATTTTTTTTTTTTTTTAAGCGTTACTCAAACTATTGTCCCTGAGTTGGGTGTCACTGACCAAAACAACACCATGTAAGTTTTTTTTTTTGTGGAAACGCTTTCTAACACTTCCCGCAGCTCGGAGCGTGGGGATCCGAGCTGCTGGAGTTTTGCAGCTGAGCAGTAGAGCTGCTGGAGTTTTGTAGCAGCAGCTCGGAGCCCCACTGACCACCATCGCAACGATTACACACCCAAGACCTAGGGGCTGATGCCTCCGGAGAAGACGCACGGGACAAGAGTGTAACTCAAAACCTGCACCTACTACTGCGCGGCCAAGCAGCAGTAGCAGACGACCTCTGAGGAGGAGGAGAACTTCCCAATGTTGAGAAGCGTCGCGCGCCAAAGTACACTGATAGAAGTAATTTACATTATAATAGGTACTTACACCGGAAGTTGGCGCATCACTCATCGTCACACCACCGCGAGACGGCCTCGATAACAGAGTGGATTCGAAGGGGGGTGCAGGATAATAAAAAAACTCCCCTTTTAACACAGGGCGGAATTAAATGCGTCTATGATTTTGTCTATCGGTAACGGGTTCACAGGGATCAAAAGACGTGACAGAATGGCTCAAGATTTTATTTAAAACTAGCTTTTGCCCGCGGCTTCGTCCGCGCAGACTTATTTTTTTTCTCGTGAGTTTTTCCGTTGTTTTAATGGTTATTCTGCTGTTCGGGACGGAGAGAAATCAAATAAATCAGAAATCACAAAAATTGGTCCACCCGAGTTATAAATGGTGTAACTAACACGACGTTGTTTTATATGTTAAGATTTTTAATTAAGTAGTTAACCAAACCATCGAGATTTGCGGTGCTTAAAAACTTTTAAGCTATGTGTTACACATTTTGACGAAAGGAAAACGATTAAAATTGTAATGTAAATGTAGTAAAATTAAATAAAATTGAATTTATTCATTCACCCAAAACGCTAAGTTCAACAAATCGGCGCTACAGAAAATTATAATTTACCCCTTATTTGATTTTAAACAGCGGTCAGGTCAAGTTAGGTTAGGCTCCCTCAGAATCCAAGGTTGCTTTGAGCCTGAGAATATTGACTTCAAGTTGAAACCGAGCAAATAATTGGCTTTAAAACACAATTATTTTCGTGAACACCATTTAATAGCTGAGCCGCATTTAAAACAAACTTTGGAGGACAGATTTATTGTTAAATGAGTAAATCTCTTTAAACTGTGATCAGCTAATGATGCTTCTCAAAAGTACGAGTATTTAATGTCCAGACCAGCAAAGTTAGGCCCCTTTCACACTTTGACACAAATGTCCTTGCGACATGCGGCTTTCAGTAGCTGTCAGCATATTAATAGACACTATAAACTCTATCCACGGAGACAAGTTAATATTATTATTATTATTATTGTTTTTCTTTTATTTTCACTCCTTTAAAAGAGGTACAGGGTGGCACGGGCCGAAGCCAAGTGCATGACTTGATTAAGTAGGTAAATCATGATGATGATGATGTAGGGCTTAGAGTTCGTGCTCTTTGCCCAGGAAATTTCGGACTATCCTACACGTGTTGAGTATCGTGGCTTTTTGCAGGGATTTGTATGTAGTTCGATGTATGTCTAAGACTTTGAGACTGGTGTGTAGCGTGTAAGGTATTACTCCTGTTGATGAAATGATGATGGGGACAGTCTTAACGGTTTGAACTTTCCATTGAGATTTGATTTCTACTGCAAGGTCAGTGTACTTTGTAGTTTTTTCTGTGTGTGTTGATACTTTATTTATTATACACTAGCAGCTTCAAGCTGATGCGTGTATATAACTGCACTTGTTTATTTTTTATATATTTGTACAATGAGTTTTTGAAAGTGTTCACTGAATTTGCACTGATTATGGAGTCTGGTAATTTGTTCCATTCGCGAACTACGCGGTTAGTTAAAAAGTTTTTACGGGGGTTACTTGCACACAGAGAGCTGGTCAGTTTGAATTTGTGTCCTCTAAGGTGGTGATTCTGGTTCACTTTGTAGATGCTTTTAAGGTAATGCACTTCATAGTGTCCGGTGAGGATCTTATAAGTTTCAATAAGGTCACCTCTTTGTCTCCGTTGCTCAAATGTAGTTAGCCCTAGTTCAACCAGCCGCTGTTCGTAAGATTTATCTCGTAGACCAACTACCATTTTCGTGGCTCTACGTTGTACCCTCTCGAGTAGTTCTATGTCTTTTTTAAAGTAGGGGCACCATATTTGGAATGCATACTCTAGTAGAGGTCGTATGTATGTTTTATATAGTTTCAGAAATAATTGTTTATCTATGTAGCTGAATGTTTTCCTTATCATATATGTAATTGAATTTGCCTTCTTTGTGATTTCCAATATGTGCTTATCCCACTTTAAGTTAGTCGCCACTGTCACTCCAAGGTCTCGTTCATATAGCGTTCTCTCTGTTACGTAATGCCATACAAATGACAAAGACAAAAAAAGACAGTGGGCGTAAACCCTTCTGAATGCTCGTACACACTGCGCTACTTTTTGCGAGAGTATTTAGCGAATTTGTATTTTTTTTTTGTGACAGTTGTTTCTACAAATAAATGCAGACATAAAAACAACTAATGTCGTAAAAGCTTATTATTGTCTGCGATGAATCATTCACTAATTTCTTGAAAAACCGCGCCAGAGCCAATTTTCATTAACAATGAACAATGAGTCCAAAGAACACGTCAGGTCACGGAACAATAACGATACGGATAAAATATGCACAGCACACAGCGCGTCTACGGGTACCACGAACAGACTAAAATGTAGGTACACGTACTCTGTACACTGCCTTAACCGTCATCGCTGACGTTTCCCTATTAACTTGTCTCGGTGGATAGAGTATAGCTTGAGCTTGACATTGACATTGACATTAGCCAAGGTCTCAAGTGGTTTTGTTTTCCGAGTTCACCTACTTGAGTTCGAGCTTGAGATGACGACTATTAATGCCATCCTCCCGACTCCTCTAGACTCCC
This sequence comes from Zelleria hepariella, assembly GCA_949319315.1. NCBI lineage: Eukaryota > Metazoa > Arthropoda > Insecta > Lepidoptera > Yponomeutidae > Zelleria > Zelleria hepariella. Next base: position 1,662,017 of record OX439380.1, on the reverse strand, counting down.
GATTCTATCCGTAAAATCCACAAATCTCTACTGGATCATTCCATCATGCTGGGCCTTCCACAGTGCCTGGGACGTGTTTTGGATAGAGAGGGCTTGTCCAGTCAAGCGCGAGTCCTAGTCACATGATCGCACATGACCTACGTAAGCCTACATTGATGGATAGCCTGACCCTTGCCTGGGCGAAACAATTTGTTTGGGCGGCCTTCGAAAATTGCTTTTTAAAATATCCTTCAAATACTCTAAAAGATAATTTAAAAGGTGAGAAGGTGCATTTATACAAGTAAAAATTAATTTACTGATATTTTATATAGATTTAACTACTTACGAAAGTTTCAGTTTTATTTACTGATAGAGGTAAATTGCTATGAGGGTTATCTTCACTGATGAAAAGGTACACTGTTATTGCTCTGATTCCGAGTGATTTGCTGCTGTCCGTTTAGGAGTTCCATTCAGATTTTCACCATTTTTTATAGGACCATTTCGGAATTACCCTTCACATAAAAAAATAATCTTCAAAATCGGTTCATGTGGATAGTTTGTTACGCAGGCAAGAATGGTAGAAATGAAACGCTCAATAAATAAAAAAGTATCGATCTTTTCGAAAAGTCGTAGAACAAACAATGTTGGAAATCACATTTATAGTTGGAGAGCTGGTGACCAATCGAGATATTTTTTCGTACAAGGCTGGGCGTTAGTAGGCTGATAGAGTAGACTTCGCTGAGTCTGGGAAAAATATTTTTTTGGTCCGGTCGCGGTTGAAAGTTAGATTTTTTCGACTTTGAAAGTTTAAATGTATGGGTTGAGTCATTTCTTTTTTGTCTACAAGGCTGGGAGTTTTTAGGCTGCCTTTTTAGTCTCCGCTGATCACGAAATCACTATTTATTACTAGCCAAATGTGGTAGAAATATTGTTTTTTATAACCTAGAAAGTGTGAATTTTTGGGTTATAAAAATCAAACTTTCAACCACGCTCGGCCAAAAAAACAAATATTTTCTTGTTCAACGGAGTCTCAACAGCTAACCTAGAAGTTTCTAGCCTTGTACGACAAAAAAAAATATACCAAACCCATACATTTAAACTTTCAAAGTCGAAAAAATCTAACTTTCAACCGCGACCGTGCCAAAAAAATATTTTTCCCAGACTCAGCGAAGTCTACTCTATCAGCGTACCAACTCCTAGCCTTGTACGAAAAAATATCTCGATTGGTCACCAGCTCTCTAACTATTAGTACTTGACGTGTTTCAGGAAAAAATTAACTGTTTAAAAATTGCCCTGTAGTTGTAAATATTGTTGTGTGTTCCGAGTGATCATGCTTCTCACTATAAAGCAGGAAGCGCCATACACTGACCGCGCTATGCTTTGAAAAACCTAACCAACTAACTAACGCCATTCTTGCAAACAACAGTTACCCCGAGCAGTGCTCGGCCAACTAAAAAACACTCGTTAAAATTCCTCCCGAAAACGCCCAACGATAGACAAATTGGCGTTCAGCCAATAACTATACAGGCTGTCAAATAATTGTACTAGGCCACCATGAATCATGCGGACTGGCCGGCCGGCACCCTTTCACTCCGCTGTATAAATCTTCCTATTGTGCTTAACTTGCATCATGAATAGGCCGAATTAATGCATCCGGGAGGTGTTGTGGGTAGGTTCGGAAGATACGTTACCTTAATGCAAAGTATCGCTTCCTCGCTGGTTAAGGCTGGAAAAGAGCAGCGTCGCGGGAAATTCAAAATTTTAAGTTTTCGATTATGTGTTCTGGTCTACGACAAGTTTTTTGGGCAGTGCCACTGCTTCGTAGACCAGAACATATAATCGGCTGAATTATTTTTGTTCTGTTGTTTACAATAATGAAAAAAATACCTTGTTATTGCCGCGAACGAAAAATCGCTGAACCAAAATAGCTCAGTTTAGTTACAAAATGTAAAAAACTGTGAAAATTTTTAATTTCCCGCCACGCTGCTATCGTCCACCCTTAACCTGAAGAGATTGGGAATCTGGCCGAAAAATGCGACTAGTCCACCTAATTGCCATGGGTCGTCGCCACTCGTCGCATCATAATGCATAGTTTTGTTGACTGTTCTCATGAAATATGTTCAGCGGTACCAAACAAACCACGCAAAAATGGTTTATTGTCACCTTGGTAAAAAGGTTTCGAGATCGTCCCGCCATCTCCGCCTTGGAGCCTCATGGGACCCTGTATATGAGTGTCGCGATGCAAATGATGCCGTTGATGCACTCTATGCGATTGTGTATGCAATATTTGATCTCTGCATTCCTAAAAAGGTCAGGAAAAAAGGCAGCCAACGGACCTACCCAGTTTGGTTCACGGGTGACATAATCCACGAAATTAAGCAAAAAGCGGCACTCCATCGCAAGTGGAAAATTACCAAAGATGCAAACATCTATGAACAATTTAGCACATCTAGAGCCAACATTAAAGCCAAGCTTGCAGTGGCACATGACAATTATGTACAGACGGTAGTTGCTAATATTAACACGAATCCACGTGCCTTCTGGCAGCATATTGGCGGCTTAAAGTCCAAGGGTGGATTTGAAACGAAGGTCACTCATGAGGGGAAGGAATATGTAGGGGAGGCAGCTGCCACCGCCTTCGCTGGTTTCTTCTCGAGCGTCTTCCTGCCGGATACTCCAACTCTAAGTGCAAGTGACGCAGGTAGAGCCGATCGAACGCATACGGCAAACTGCATCAACATCGCACACTTCACAGTAAGCGACGTTGAAGTAGCACTGCGCAAACTGAAACCACGGAGCTCGCCGGGCCCTGATAACATACCATCCTTCTATTTAAAAGCTTGCTCGGATGTACTAGTAGCACCACTGTGCTACATATTTAACTTAGCGCTCAGCTGTGGAAAATACCCAACTCAATGGAAAATTTCCCGTGTCAGCCCGATACCCAAGACCTCGAACCATTCCTGTGTGGAGAACTACCGCCCTATTGCAATCTTGTGCTCTCTAGGTAAAATCTTCGAGTCATTGCTGCACAGCAAGTTGACCCCTCAGTTACAACCGTATCTCTCTGACACCTAGCATGGTTTCCGGAGCCGTCGATCTACGAACACAAATTTATTGACGCTAGTCCATAAAAATATCTTGTCACATGGACAAGGCTTCACAGGTTGACGTGGCATACTTCGATTTCAAGAAGGCCTTTGATCGAGTAGACAACGATGTGTTACTGGAAAAGCTCTGTTCTATTGGTTTCACCCCAAAACTGCTCAATTTATTGGCCCATTATCTCCAAGACCGTCAACAGTATGTAAAGCATGGCTGCTATACCTCGGCACCATACCACACAAGATCGGGCGTCAGCCAAGGATCGATCCTCGGTCCTCTTCTCTTTATCCTTATGATTAATGATCTCGAGTCCGTTATTCAGCATGCGACCTGTCTCCTATATGCCGATGATTTAAAACTCATTTTAAAAATCGGTCATGAGACAGACGGTGATCTCCTCCAGAGGGACTTGGACGCAGTATACAATTGGAGCGTGCAAAACAAACTGCAATTCAACGCCAGTAAATGTTATGTTATGTCTTTTACAAGGGCCACCCAGCCCTATCATGCAACTTACACGATAGGGCCCGAAGTCATTACTCGTGTAAACTTGATGAAAGACCTTGGAGTCACATTTGACCCTAGTCTTAAGTTCAACGAGCACATAACGGCCCTAGCTGCTGCTTGCATGAAGAGGCTCGGCTTCATTCTTCGCACCTCCAGGGAATTCAAAAACCCGAAAGCTGTCCAACTATTATATACAGCTTTGGTACGAAGCAAAATTGAAGCCGGTGCTGTAGTCTGGAACCCTTATGAGGCTAAATATATACTGATGTTGGAGAAAGTCCAAAAAGCGTTTCTGCGTTCCTTATACAAAAAGAAATATGGCTACTATCCGTTTATGTACCCAACACAGTTCCTCTGCGGAATGCTCGGGTTTAATACTCTGCAAGTTCGTCGTGAGTGCGAGCAGATGACGACTACATGTCGCATACTCCGGGGCGAGTCCGATTGTCCTGAGCTCACGCCACAGGTCTGCAAGCTCTTCGTACCGGACAATTACCTCCGAGCTCGCTCGCATACTCTCCTGGTAGTGCCAGTGGCGAATACTGTCTCCCATAGCCAGTCCCCGCTTGTGCGCTCACTCACCTCGCTCAACGCTCTACTGAAGTCAGCACCAAAGTGTGACCTTTTTGCTGACAAGATGATGGCTGTTGCAGATGAATGTTTGAGATATTGCGAAAGGGAAGGCTGCAAGGTTAAGTCCACAATTAATTGTGATTGAATTTTAATTGTTATGACCGCATTTTATATAAATTTTCATTTTCATTTTTCTTTTCTGAAATTGTGTTATCAAAATTGACTTGTTGATGATCGACAAAATCTATCCTTTCCTTACTATTTGCATAATATTTAAATGTTCTAATCTATTATAATAATTCAATTGTATAGCGCCTTAGTGTTTATCACTGTTATGTTATACAATTTATATAAATAAATAATAATAAATAATAATTGGCCTGCCACGGCGCCGGTGTCCAGTCTGAGGCAACCAGTCAGTGGTGATTTTCGCCCATCTGTCTGAACCCATGCGGCTTATGTGGCCAGCCCAGTTCCACTTTAGCTTGGCAGTCACAACTCCAACATCGGCGATTTAGGTTTTCGAGCGCAACGTGGTGTTTCGGATGCGGTCAATCCGACGTTGGCAAACCTTGTAACTCCTAGTTAGTAGTTTAAAATCGTATATCCTCTATTACATCGTTGTCTGATCCAGGATTCCGAGTCCGCCCGCTCCGCAACACGGACGTACGGACGTAAACAGGCTATAGCCAGTATACTGGTTTAGCGCTGAATTTTGCCTAACGCTTAGATGAATATGTATCTGCAGCGCTGTTCCGCTAATGGAGATGGGTGGAGATGCATGCTTTGAAAGCACATTATATGGAGATAGATTGTGGCTCTTAAAATTTAGATTTTCTGTACTTTTTCGATAAAAATATTGCTGGTAAATGATTTTGGTTTTTTAGGTCGCACATTTAGGTTATATTTTTGTAAAATATCTTATCACGCAATGGACGTGAAACGCAGAGATGTCATATTGCGCAAGCGTTGGCATAAAATTAAGCCACTTATGTTTGATGTTTCAATGTTTAGAAATTAATTGATTTAACCTCGTTTTTGGAAGAAATATTCAAAATGTTGATATGGCTTCTTGAGAAGAAATGTTGACAACACAATTTTCAGCAATAAAAATAATTGTGAAGCCCTAATTGTTTACAAAATTTCTATCTCAGAAACCGTTTGTTTTCCAGGCATGGTTACTTGGGCAAAATTGATCGTATGATGAGGATATGGTTTCCCGCTTTGTTGGCGGTCTTTTAACACCCTGTATACAGAGTGTATCTTTCATCGTGTAATGCGATGCCCTATTAGGCTCAGAGAAGCGACTATACAAGAGAATTTGTATGTACGAGTAGGACGATGCGAACGCGTAAAATTAGTCGCGCAATATACGCTCAGTGCATTTTGGCACTTCGTCTTTTCCAACGTTAGCCGTCGGGATTAGGAATTTCTACATTGAGAAGCATCTCTTTGATAGCTCAATTGGTGAAAAATAAAGAAGTTTGTTAGTGAGTGTGCATCTTACTCTTTCACGTGAAAATGGCTGGTTGGATTTGAATGAAAGGAATAGAGTTACTCGTAGATTAAACATTAGAATAACGCGTAGTCTACACATAATATTATCACGCTTGAGAGCAAAGCAAAGCGGTGAATCACTGCTATCTTTTTTCTGAAGTTGCGAGCATAATATACCTAAGCGAGTAAATAATAAAGTTGGCATAAAAGGAACTTGCGAGTCTACAAAGCCAAAGAAAACGTTTACGTAGTACCTAGTACGTTTTTATGAATCCTACGAAGCCTCTAAATGGACTGACATAAATAAAGGCAGGAATTTTTAATATGCTTTACCTTGACACGCAAAATGTAAAGGTGACTCTACATCTTGGGCAAAAGTTACACATCCTCCTTCTTAAAATGCTTGCCTGTAAAACGGACTAGATGATGTTTAAATTAGGTGGAAAATTGCACAAATGCACATCAACTTGTTAAAATGGTAAACTAGACAATGTTCAGTTAAATTAGTTATTACTATTAGTTGGTTCGGTCTAATGCCAATCTCGTCTATTGTCCTCCCGCTGTTTTGACAACGTCATCGACCCATCGAGCTTTCGGTCTTCTCACCGACCGTCCCCCACATTATTGATAGCCTACAACATTATTTATGTCTCAAGCATCGACTGGTTATTTGGCCATCTTATGTGAGTGAAGGTGCCAATAAACGCTGTTTAAATCTCAGTACGTAGACACAAAAGACCTTACCGTATGGTGTAGAGGCACCTTTAATGCTAGATATGACTGGACGGAGCGAGAAAGTTTTATTATATGTATTGTGAACGTTCTACCTTTCAGCGGATGAAAGCAAAAGTTTTTGACACAATTTTTCCGGACATTCTGTACTTTTTGCAAGTTTGCAAATTCAGTTTGATAACGGAGCGTAATAAGCAGTTTTTTTATCATGCGGCTAAATAATTTAAAAACAATTTTTAACGGATTTAACACTCGTTTTATTAAATTTTTACATTTTCCAACGTTTCGAGACCTTTGCAGGGCTCGTGGTCGCGGTAGATTGAGGTGACAGCTGTCTTGTATGTCATTTGTTAATTGAAACTACCCTCGGCTATGTACATATAATTCTTAGATATTGACTACCCCCGCTAAGGATACAAATTAACCAATTGGTAAAACCAAAGTAAAACTTAGTTTTAATAACGTTCCTAACTACGTAGAAGAGCTCCCAGTGTATTTATAGTGTTCGTGCAAACCTAAGAAAATATCGTGCGGCTAAACTCAACAAAAATATATGAAAGCTGAGAAGAGAGTAGACTACAGAGTTGGTTACGAAGAGATTAGGGTAGTAGTTGTTACTTGCATACTTACTTAAGGTTCAATGAAAGTAGCGTGTAAGCCGAGTAGTGGGTAAGCCCAAATTTTCACAGATTTGAACCCACAACCTATCACATGCCGTGCAGGCGCTCTACCAACTGAGCTACCGAGGCTACTGACTCAAGTAACTGTCTATTCTACTAATATTATATTTGCGAAAGTTTGTAAGTGTGAATGGATGGATGGATGGATGAATGTTTGTTACTCTTTCACGCTGAAACGGCTGAACGGATTTGGATGAAATTTTTAATAGAGATAGCTTAGATATCAGAATAACACATAGACTACATATTATCACGCTTTTACATTTAGGAGCAAAGTAAAATACACATCCTTTTTCTGTAGTCCACGCGGACGAAGTCGCGGGCAAAAGCTAGTTATTTCATCTTTATTCTGTCTTTTCAAAGGTTGTTTGAAAGCGCACATGGACTTCGCTGAGGTCAACGCTCACTAGTCACTACACACACACCCATGCAAGAGACATGCTAACAGCTAAGTTATCGCGCCAGCTTGCAGCTAAGACTCTAATGATCTAACGTCAGCGCTTCTCAAGAACCGACCAAGGGGCCAGCCAATCCAGACTTGGAATTTACTCCCTTGCAAAATATTAAATACATACATTTCATCATCATCATCAACATGGGGCCTTAGCCTGTAACACAATGGCGTATCATTGGCGTCCCAGGTAGAAGGACAAAAACGGAATTTTTTCGTTGTTCTCTTACAACCAGCGAACTAATGGCAGGCACCATCGATAAACACATTTAAGGACAAAGTCTATAACCATTATCTTAATATCCAAAATATGTAAGCAATATTCTCAGTATAGTTTATCATAAATACCTATCCTATGTACGTACTATGTAACTATATTATTTATACTATATAAATATAAAGTAGGTAGTTTATGTACTTATTGTTCATGTAGTATATTATATTTTTCACTCCCCCCCCCCTCTTGTAGTGTTAGGTTTTTGAATTTAGTTATGTAGATAAAAGTAGTTTATGTATTGTTGTGTACTTTCTTGCGCGCTACCCAAAACACTATCTGCAGTATGTACCAAAGGTTGACTGGTAGAAAATGCTACTTATTATTAAGTACGCCTTTGTACAAACGTTTTAATGTGCAATAAAGAATTAAATAATAATAATAATAGTTCCCGGGAGGTAAAGAATTGGACCAACCCATTTCTTCCCGTGGGTGTCGTAAAAGGCGACTAAGGGAATGGAGGGACCATCATGGTTCCTCCACCGCAGGGCAGCTTGTGGCGAGCTGTTGGTATGTGGCGGTACCACGGACCCGAGTCTTCCGAGGGTCGAAAACTGGTCCTCGCATCCACGTCTTTGTACAAGAGTGGATTGGAATCCAAGAGGACCGGGACCCTCACCTCTGGCTTGCCTTTACCGGCCGTCCAGAGTGGAGCGCAAGAGCTATATGCTCGCAGGGTGGAAGTGAAAGATGCATAAGACGCGAGTTGGCACTGTGACTGTGGCTACCACTACAGTCACTGGGTAGAAAGCGGCGCACACCTCTCGACACCCTGAGCTGTTCACAACGATGTTGCCACCTTGCTGTCCAGGGCTAGCCCATAAGCGGCGGCATATTTAGGTGGCCCATTTAGTGAGCAGCAAGTCACCGTCTGCCAATTTAATAAGTTGAGACATTTTAGTGGCAGACGACCGTTGTCTCAACTCCATAGCCCAGTTACCCAGTCCATCCATACGCATCCCCATAACCCAATTCTTTGTTCCCACCCAACCCTACAATAGCCTGTGCTCTTTGCGGGAAAGCCACCAGAGTACATTTTGTGATGTGGTGTGCTCTGAGGGTGGACCCAATAAGTGTACCCACATTGCATCAGTTCGGCGTGACCTGTGCTTTTGACGGGAAAGTACTGCAAGTGTATTTTGGTGTATGGTACTCTCGCAGGATGGACCTTGAGGATGCGCATGGTCACGTCGCACCAGGTCAATGTAGGTGGTGCACCTGATGGGAACCCTCAAGTGTATTTTTGTGTGTTTGTTGCACTCTGGGGGACCCAACAGGTGCACCACGTTACATAAGATCAAAGCTGTCAAACGGGCCTCTACGTGTTGGATACGTCCCCACGCACGCCGGCTAAAGGACCGGGACTCTGTAGTCCCGTGAATCTTTACGATAGACATACATAATAATAATAATAATAATATTTAATAATAATTAATAATTTTGAGGCAACCAGTCAGTGGCGATTTTCGCCCATCTATCTGGACCCATGCGGCTTATGTGACCAGCCCAGTTCCACTTTAGCTTGGCAGTCGCAACTCCAACATCGGCGATTTTGGTTTTCGAGCGCAACGTGGTGTTTCGGATGCGGTCAATCCGTTTAAAACCCAATAAGCTGCGCTCCATCGCACGTTGGCAAACCTTGAGTTTGGACTTCTGAATTTCAGTCAAAGACCAGGTTTGAGCACCGTAGGTTAGGATAGGCAGGATGCACATGTCAACGAGTTTACGCTTCAGGGCAAGTGGAAGATTGCCCTTCATTAGCTCTTTCATGGACCAGTAGCTCTTCCAGGCATTGTCGATACGACGATCGATCTCTCTATCCTGCCTGTTTTCGAAGGAAACTATCTGGCCCAAGTAAGTATACTCGTCAACGTATTGTATCTCCTGCCCATCTACCTCGACCCTACGTTTCGTGCTATTAGACATACACTGAGTCTTTGACCTATTCATCTTCAGTCCAACCTCAAGGCTTGCGGTGCTAAGGTCTTGTAGCATTTGCTGAAGTGCTGGAGCCGTAGGGGCAAACAGGACAATGTCATCGGCGAAGCGGAGGTTTGTGAGCTTCTTCCTGCCACCGATGTCAATGCCACTGTTGTTCCACGGCACCGCCAGACTCTTGAAAACTTCTTCTAAGGTGCTAGTGAAAAGTTTCGGAGACAACGGGTCTCCCTGTTTTACTCCTCTTTCGATGTGAAAAGATGGACCAGGCTTATGCAATTTAATGTCAGCTGTGCTACTGTTGTAAATATGTTCTAAGAGATTGATGTAGGAGGGTTCTATATTTGTTGCCTCAAAATGGACACCGGCGCCGTGGCAGGCCAAGGCGGAGATGGCGGGACGATCTCGAAACCTTTTTACCGGGGTGGCAAGAGGTGGCCCCAGATAGAAAAATGTGGAGGACACAAGGGGAGGCCTTTGCCCAGCAGTGGGACACAATACAGGCTACATAAAAAAAAAAAATAATAATAATAATAATAATAACTAATCCTCTAGAATTAGACTCATAATATTCTTTGCTGTACTACAAAAACATTAAAAGGACCGACCCTGGACCGACAGCATTAATAAATCGTAATTGAAACCGTCAACCGGGAGCCCATTTTGGCACCATTGCGTTACAGGCTAAGGACCCTGGTAACACCCACTGCTGAGTTAAGGCCTCTTAACTCAGCAGTGGGTGTTACCAGGGTGTTACCTTAACTCAGCAGTGGGTGTTACCATTGCACTCCATTCCTTTCGGTCTTGGGCTTTTCTCATCCAGTATTTTCCTACCACTTTGACCAAGTCGTCAGTCCATCCCATTGGTTGCCTGCCCACATTCCTACGCCCCGTTTTGGGTCTCTATTCCAATACTTCTTCACCCTATCTGTGATCCTTTCCGCGACATATGTGGCCTGCCCACTTCCACTTTCTTCGCGCTATCACCTTGTGCTACAGGTCACAGACACAGACTTCAAGTGTAATTAAGGGCGAAAAGGCTGAACGTTGCCTTGACGACACATAACATTACACACATCACTTTCTTCTGATGTGATTACTTTCTGGAAATATAATCTTTTTCATGTCGAAATGAGCTCCAACCAGTGTCGAGAGCCACTAGATGTCCCCTTGTACTCGACGCGCCGCTAGAATATTCATACGACCTCGTTTCCGGGATAAAAGCGAGCGCTCTAAGCGATCCAGAAATATTTTTAAGCGAGCAAATTGCTCAGTAATGTTATGAAGATCTTTCTCCGGCTGCTTTTTGACGATTTTTTGCCAAGTACGAGTGGAAATTTAATGAGAGCACTGAAGCAGACGCACGGTAGTACTGAACCAGCGTAAATGTAAAATTAAGTCTGCCTTCACGACATTAGGTGAAACGTCCTGTATTAAGGCTGGCGTCCACTAGAGGCGGATCGGGCCGGGGCGCATCGCAAGATCGCAACGCAAAAATCCGCCTGCCTGTATTTTGTATGAAACAGCGTCCACTAGCGGCGGATCGGGGCGGGGCGGGCCGCAGCGCAATAGTCCGCCGCTAGTGGACGCTGTTTCATACAAATACATTCAGGCGGATTTTTAAGTGGCGGCCGCGTCGGTTCGACCCGGCCGAACTCAGCCCGATCCGTCGCTAATGAACGTCTAGCTTTAAATGATCCAAACGTTAGGTCTGCCAACCGCTCATGTAAAATTTATTAGTAAAATTTCGGTTTGACAACTAGATAATGAAATTAGGTGAAACGAAGGAATATAACAATTAGGTCAAATTATGTCAAACATTTTGTGTGTCCAACTACGTAAACATTTACACCTTCAAAAACAATGGAAAAGGAACCAGGCAATTTAACATGTAGTCAATTTAACTTTGAACAAACAAGTGGTGTTTGTCGTGGTGCGTATTTATTAATTCAATACTAATAGCCTTTAAAGTGGGAAGATGGGAACGTGGCAGGAAATTCAAAATTTTCACAGTTTTTTACATTTTGTAGCTGAACTGAGCTACTTTTGTTCAGCGATTTTTCGTTCGCGGCAATAACATAGTATTCTTTTCATTATTGTAAACAACAGGACAACAATAATTCAGCTAATTATGTGTTCTGGTCTACAAAGCAGAGGCATTGCCCAAAAAAGGTGGCACTAGCCACAAAATGTAAAAAACTGTGTTTTTCTTTTATTTCCCGCCACGTTGCTATCGTCCAACCTTAAGTTGCAATAAGCTTATTCATCAAATAACTCAGTCCTAAATATGTCCCATTCTCAAAGATGCTTATCAGAATCCTCTGTAAGTAAAAACCTTTGTCATACAAGTTCACCCTCTAACAGTGTTCTTAAGACGGAGTATGTGCAGGTAATATTTACACATATAGAGGAGCCACAATCCACACAGTGGGGCTTGTGTAAGCCGATTCCGTTAAGTTTCCGATGGAATCTACGGAAAAACCCACCGTTTTCCGCCGTACGAGAAGCACTGGGGTTCTTGGTGTGTGGTACAAGCTATAAGAAATAGGATCGTCTTTACACTCTTTGACGTGGTAAAATACCACTAAGGGCTAGGCCCCATTGGTGCGTTGCGCTGCGTTGCGTCGACACAGAGTCGTCGCTGCGTCGTTTTCCATATTATTTTTATTACATGCCCCATTACTGCGTTGCGTCGTCGCGCGCGACGTTTCCACGCATCGACGGACAAGAGACGAAGCGGGGGGAGGGTGATGCGGTAGGTTGCGCTGCGTTTTCAGTGCGACGACGGACACGTTTTTATCTGTCCATTGCGAAGGCTGAACTAAGTTTTTAAGTTTTTTTATTTTTGTGTGCAATAAAGTGTATCAAACAAACAAACTGCGACGCAGATGCGTCGACGCAACGCAACCTCTTGCGTCGCGACGTCGTACGTCGTCGCAACGCAGATGTGGCATACAATGCGTCGATCCGTGACGCAACGCAACGCAGTGCAACGCACCAATGGGGCCTCGCCCTAAGTTCACAAGCACTTCGCATTTTGTATAACGTGCATTTGTAAATTTGTAGCAGGGATACCACCCACTAGCTGTGAAGGAAAACATCGTGAGGAACCCTGAGCGTCTGTGGTTTAAAATATAAAATATCCTCATCGCGAGATTATCCAATCCGCAGTGGGCACTCGTCGTGATTAAGGCGCTGTACATAGTGAATAGCCCGCGCGCCAAGAAAAAATCACAAAATCGAGTCCTGTATCAAATACACTAAAAAAATCGAAAATTTTCACATATCAAACCCTAGAATTAGGTGAGACCTATCTAAAACAGCCAGTTTCGTGTTGACATTCATAAACGTTTTGAAGATATTTTTGATGAAAAAAAATAGGCGGCGCACTTTTTTCCAAACAAAATATCTTGCAATCTGTTATGGGTATCAACACTAAACTGGCTGTTTTAGATAGCTCTCACCTAATTCTAGGGTTTGATATGTGAACATTTTCGATTTTTTTTGTGTGTTTGGTACAGTAATCGATTTTGTGCATTTTTTTTGCGCGCGGACTAATTCACTATGCCCAGCGCCTTAAGGCGCCGTGCATAGTGAATAGCCCGCGCGCCAAGAAAAATCAGTTTTCGATGTATTCGATACAGGAATCGATTTTGTGCGTTTTTCTTTGCGCGCGGGCTAATTCACTATGCCCAGCGCCTTAAGCCTGAACTATCTCTCTCTGAGAGATAGAGAGAGAGAGAGAGAGAGAGAAAAAGAGAGAAAGAGGGATTTTGCTAAAAACGAGCCGCTTTAGGAGAATCCCTAGCTTAAACTATTTTTAGGACCTAAGTTCTAGATACCAGATCCTAGAACCTACAAATAAATCCCGCCACAGCCAAAAGTGGCAGATTTTTTCTTGTGTTCTAAGATCTGGAATCTAGACCTTAGGTCCTAAAAATAGTTAAGCCTAGGTGTTCTCATTTGACGGCTCGTTTTTAGCTAAAAACGCACCCCAAAAGAAGATGTTTTCACTGGCGGCGCTAGTGTGCCTTGACCCTAACTTTAATTGAACGAGCGAGCGAAGCCAGATAAGTTCACCTAGTCTACTGGAACAATTTGTCGTTTTTATGTATGTATGTATAAATGTTCGTTCGACGATAATTTGAGTAAATTTGATCTGATCGTTATGAAATTTGGTAGGCGGATGAATTAAATTAAAAGACCTTTTAAGTTCGAACATGAGCCAAATCGGTCGAGGGCTTGCCGAGCAATAGGGTCGCGAGTTCACTATTCGGGGCGAACCACTACAACCACTAAGTTGATAGCGGAACTTTACTTAGGCTGTCTGCTGATCAATATAAACAACTTGTACTAGGTGGCGAAAAAAATAGAGAGAAAAAATCATCAGCTGTTTCATACATTTGGCGCAGTACTAAGTCGACCGTTTGTATGGAACTGCAGATTTTTTTTGCCCCATTTTTTTAGCCACCTAGTACAAGTTGTTTGTATTGAGTTAATTTTGAATGTACCGTTTCACTTGCACCCCGCCCGGTATGCCGTAGCGTTTACTTAGCGGTTATCGGTTATTTCTATACAGAGACCCGGGAAAGCTTCGCTGCGAAATAACAGTGCACTAGCTTTACCACGATCTAGACAGTACGATGAGTAGCTAAAATATCTCCAAAAGATTGGTTGGTTTACCAAATAGTCCTGAGTCTGCAACGCAATGGTGCCAAAATGGGCTCCCAGTTGACGTCTTCAATTACGATTTATAAAATGCTGTCGGTCCCAATAGCTAACAGAGTAGCTACCACGAGTGCGAAAAAGCTGTTCCGGACGTCTGCCGGACGTCTGTCATGTATCCTAATACTATAGTAGTAAGGTTGTTTATCCAACTTATCACTTTCAGTGACAGTGACAGTAAGCACTCGTGGTAGCTCGGATGAGTCAAGACGCCATACAAATTGTTTTATTCGCCATACATAATAGTCGTCAGCTCAAACTCGAGCTCAAGTAGGTGATCTCAGGAAACCAAATCACCCCTTGGCTAATGTCAATGTCAAGCCCAACCTCAAGCTCAAGCTTGAGTAGCTGTCAGCATATTAATAGACGCTAGTTTGAGCTTGACATTGATTAGCTAAGGTCTCAAATCCATGATCCTTCGATGTATTTTGATTTCTGAGATCACCTATCGAGCTTGAGCTGACGACTATTAATGCCACCCTAATTTCCACCAACCCACCCTTAACACAAAGCGATAATACCTCCGAAAGAAAACACAAAAAGCACTAGCACCGGCGGCGGCAAGCCACGCGGCGCATGAATACGTAAAAAATGAAATTTACACGAGAAATGAAGTGCGCCGAGCGGAGGCAATTTCCTTCAGAGAACCGCGTAACGGCTACTTGAGGCGGAGAGCTACGAAATGAATGTGAGAGATGGAGTAGGCTTGAGCCGCGTACAGACTACGTGCAACGTAACATGTAATGCAACATGCAATGCACCATTTTCCATAGATTTTAATGTGTTCGTGAGCGCACTGCGCGCGAAAAATGTGTGAAAAATGTTGCATTGCATGTTGCATTACATGTTACGTTTCACGTAGTCTGTACGCGGCTTTATACACACGACCGCACGTCAGAGTGTAAACTTTTCTTGTAATGCCGCCCGTAATGTAACCGAGTAAAGTGCTAGCGTGCAAGGGTCGACGTGCAGCTGTGGTGAGTGCTATTCAGCAGTTTTAGGCAAAAAGTAATTGCAATTAGAAATTACAATTACTACTTGAAATTGGCAAGTCCAATAAACAATTCTTCCAAAGTAATAGAAAAAAACACTCGCTAGAAAACCTGCTTTAAAATTTAAAAAACCGCATCTAAATTGTTTGACCCGTTTAAGAGCTACGGTGCCACAGACAGACACACCCTCATACGTAAAGAGGATCATCATCATCATCATACATTTTGCATCGGGGGTCAAAAAAGGATTATATTTTTAACTTTTAAGTTAGGTACCACAACTAGAAATTGTTATGAAATTGCCATATCCAAACCGTCTCACCCACTTCGCACCTATGACACACAGATACGTTCGCAGGTACTATTATGTTTTCACTGAGCTGCGGTGCGCCCTCTCCACCCCGACGCCCCATCGCCCCGTCGCCCCGTCGCCCCGCAGTTTTCTTATTGGCGCTAGTGGAAAATTGCAACCTCAAAGGAGACCGGTTTAATTTCGAGACGCCTCCTAGACTATTGGAGCGTGTAGGGTGTAATTTGGACCTTGCGCCTGGACTAGGGATGACACGAACACAGTGTAGGGATATGACAGTGGAATAACTAAGGCCTTTGCATCTACGTAATGAGATGATTTAAGGTGAATATACAGGCACAACTAGCGCCTCCAATGAAAAAAAAAGTCATATCTTCTTTTTGGATGCGTTTTTTTTGCTAAAAACGAAGCATCAAATGATAATCCCTAGAATGACCACTTTTGGCGGCGGCGGATTTTATTCGTAGGTTCTAGGGTCTGGAATCTAAACCTTAGGTCCTAAAATTTGTTAAGCCTAGGGATTATCATTTGACGCTACATTTGGTGGTGGCCTAGTGGGTAGAACAATGGACTCGGAAGCGAGAAACCCAGGTTCGATTCCCGGTGGGGGTATGTACCTATGACTTCGTTTTTTTTTCAATGTTACGTGCATTTGTGAATTTCTAGTAGCAATCCCATCGCTAACGGTGACGGAAAAACATCGCGAGGAAACCCGCGAGTAAGTTGGCTCCGCGCGTATTGTCCTTGTCTTTCCTGTGGGCTAGGCCGACTAAGTTGTCAGGATGGTAAAGGTGCTGGGCAAGCCTTCTCCATATAAATAATGTCCCTGGCACTGCAGCGCCGAGTGGTCTCTTCATCCTTCTAGTGTGAGTGAAGGTGCCACTGGACGCTGTATAAATCATCTCATTACGGTAGATGAAAAAATTAAGCCTTAGTAGTATCACCTTCACACACACAAGATGGGTGGAGACACCACTCGCCGCTGCAGTGCTGGAGACATTGTTTTAGATGGAATGAGCTTAAAAAATATATTGCGCTTTCACCAAAGTCGTAGAACAAAAGTTGTTGGAAATCAGATTTAGAAGTTAAAACGCCATACGTCTCACAACTAGCGCCGCCAATGAAAAAAAAATCATCTCTTTTTTTTGGATGCCTTTTTAGCAAAAAACGTTCCTGCGATTTCTCAACGCGAGGGTTAAATATTTTTAGGACCTAAGGTTTTGATTCCAGGATTGCATTCTTAAGTTCTAGGATCTGGAATCCAAACCTTAGGTCCTGAAAATAGTAAAGCCTCGCGTTGAGAAATCGCAGGAGCGTTTTTTTGGTAAAAACGTACCTATCCAAAAAAAAGATATGATTTTTTTCCATTTGCGGCGCAGTGAGATACGTATTGTTCGGAGGGGCCGACCTGAAACTGTCGATAGTTTTAACAACCCTTGTCAATGTGTTTGACTATTTCTGTTAGGGTTTAGAAAGTCTACGTTTAGGGGGACTCTACATTGGATATTACTGTTTCCTCCAGTAATGTAAGAAAAGATCATCCATTCCTTATCTAATGTAAAGTTCTGTGGGTTCAGATTGTGGGATTGTGGTGAAGTTTGTGTTCCAAATATTATCAGATTTCGTTGATTTTGGTGTCAATCGTTTTTGTAGATTAATGACTAAGCTTTTTCTTTTACTTGAAATTCGTTAGGTATACCTAACTTAAAAGTTTTTTTTTTTTTTTAAATTGACACCACAATCATTCAAATGGGATAATAGTTACTTCATTACTCCGTTTGTATGATAAGGTAAAAAAATGGCTCGGTACAGGACTTAAACCCTCAACCTGTTGCATACCGTGCAGGCGCTCTACCAGTCGGGCTACTGAGCCAAGACACTGTCGATGCAAATGAGCCGTTTTCAACTGACAGTTAAAAGCTGATTTTAAAATGCTCGCTAGATGGCGTAGAAAATACGGCTACATAACGGCAGTCAAATAACGCTTTTTCCCACAGATTCACAGATTAGAAAGTACTAATACTAAAGATACACAAACACCACAGTTAAGAATCAGGCTTGCCATGTTCAATCGGTAAAAATGCCGTGTCATATATTTGCAATTTTGATTCTTGAAAGGAAAAACATAAATGGTTTTTGATAAATATAGAATAGGTAGGTAGGATACTGACATCAACTACGTGATGCGATAAAATTTGCAAGATTCTGGTTATGATTATTACAGTTTACGGTAATTTGTCGTACCGTTGGCAACACTGATGAAATTTTAACTGACTGCCGTTATAGTGCCGTATTATGAGCGCCATCAGTGGAGAAAAAAATAAATACGTTTTTTTTTCTGAAAAGAGGCCATACCATTGTCAAAAAACCAAACATCTTCCATAGACTGGCGTGTTGATATGACACGAATAGTGTCACGCGGCGACCGCGCGGTGCGGTGATATTATGACAAAATTAACTCTATTTAGTTAGCAGCTACGTTTACCTCGTGCAAGAAATGCGAGTTGGGACGTTGCTACCTTGTGAACAAAGTTCACACTTGCCATCACTGAACACAAGATTTTCGTCTCGTTGGTCTAAGCGCTAATGGAAACACCCTCTAACAATAACATGTAGTGCCGTTTGTTACAATATAAAAGCACGCTGTATTGTTAGAACAGGTGAACCTGTCTGGTTGTCTGGGTCTGGATAGCCTTCAGTTATTGAAATAACTTTCACAGCTAGACTGGTAGCACGTGAGAAGATATTATTATATTACGTGCATTTTTATAGCTCAGCATTTTTGAGTTAAGGCTCGGTATAAGGCTAACTAGTGCCACCAATGTTGAAAAAATCATCTGTCCCTTCAAAAGAAGTTTCTGACAAAATCCTAAGATGAGCTCATGCGCCATGCTTTTCTAGATTTTTAAGTGTAGGTACCCAACTCAATATCTAGTCTTAAGCAAAAAAAATTTCGATAACCGCCAAAAACGGCCGCTATTGGCGGTTATCGAAAATTTTTTTGCTTAAAAGTAAATTTCGAAGAGGGTATCTACACTTAAAAATCTAGAAAAGCATGGCGCATAGGCTCATCTTAGGATTTTTTCAGAAACTTCTTCTAAAGGAAGATATGATTTTTTTAACATTGGTGGCGCTAGTTAGCCTTATACCGAGCCTTAAGCCCCAAACCTAGGCACAACTAGCGCCGCCAATGGAAAAAAAACATATCTTCTATTTGAATGCGTTTTTGCTAAAAACTCTTCATTAGGTTAACAACGCGAGGCTTAACTTTGTTTAGGACCTAAGGTTTAGATTCCAGATCCTAGAACCTACGAATATAATCCTTTATCGCTAACAGTGGCCAACAGTCACTGTTGGCCACTGTTAGCGATAAAGGATTATATTCGTAGGTTCTAGGATCTGCCGCTGTTGGAACAGTCACTGTTGGCCACTGTTAGCGATAAAGGATTATATTCGTAGATTAGATTCCACTGTGGAGGTTCTAGGATCTGGAATCCAAACTTTAGGTCCTAAAAATAGTAAGCCTCGTGTTGAGAAACCGCATAGCGTTTTTTGCTAAAAACGCATCCAAAAAGAAAACATGATTTTGTGTACTACTTGTGCGTCGTATTTCACAACACAGATGTAAATCTAGCGTGGAGACCAACGGAAAAATCATAACCTAATGTTCTGCACTTTAACCATTTTTACAATCTCTGAAACTGTAACTGTCTGTATAATTTATGTGGTTTTTAAATAAATACTTTTTATCTTATCTTAGTATTTTATTCTTAGTATTTGCTTAGTAACATTCTCAATTCAGAAACCGGGCCTAGACAAGTTTTTTGGGCAATACCACTGCTTCGTAGACCAGAACACATAATCGGCTGAATTATTGTTGTTCTGTTGTTTACAATAATGAAAAGAATACGGTTTTATTCTCCCGAACAAAAATAGTTCAGTTTAGCTACAAAATGTAAAAATCTGCGAAAATTTTGAATTTCCCGCCACCTTGCTATCGTCCACCCTTAATATAATAATTCGAATGTAAAAAATGGCTTCGACGCTGGGCACTCGCGGCTAACTCGTTGCGAACTCGCGGCGAACTCAACATGCTAGTGTGATAATTATTAAGGCTCTCAAATCCTCGTAATCCCGGTGTGTCTCTTCGCGAAACGCGCGTAACGCGAAACGCTAGATTCTGATTGATGACCGCTATCATTAGCCGGGCGTTATCGCTAACGAGTAACGAGTGATAACGGCTGGAGTATGTGGGTAATTACTATTATTAATTGTCCTAAGGAATTCAGAGAGCGGCGTTAGCCCGTTTGCCAAAGGGTTGCTGAATCTGGTGAGATGTTACACATTCTGCATCTGATCCAGATTGAAGAGAAAATAAAATTGTCTAACCACTTTTTGTTTTTTCTAAAGCACTAACCCGTGCTAGGGATTAATTTAAACGACGAGTTTCAATGAGATTCGCATCGACAGTTACTTGACTCGGTTACTTGAAATCGACAGTTACTACAGGGTGCACTCTAAGTCGATAGCGGAACTTTAAGTAGGCTGTCTACTGATCAATACAAACAACTTGTACTAGGTGGCGACAAAAATGGAGCGAAAAAAATATCTGCTGTTTCATACATTTGGCGCAGTACTGAGTCGACCTTTTGTATGGAACAGCTGATATTTTTTTCCCTCCACTTTTTTCGCCACCTAGTACAAGTTGTTTGTATTGATCAGTAGATAGCCCACTTAAAGTTCCGCTATCGACTTAGAGTGCACCCTGTAGACTAATCCTCTAGAATAAAATCAGAATATTCTTTGCTGTACTACAAAAACATTAAAAGAACCGACAGCATTTTATAAATCGTAATTGAAGACGTCAACTGGGAGCCAATTTTGGCACCATAGCGTAACAGACTCAGCCCCCTGATCACAATCACTTTAAATGTCAGCTCATTTCAAATGAATGCTGTTTAAAGTTCAGAACATCTTTCAAATGTCGAATTAAAAGTGACCGTGATTGACGCTAAAGTAAGATAATTAGGGTGGTATTCTAGAACGCTACTTAAACTCAGTTTAAACAGAGTTCAGACTGTCGATAAAACAGTGCATGTTTTGATATGAAGGGAGCGATATTCAAATCAAAACATGCACTGTTTTATCGACAGTCGACACTACTAAACTCTACTTAAACTGTTTTCTAGTTTGAATTGAGTTTAAACAGAGTTTAAGTAGCGTTCTAGTTTGAACTGAGTTTAAGTATCGTTCATGAATACCACCCTTAGACTCTCGTTTGCAGAATTGTGCCTCTATGGTGACAAATCTGACCATTATATTAAGAGGGCGTAAGAGCACCATTTTCCCATACAAACGTAGTTCCGGTTTTATTTCTAAACTACAAGCTGGATTTTGCTGAAACTTGGTTTATATCAGTACATGACCAATATGGAGGTTTGCAAATAGTTTTTAATAAAAAAAATTGCCTATAAGAAATTACAGCGATGCGTTTTTCACGCCGAAAAAGGGGCTACTTTCAGCGGTTATTAACTTACATTATTACACTGTCTATTGGAGTCTAACTACCTTGGGAACATCAATAATGTATTGTACTTGACAGTTTTTTTTTTTTAAATACCTAATAAAATGTAGAAATGGCAGCTGAACTACAAAAATTTTGGCAAAATAGATCTATTACATTACAACTACAACTAGATACTCGCGAAAGGACACGAACACACGTAGACTCATACACCCGCATTGCCTCTCACTTTTCCCGCGCCCCGTCTCGCTCTACGTGAAACAGCTATAGAAAACAGTGTTTCACGCGCTTGGCCTCTCGCCATAAATATAATATCGACGCCATAAATGAGTCGTCTAAACCTGAGACATTGTTTAAGATGGAGTAGGCTTGCCCAGCACCTATACCATACTGACAGCTTAGCGCAGGAGAGATGACTATGTTTCGAATATTCGATTAGAATATTCTTTATTGTACTAGAAAACATTTTATGGACAGACATTATTAATACCTTAATGGTACAAATCGGCGGCCTTATTGCTAACAGCAATCTCTTCCAGGCAACCACTGACGGAGAAATTGTTTATGTTTGAAAATGGGATAAATAAGGTACTTTTTTTTTTAAGACAGCTCAATACAATGTGGACCAACTAAGCCGCGGGTTTCAAACGTTTAAGATGCAAATCTTTGTGCAAGAATGAAATATAAACTGGAGGGCCAGTTGATATCTCATTCAAGTCTCAACACCTCTTTAAAAATTAAATTGCGTTATCTCGAGCGGCCAGCCTGTTCTATTTTCAAAAAATCTTTAGAAGCAGCTAATTTTTGCTTAAAATTCAAGCCATGGCTACCCACTACGGGTTACAAGAAGTTGCAAACCGATGGAAAGCTCACAAGCTCCCTCGCTTTGCGAAAATAGTGAACTCAAGCTTTTGATCAGATAAAAAGATTACTCATCAACATCATTTTCCATTGTAGGTCAACTTAAAAAACTGTGAAAACCTCAGCAGTCCGTAAATATCTTTTATTACATTGTCGTTAAGGGTGGTATTATTAGTAGTCTGAGATTTGAGTTGAGATTGATCTCAAGTAGGTGAACTCAGAAAAGTCAAATGCAGAAAAGTCACTTTGACTCAGAAAAGTCAAGCCTTGGCTTATATCAAACTTGAGTAGCTGTCAACATATTAACGCCACCCACTCCCTCAGGTAAAAATCTACTATTTTATTTTAGAACTCTAGTAAGAAAAAGTAGTTGTTTTTTTAAGTTATTGGTTATTATTGTGAAATATTTAACGGCAATCCAAATGTATACCAAAAAAACCATGGTTGCAACAACACCTCGTGTAAAAGAAATTACTTGACTTGACTTAAAGCCTGATATCCCTCATAAGGCTCGAAGATACTTTCTCCACTTCGGATGTGCGTAGTGATTCGACAAGCGAGACAAGACAAGAAAATTTCGATATCGAGATATTCTTCAGACAAATTGAGCATCGATCTGTGCTAGTGCTTGATGGATTGAACAACACATCACTTTTTCTTGGTTAGAATCTTGACAGGCGAGCGAAAATCTTGTCTCGATCTTGTTTTTATGGCATCTTGATTTTGATTGTTCATGTCATCCATATCAATCAAAAACGACCCGCCAAAAAGGTTTGTACAATCTCTGTCATGTCAAAAAATTATAGCTCCCATAATTCTACGGAATAAAAAACCTGAGTTTAAAAATAAATATTTCGAGATTCTCGCCCGATCTTGCTTGTTCGTTGATTAATTTAATCTCGAAACACGGATTGAACTTCGAATCAAACGATCGAGACAAGACCTCGAAACACGAACACGAATTCGAGAATGGTTGGCCACACAGTAAAGTCTGTGGTTGGCCAAGATGCTTGAATGTCTTATCTTGAACCGAATCACTAGACAAGCGTGCACCCTTTCTTTTTGGTTCCCAACTTCTGGACTGGCTAGCACGAGTTTGCGAGCACAGAAAAGAGAAAAAAATATAAAGTGACCGCGGTTTATAAGAACTCGCCGCTCCAGTCTCGAGGAAATTTTTTAGTATTCTTAAAATGTTCCTCAGTAGTTGGGCGACCGAGGGAAGTTGCTATTTTTATATTTTTAAGCCTTCCTTTAAGTACACTTACTTTGCTCAAAGTTGACTTGCATCACCCACTTAGTGAATATTTTGAAAGGATTTTAGATAGAAATAGCCTGTGACCACAAGTCAGAGTCCACAAGAGAGTTTAACTTTGAAATACAAGGTGTTACAAAAAGTCCTAACTCTTTTTACAATCAAATAGCACACGTTGATAAGGATTACATTTCTATTTTTTTTTATCAATGACGATCCGTTGATTTTTAAATTAATACAATGTAACCACTGTGACGGGAGAAAAGTATTTTTAAATATTGTTTTCATGATTGTCACAATCTTTTATCAACGTAAAACTATGAACATAGGTTCACCTATGCACACAATCGTGTGTTTAAAATTGATCCAAAAACAAAAAACTTTTGGAAAGTTTGGTGTACCTAGACAATTATAAATTTTTTTTACAGAAATTTTATTTTTTTGACCAGTAGGAAAAATAATTAGGACGTATAGTAATAGGTTGTATAATAATAGCCTTAGAAAATTTCAATTAAAGTACTTAGTATCCGACAAATAGAAAAGCCAATATTTAAAAATGTTGCTTCAGCTTTCTCATGGAATTATTTGTATTTTGTTGTATTCAAGGTGTTAAAAAATTGCACCCCCTTTGTGGAACCTCTACAAAACGCTGTAACGTTTTTCTTAATTCATTTCTGCTAGATAAGTACATGCCAATTACTTGCCAGTTTTTCAAGCTACTGGTATGTTTACATTTTTCTTTATTCTAAAGCACCAACCCTAGGGAACATTATAAAGATTCAAGTTCAAGTCCTGTCCCGAGCGAATTTTTTAACCTTATATAAATATTTTTACTGGTATGTTTGCCTGGACTAAGCGACCGTCACCATAAAGGCCCCCACACAGGCGCGTTTTTATCGGTCGATAATATCGGATGCGTTATTGCAATATTTGATTCCAATACATGTTGTATTAGGAAGGCCATAGCGTTATTATCGCAGCAGTATGTAAAATCTTTATAAAGTTCCCTAGCACGGGTTAGTGCTCTAAAAAATACAAAAAGTATGTAACTCCATGGCCAATGCCATCCTAATATTATCGACCGATAAAAACGCGCCTGTGTGGTGGGAGCCTTAATACCGATATCGCGCGCCCAAATTAAATTAAATCCTATAATAATGGCATGACGTACAGTCTCAGAGCACGGCGGAACATCTGCCCATGGGGAAAGCCGTAAAAGATAACGGCCTAACTTTGTGGCCATGCTTGTAAAACGCCCTTTGTTTGCTACCGTAGAGTCATCATTATGCAAAAGAAATGCACGTGGCATGCCTTTGGGCCCTTAAAATATGGCGTTAGGGCCTTAAATCTACATTTGATGGTCGTACAGACTCTGTGGGATTTTTTCTTTTCAGTAGGTACGAAGCGGCTGGCTGAAAGAAAATTCTAGGTATAGAAATAAGTCCGCCCTTGTACATAATGTCTCACATCTCTGTTGTTTAAATACATCTTTTTAGTTTTTGTGCAATAAAGTGTAACAAAGCTGTTTGGAGTTAGATGACACCATAGCTTCCTATCTATGAAAGATTATTATCTAAAAATAAGGGACATAAAAATAAACAACGTGCATCGTTACGATTAATAATAGTTATTTGTTATACGAGGATGCAAAATTATTGTTTGCACCGAGTGCTTTTATTAAATACCAAGCTAGCCAAGGTTTCTAAAATTGAGACACGAGCATAGAGGGTGGATTAAATAACAAAAAAAAAACCCGACTGCATCAAATAAATGTCTTAGCAGGCGGGACCATTTGATGATTGAACCTGGGCTTGATCTGAATTGGTCCCGCCTGCTTAGACTGATACAGTCGGGTATTTTTTTGTTATTGTTAAATAAAGTTTTCTTTATTTATTTCTTTTTAGTTTGTCTTTTTTATTACAAACTATATATTTTTGCGATCGTCATTCAAAGATCTTGAATTTGATACCTACATTGCAGGAGTATGAAAATATTGTTTAATTTCGACCCAGCAATATTTAGTTTTTTTGGTGACGCCATTATATCCTATGACACTCGCAGCGGCAAGACCTATCCAACGATACCTTATTTTTTCAAATCGGTCCAGGCGTTTAGGCTGTAGGCATCGATTTAAATCGATGGCTGTAGGTGGGAACATAGGAACGAACATACATACAATGTATGTCATACGTCATAGATACATACATGACGGTGAGAAACATAACCTCCTTTGGACAGTCGGGTAAAACAGAAACCTGAGCATACCAAGGTAATTCAGAAGCACGAGACGCAAAAAATATTGCTTCCGTGCGAAACACACAACTTTTCATCTCACAGAGCGAGGAAATTATTATGTTAGAATAAATACATTGGACAACTTGCTATATGAGTTTGTTTCGTCTTTGCTTTAAAATTAATTAATTTAATATATGAGTCCTTTATTTCATTTTAACACGCTTTTATTAGCTTGGCCTGTATGTATGTATGTATGTATGTATATATGTATGTATGTATGTATGTATGTACGTATGTATGTATGTATGTATGTATGTAACGGAATCTTTGAGCATAATTTTTACCAATTTCCAGAAGTCCGATTAATTTGAAACTTTGCATACGTATCAAGGACCAATGACAATGCAATAATTTGATAACAGTTTCCCATTATACCCCTACAGTGCCATTATACAGGGTGGATTTTTGAGACGGGGCAGTAAGGGCAGGTACCTTAACAGTTATAGTTACAGGAAAACGTTCTTAGGAGAACTTTCATAACTTTTTGAGATATTATTTACTGCATTCACAGATTTTGGAAAAAAATGTACGGTCAGCAAAAAAAATGCTAAAATACCAAAAAAAATTTTTTTTATTGCCAATTGATTCTCTTTCATGTAGGGATCAAAAGACTCTAAGGAGCCAACTGAGGTTTGAGTACTAAAAATGTCAGAAATTTACAAAAAAATGATAAATCGAACTAAAAAATAAAAAATAAATAACAGTTTAAAAAAACTAAAAAAACACGCTTTTATAGCTAACCGAACTAAAAAGTAGAAAATATTTTTTAATTATAAAGAGTTTAAAATTTAAGTTATTAACAGAATAATACAATTCAGAGTAAAAAAAGCGTGGGGTGCATCTCATAGATAGTTTCCAATAGAATGATTGTAACACTTAATATATTATCAAGCACCCAACGCTTTTTACTGTGAATTGTATTATTCTGTTAATAACTTAAATTTTATTATATTTTTAAACTCTTTATAATAAAAAAAATATTTTCTACTTTTTAGTTCGGTTAGCTATAAAAGCGTGTTTTTTTAGTTTTTTTAAACTGTTATTAACACTATAGGGAGCCGCGTTCAAATTCCGAAGCGCGCAAAAATGCAGATAGTTTAAAATAGTTTTTTTCAATTGTATTTTACTAATAACAGCATGCTTTCCAAGTCTGAGAGATGAAAAATATATTTATTATAATGTAAGTAAAAGCAAAATATACGCCAAACAAATAAAATATGGGAGCTCAAAACAAAGCCCATACGAAGTTTTTCAGTCGCAAATCAAGTGTCACATAGACAAAAGGAAACCTTTCCACCAGTATCTCTAGTGCATTCTCAAATCACTTTCTGCAGAATTGGAAAATGCATGTTTATTATTATTTTCGCCCGGGGACTTGAAGCTGGTGACGATGCGACATTACATTACACTCTCTACGTTATAAGAATAAAACTTGCAACTGCGAAGTTAACCTGTGGCGCTCCAAGGATTTTTCTATACCCAGACTCAGCGAAGTCTACTATATAAGCCTACCAACCTCTCAGCCTACGCAAGGCACCAGTTCTCCACCTTTCGTTAAAACCAGCATTTTCATACAGATTTCAAAGATGTTATCTAAGGGCGAGGCCCCATTGGTGCGTTGCGCTGCGTTGCGTCGTCGTTACGGACACTTTTTTATCTATCCATTGCGAAGGCTGAACTAAGACGCAGATGCGACGGCGTGTATACCCCCTTGCGTCGCGACGTCGTGCGTCGACGCAACGCAGATGTGGCATACTATGCGTCGATCCGATGCGACGACGCAACGCAACGCAGCGCAACGCACCAATGGGGCCTCGCCCTAAGCCTGCAGTTGTCCCAGGCCCTGCTCCATTCCTATATTGTGCTCACACTAGAGGTGCTGGCTGCAATATACCGGATCGACGTAAACACACTGTGAAGCGTGCGCTCCACTTTTTGGAATGAATTCATCCAGCGAGCAGAAGAAAACATGGAGATCTCACTAAGTTAGCCCTGAGAAATTACCTAATGCATACCTAAGCGCTCACAGCCTAGTTGTACTAGCCGTTCTTAATCGATTGGCAAAGTTAAGCAACAACGGCCGCGGTCAGTCCATGGATGGGTGACCGCTAGTGGCAATAATATCTGAGCGCTTCCGTGCTTCGGAAGGCACGTTAAACCGTTGGTCCCGGTTGTTGTTGATTAATAAACAATCGTTAAGCCATGTCAGAGACCCTTTGGATGGCCTAAAAACTCTGACACCAGGGGTGGCCACTACCTCATACGATTACCTACCTACCTACCTAATGCATAATATGGTTCTCGTATGGGGAGTCTGGAGGTGGTTCCTCTCACGATTTTAGTGGTTCGATAGACGTGACTTTGAGAAGACGTCAGTATAATACGTCCAATAAAATCAATAGCGCGAAAACTATCCACCAATGACGGAGTTTCTTGTTTTCTTATTGGTTTAAATTATTTTTAACAAAGCTGTCTGCGCGAGTAGATGCGTGTGCCGATTTTAGAGGATGGATTAGCTTGAAGAAATGCTTCCATGTTTTTTTCGCTCACAGAATTCATCCCATTTGGCATCGGAGTCCACCGTGCGAACTTCTCCGAAGA
The DNA here is from genome assembly GCA_949319315.1 of Zelleria hepariella. NCBI lineage: Eukaryota > Metazoa > Arthropoda > Insecta > Lepidoptera > Yponomeutidae > Zelleria > Zelleria hepariella. The sequence continues at coordinate 1,633,721 of OX439380.1, read as the reverse complement.
TCGAATGAATTTTGCTATGCATTTTGCAATTTTTGCATAGATGAAGAAGCAAACAAAGTATTCTTATCTACGTAGTATGCTGGAGTTGTTTGGCCTTCTTTCACGTCGCAGCGGATGCAGGCAGGCATGGTCTGACCTATAGTTTTATTATTTGAAAAGTATTATTAAGTTTTAAAAAAATTATCAAACATTTTATTTTCTCCATAAAGGCTGGCCAACATATTTTTTTTTCAGACCTTTATCGATATATATTTTTGCACTGCACAATGAACAAACAAAAAACAAGTACCAGCTAATCTTTAGGTATCTAAAAAGTACCTATTAATATAATACTTAAAATCAACACATACGCTGCTAAAATCATAACCCTCCTTTTTGCTTCGTGTAGTCGGGTAAAAATCATGTCTTTTTACGGCAAAATTAAATGAATAAAATTCTATATACAATTAGGAAAAGCGAGAAAAACTTCCGAAATCGTACCGTGTGCGAGTTCGTATTGTAAGCGAAAATATAAGTAAAATGTAAGAACTTGCAAATTTTAGTTAGCGTGAAAAATTGTAACAGAAACTTAATTCATGTCAACACTCTATTCAGTTACGTTACGGGCGACTTTGCAACGAATATGTAAAGGTTTACGTGGTGTTGAATGTACCTACATCATGTTCTAGGCAAGCATCCAGTTGATCCGTTTCCAAAGAAAATTTTACCAAATTAAGGTTGGACGATAGCAGCGTGGCGGGAAATTAATTTTTTTCAATTAATTAATTAAGTTTTTTTTTAATTTTTAAGCGAGACTGAGCTAGTTTTGTTCAGCGATTCTTCATAACTACTTTTTTGGGCAATGCCACTATTTTGGGCAATGCTTTGACAATTGACGACCACGAAACAAAATCGGCCTATTATGTAACAACAATTCAGCCGATTATGTGTTCTGGTCTACGAAGCAGTGGCACTGCCCAAAAAACTTGTCGTAGACCAGAACACATAATCGGCTGAATTATTGTTGTTCTTTTTTTTACAATAATGAAAAGAATACTATGTTATTGCCGCGAACGAAAGATCGCTGAACAAAAATAGCTCAGTTTAGCTACAAAATGTAAAAAACTGTGAAAATTTTGAATTTCCCGCCACGCTGCTATCTTTCAGCCTTAAATATGGCTAGGGATCGGACCAATATTCAATATCTTCATCGAGTTCCATCGAGTTTAGTTGGTCGCAATGGAACAAGGGGAAGCCTACATCTAAAACATACTTCAGGCACTTAGCGTCATCTGAGCGGTCACTTCAAGCACCTAATGTGGGTAAAGTGGACGTGTATTTGTATACTTCCTTTCCTCTGTTATTTTACTGTGTAGGTGCCAGCTATGTCTACATTGATAAAAGTATCCAATGTCTTTCCTCTAACGTTCTGTTTGTACACTTCAAGCGGTTTCTAGCAGAAAATACATAATAACGTAACAATAACAAACTGGAAGTGCTTGCTGCGTCTATTCCGTATTATATACAGGGTATTTCAGAAAGGTTCTATGGCCCAGTTTATAAAAAAAAAATGAAAGATACGTCCTTCCTTTCAAAATATTATTAATACATTTATTTCAAATTTTAAAAATTCATACATTTTGTTAGTAGTCTTACCCTATGTGTTAGTAGATGAAAGTAGTGTCTACATGGTGTTTGAGATGGGTCCTGTGAAACTGAAAGAGGGGTTTAACTCACCAATACAAGCAACTTATACTGTGGGGCCAACGATGAAATTACGAAAAAAATATCAGCTGCTCCATACATTTAGTGCAGTAGGAGTTATCGAATTTTAGTATGGAACCGTTGATATTTTTTTCGAGATATCGCACTTGGTCCCATCGTAAAAGTTGCATGAATTGGTGAGTTAATCGACCCCTTTCAGTAGGACCTATCTGAAACACCCTGTAGAGACTACTTTTGAACGGACGGACGTAACATTCAATTTCCTTTTTTCATAAACTGGGCATACACAGCGAAGAAAACAAAGAGTTGTTTATTTTATACCAGCCATTTCCTGCAACTTTGGGACAAAATTAACATAACTGATACAAACGTTTCAGGACATAATTTTCAGAAAAGCCTGTCTACTTAACTATTGTATCCAAAGACGTTTTCATCTTCTGGGGGTCTACCGGCTAAAACAAAGCCGATTACCATTGGCAAAAATCTAAGTTCGATTTATGAAAAATGAACTGGGTGGCAGTACATTTTTAAAAAATCGAACATCGATTTTCGCCGATGGTAATCGGCTTCGTCTTAGCCGGTACACCCCCAGCTGTGACTTGGCTTATCAGTCAGTGTGCAAAGTGCTGTATATTGAATCGTAGTCCAAATAACTTAACCGAACGACATTTCAGCGTAGGCAGCGCCAAAAAGGCGCGGCAAGGAAGAATTTCCACACTTCAGGTTTCACTCGGGAGCGACGCGAAGGCTATAAATTACTTTTGCATTTCACATTTTTTTTCTCCGCGACCTCGGCGTGGGTGTCGAGAAGTTTTGCTATTTTGTAGCGACCGGCCCTGGTTATATCACTTTGAGAAAATGCGCAGTTAGGTTATCGTATGCGGAAATGGCTACCCTTGAGTTCTTAAGCCACCGAAAGAGCCTCTGACATGGCTTAATGATTGTTATTAATCAACAACAACCGGGCGGGACTAACTGTTTAACGTACCTTCCGAAGCACGGAAGCGCTCAGATATGTATTATTGCCACTAGCGGTCACCCATCCATGGACTGACCGCGCCCGATGTTGCTTAACTTCGCAATCCACCTAGGCTATAAGCTGCACATCTTTCGTCCCGCACCACGCCAGTAGTTTTACCACATAGTTGTTGTTGAGACGAATTTCCTAGCCAATCTGAATACTTGACAGGGGCGCCGCCGGGCACTGGGATACCCCTTGGTAGCTCCTATTACGCGCGGAATAAGTGCGAAAATCAAACAAATAATACACTTTTTTTTTAGAGAACCGATTTCACTGGTGAAAAGTTACACTTTTATTAATCTATAAATTGCACTAATTCCGAGTGATTGGCTGCTGACCGTTGAGGAGTTCCGTTCTCCATCTCCGAAGTTCATCATCAGATCTTCACCATTTTGGGACCACGTGGGAAATATACCCTTTCAGACAAAAAAAAATCCATCAAAATCGGTTCACGTAGAAAACTGAGGTAACACACATAAAAAATACATACGGATCGAATTGAGTACGGAGGAGGAGTCCTATTTCAAGTCTGTTATAAATGTGCATCCTAGAGTGAGTCGTTGATTTCTCAAGTTCTCATATCGGACGGCAGGAAGTCTCAAGTTTTTCAAATTATCTCGTCCAAGGCAGGCATGAATCACGTTCGCCCATATTGAAATACCGCTGAAGAATACCGATGCATGAAAAGTGTTCTGAATTTTCTCTCTGCGCTAGATTTTCAGACCTAACAGTGCTATCATACTCCGTGCAATTTTAGTGGTTTTAAAGCTCAAGGTATTTTGTTGCACTGGTGATTCTGAGCCAAATAACAAAATTTCATTCCAAAACGCGCGAAAAAAAAATTCACTTCTCGATACAAATGGTGTCGATTGGCAATAGCCGTTTGTATAGGGAAGTGTTTTTTTTTTTCGCTCGTTTTGAAGTAAAATTTTGGAATTTGGCTCAGAATCACGAGTGCAACTAAATACCTTCGGCTTTAAAACCACAAAAATTCCACGGTGTATATCCATGCATAGCAGTAGGTATTATTTTTTCATCTCCCAGGCTCGGAAAGTATGCTGTTACTAGTATCATACGATGAGGCAAAAGTAATATTTGCGCGCTTCGAAATTTGAACGCGACGCCAGTTTTAAAAATAAATATGGAACTCACTTGCAAATAAGGAAACTCATTTCACTAACCTTTATGTACCTAGCTGTCTTAATTGTTATTTAGTGTTAATATAATAGAGGTTATAATAATTTCCTCGCTCTGTGAGATGAAACATTGTGTGTTACGCATATTATTTGCGTCTCGTCTCGTGCTTCTGAAAAGAAGCATTTATTTAATACCTAGAAGTAAATAACTATTTATTTTTGGTTTAATGGAAAACATCGTGTGGAAACCCAAATGGTCTGAGGCAAATACCTTTAACGCGAAAAATTACAATTGACCGTGGGCCCACTCTCTCTCTCTCTCTCGGAGAGAAGGCTTTTAGGACGTGTACCTAAATGTATACTATGCATTATCTACATTCGCGTGGAAAACAATTCCTTACTTTGCTTGCGCCCTCGGGATGGAACGTGGAAAAAATTTAATACCCAATGCAAGAGCGATAAATGTAAGAGACGTGTAAAGTAATCTTCAATTAATCACTTGTTTCAATTAATCAATGCAAAAATCGCCAATCTGCATCGAGCACGCGTGGTGATTTAGCTCAAACTCTCTCTCTGAGAGAAGGCCTTTGCCCAGCTAGTGGGACCTGTACAATTGTACAGGCTACATCAAATTTTTTTTTAATCACTTGTTATTAATATTTGGTCGATCAAATGCTGCTATTTGATGTAGGAACTGTAGGAAAGCCGAAAGCATGGGGCCAAGATGAAGTCCTCCTCAAATCTTGGGCTATGACCGCGCGTGGGGCCCCTTACCCCAAAGTGTTCCGGGGCCCCAATTGGTTGAAGACGGCCCTGTTATTTTGCCAACTTACCAGTCGGCCAAATGAGCAATCTGGTGGAAACTATTCTTGTATTTGCTCTTATGGGCCATAACATCGTTACACTCGCTGCCAGAGAAAACGGGATTGAGCTAAGGGGTTGGGAACTTGGGACATACATATTATCTTATATATTGAACGAGCGAGCGAAGTTCTCCGAGTCTACTGGAACAATCTGGCGTTTGTATGTATGTATGTATGTTTGTATGTATGTTTGTATATATGAATGTTCGTTCGACGATAACTTGAGTAAATTTAGTCGGATCGTTATGAAATTTGGTAGGCGGGTAATAGAAATTAAAAGAATTTTTAAATTCGAACATGAGCCAAATCGGTCGAGGGATTGCCGAGATATCGGGTTTTTAAGTTTATATGGGGTCGCGAGTTCACAGTTCGGGGCAAACCACTAGTTATAGCGATCCGCCCCAACTTCACACGGCTGCAAAATATAGTGTTTAGCCCAAATTTGATTTCACAGCTCAAACTGAACCCATGTATGAATATACCTATAGTGTGTAGCTATACCTTTACATTATCTGCTATCTTATGTCTGCAGTCTTATGTTACTGATGTTAATTATTATCCCACCAAAAACATTCTGTAAAAACTAGCCAGGTCTCGATGGATCTGCTTGTTTATCTCTAAAAAAGTAATGAAATCTAGACAAAGTCGTGCCAAGTCTAAGGTTCCTTACTGCGATTTCTTTATTATTATAGTTAATGTTGTGAGACTTGGCCGTTGAAGGGTACACAAGCGGTTCTGGCGACAGATTGGTGCAATGGTGTCATGGAGCACCTGGTTTTGTACCCTTGTGTACCCTTCAACAGCCAAGTCTCACAACATTAACTATAATAATAAAGAAATCGCAGTAAGGAACCTTAGACTTGGCACGACTTTGTCTAGATTTCATTACTTTTTTAGAGATAAACAAGCAGATCCATCGAGACCTGGCTAGTTTTTACAGAATGTTTTTGGTGGGATTTCACTTCTTTTTGTAGAAACGAGGGCATATTGATTAATTTTATTAGATTTTCTTATTTGATACAGTTTTTAAATTTGTTTAATATTCGAGTAGAATAAAGTTAATCGTCCGACTATTTCTTGTTGAACGAGCGAGCGAAGTCCTCCGAGTCTGCTGGAACAATCCGGCTTTTGTATGTATGTATGTATGTTTGTATGTATGAATGTTTGTTCGACGATAACTTGAGTAAATTTGGTCGGATCGTTATGAAATTTGATAGGCGGGTAAACTAAATTAAAAGAATTTTTAAATTCGAACATGAGCCAAATCGGTCGATGGGTTGCCGAGATATGGGGTTGTATAGTTTAAATGCAAAGCGCGCGCGCGCCTGCGCGAATGGCGTAAGCAAAGTTATACATCTGTAACTGGGGTCGCGAGTTCATAGTTCGGAGCGAACCACTAGTGGGACGCTATAGGCTAGATTAAATGAAGATGTGTCCCACTACGCTGGATTTTTGCAATGACAGTCGATTTTTTTATGTACCAATAGTAGAAGGGGCATTACCATAATATCTCTAATAAAGCTGATACCAGCTGAGGGTTCTTCATTAGATACTTCAGACCTTAGATTTTTGACATCAAATAAAGCGGCCCACCAAGTTGAATATTTTTTGTATGGGCGGTATATGTCGATCTATAATAGTTTGGTTGGGCTCTTGTGTTTTCTAATCAGGGTCACCAGGTACTCCAGATCTTCGATTATCCTAGTTTGTGTAGTTGTCCCTTTATGTGCCCATTAAACCCTAACTCTGTACCAAATTTCAGCTCTCTGAGTTTATGGGAAGTATTAGTTCTATTAGGGCTCTTGTGTTTTCTAATCAGGGTCACCAGGTACTCCAGATCTTCGATTATCCTAGTTTTTATAGTTGTCCCTTTATGTGCCCATTAAACTCTAACTCTGTACCAAATTTCAGCTCTCTGAGTTTATGGGAAGTACTAGTTCTATTAGGGCTCTTGTGTTTTCTAATCAGGGTCACCAGGTACTCCAGATCCTCGATTATCCTAGTTTTTATAGTTTTCCCTTTATGTGCCCATTAAACCCTAACTCTGTACCAAATTTCAGCTCTCTGAGTTTATGGGAAGTACTAGTTCTATTAGGGCTCTTGTGTTTTCTAATCAGGGTCACCAGGTACTCCAGATCTTCGATTATCCTAGTTTTTATAGTTTTCCCTTTATGTGGCCATTCAACCCTAACTCTGTACCAAATTTCAGCTCTCTGAGTTTATGGGAAGTACTAGTTCTATTAGGGCTCTTGTGTTTTCTAATCAGGGTCACCAGGTACTCCAGATCTTCGATTATCCTAGTTTTTATAGTTGTCCCTATATGTGCCCATTAAACCCTAACTCTGTACCAAATTTCAGCTCTCTGAGTTTATGGGAAGTACTATTTCTATTAGGGCTCTTGTGTTTTCTAATCAGGGTCACCAGGTACTCCAGATCTTCGATTATCCTAGTTTTTATAGTTTTCCCTTTATGTGCCCATTAAACCCTAACTCTGGACCAAATTTCAGCTCTCTGAGTTTATGGGAAGTACTAGTTCTATTAGGGCTCTTGTGTTTTCTAATCAGGGTCACCAGGTACTCCAGATCTTCGATTATCCTAGTTTTTATAGTTTTCCCTTTATGTGGCCATTCAACCCTAACTCTGTACCAAATTTCAGCTCTCTGAGTTTATGGGAAGTACTAGTTCTATTATGATGATCATGAGTGAGTGAGTGAGTGAGTGTGTGTCATAAATGCGAAACTTTGCTTTCGCTTAACTTCGGAACTAAATGACCTACAGACTTGAAATTTTGGATTTTAAGTATGTGATTATAGCTTACTAGATGACGAAAATTTCTGCGTTCTGGTCTTATCCAAAGGTTCTCAAATAGGGGCCTGAAAATGCGGCGAAATGGTTCCACTAAAGGATGGTACGGCAGTGTTTGCTTCGCGCTCGACCTGGCGGGGGCACTGCCGTGCCCCCAGATTTGTGAATTCGCTGAGAGATTAAAGTTTTTTTTTTTTTTATGTAGCCTGTATTGTGTCCCACTGCTGGGCAAAGGCCTCCCCTTGTGTCCTCCACACTTTTCTATCTGGGGCCACCTCTTGCCACGGGTTTCGAGATCGTCCCGCCATCTCCGCCTTGGCCTGCCACGGCGCCGGTGTCCATTTTGAGGCAACCAGTCAGTGGCGATTTTCGCCCATCTGTCTGGACCCATGCGGCTTATGTGACCAGCCCAGTTCCACTTTAGCTTGGCAGTCGCAACTCCAACATCGGCGATTTTGGTTTTCGAGCGCAACGTGGTGTTTCGGATGCGGTCAATCCGTTTAAAACCCAATAAGCTGCGCTCCATCGCACGTTGGCAAACCTTGAGTTTGGACTTTTGAATTTCAGTCAAAGACCAGGTTTGAGCACCGTAGGTTAGGATAGGCAGGATGCACATGTCGACGAGTTTACGCTTCAGGGCAAGTGGAAGATTGCCCTTCATTAGCTCTTTCATGGACCAGTAGCTCGAGTAAAAGTAACGAGCTTTTCGAAAAGTAGCGGAACAAAATTGTTGGAAATCACATGTAGAAGTTGACGTATTTCAAGAATAAAGATATTTAAAAATTGCCTTGGGGGTCTTCCGGCTAAAAAGAAGCCGATTACCATTGGAAAAAATCGAAGTTCGATTTATGAAAAATTTACTGGATGGCACTAAAATAAACTTGGGTGGCCGTATTTTTTTCAAAAATCGAACTTCGATTTTCGCTAATGGTAATCGCCCTGTATATTTTGTAGTAAATGATTTACGATTTACCAGAAAACAGAGAAAAGTATAGTGGTACATTTTCAATAGTGAGTAGAATAATATATTTTTTTCTGTGTATCTATCCACTTTTCTTGTCCGCTATTGTCCGTTGTTAACACGTGTATGAAACCACTCGTATCGGTCTGACAGAATATGAGGGAGTACACTTCGTGGAAGGAAAGGGATTGTTTCGGATACTTTTTTCCTTCTCAATGCAAGGGTGGCCTTAATAGTGGTCAGCTCACGCTCGAGCTCAAGTAGGTGATCTCAGAAGTGTCAACTGTCAGCTATACAAGCTCGAGCTTGAGAGAGTATTATTAATGAATCCTTACTTACGGCTGTATACGACTGTTAAAGCACTGTGTAAGTTTTCATAGAAACGAAGTTGTTGTTATGACAACTGTATGTCAAATAAGGCATTATTTGTAGCATTTTCCTTATTCGTCGCTTTTTTAATGTATAGGCCTATGTATAGTATAATGGCGTATGCAGTGCCGGATTTCAGAGCCTTCAATGCCCTAAGAAATGTAAACCTATGTTGCTATCATACCTACTCGTCAATTTAAAGTTGTACTTCTATCCGAAAATGTACCTGTTCTTTTCTCAAAAATATAGAAAAGCCCCCCTAGATCCGAGGATGAGAGATCTTAGAACTGGGGGGGGGATTTTTAGCTAGTTCAATACGAGATTTGCTGGTCAGGGTCCGAGGGCCCTCTGAGTTTCGGGGCGGTATGTTATGGGTACGAGCATAACCCGTGGGGGTCCTATGTCTCGGGGGGCCCTGTGCAAGTATCCAGAGTGCTAAATGGTAAATACAGCACTGGTTGCCTTGTCATTTCCTTATTGCCACATGATACGGCTTTATCTAGATCGGTACGAAGGCTTTGGGGAGTGTTTTGGCAGACTACTTAACCTATTTATTAAAGAAACTTACAGAGCAACAAAATATAAGTCGACCGATATAACTAGGCAATAAAACAATGCCATATTCTTCAATTATTTTTCTAACCAAAAGTACCTACCTATAACAAAAATATAAAGACCGAGAAAAGGTAATACATACAGGGCAATTTGAAAATAGCTTTATTCCTCTGTGATTTCCAACTACTTTAGTTCCACGACTTTGGAGAAAGCGATTTTTTTTTTTTTTTCCATACATATAAAAAACTAATTTTACAGATTTTGTATTTTCTGGCGCAGAGTAACAAATAGGAGAGGCTGGAAAGGTGGTAGAGAGTGAAGGGGTTTGAAAACGCGCTTACAAGCAGGGCCCTTAGCCTGTAACGCAATGGTGCCAAAATGGGCTCCCGGTTACGGTTTCAATTACGATTTATTAATGCTGTCGGTCCAGTGTCGGTCCTTTTAAGTTTTTGTAGTACAGCAAAGAATATTATGAGCCTAATTCTAGAGGATTAGTTCGCTGGTTGTAGGGGAACAACGTAAAAATCCCAGATTTGTCCTTCTACCTGGGACGCCATTGATACGCCATTGTGTTACAGGCTAAGGCCCCTGCGCTGAAATAGTAGAAATGCTTTTTTAAAGATTAAGAAACGTTCAATAAATAGAGAGTATCGAGCTTTTCGAAAATTTGTATCACAAAAGTTGTTGGAAATCACATTTATAAGTAGAAGTGTTCAGGAAAAAGGCTAGGTATTTAAAAATTGCCCTATATAAGGTAGCGAAGAGTGGTTTGCAACTGTCTCTTGTATTTGTACCGCAATAACTTACTATCCTGTTTGCTAAGTCCGTCAAGGGTTTCGCCACGTTGTATTCCTTCACCTTTGGCGAGAGGTATCGCTACTACAAACACAAATTAACGCCGAAGAAAACGTGTCGTGCGTGACAAAAGGACATTAGCAATTTGGCACTGTGGCAGCCATATTCCCTGGCGAAATCACAATATTGTATCTAAGCCATAAAGTCTAGAGTCCCCGATATAATGACAGACTTTACGATGTGGCTCTTAACTACCTACCGACACAGTTACAGTACACTCGCCGTTACAAACAAATAATAGTTGGTTTAGGGCGCGAGCCATACAGAAATTATCAATTTCCATTCAACAACATTCGTCGAACAACTCATAAACTACGAAATTTTTAAGAAAACGTCAGCAGTTACGTAGTAAAGTTCGGTTCCTACTCTACTGCAACAAAAGTATGAAGCAGCAGATTTTTCCTGAAACAAGTCAACTTCTAAATGTGATTTCCAGCAACTTTTGTTCTACGACTTTTCGAAAAGCTCTATAGATTTTATTTATTGAGCTTATTTTTTTTTAAGGGTGCATGTTACCATTTCTACGCTGCTTGCGCAGCGCGCTTTCGTGCCCTCCGCTCTTTACCACCTCTAATGGGCATCGTCACATCCTATTTTTTATTCTATAAATCGAAAATATAGACAAATATAAGAAACTAATTTGAATATTTTCTTATGTAAATATTTTTTTATTAATTATTTAAATTTTCTAAATGTTTTGTATATGACGTCACCAATGGCATTATGTACTAAGTTCATTGCATTCATTCATGCTTTTAAAAAATAAAAATATGTTGACGTTTGACAAACGTCAGTGTCAAGTCAACCAGAAGGTTATTTTCTCAGTTATTTGACACTTTTGACAGTTGTTGTTGACGAATGTATTTTTTAAATACCTATTTGTAGGCAATGGAACTACCGCATTAGAGGCTATGATGACGTCATCGAAAGAAAAATGAAGTAAAAATTTTTGGCGATAAATATTAATAATCCGTTTTAATTTTACTTATTTAAACCCCTAATAGTAATCAGTATCCCTATACCTCGAAAAGGTTTTCAATTTACGACAATCGATGCCTCACTGATCAATGCCCATTGTTACTCTGCGCCAAAAAAAATAATCACATTTAGAATTTGGGGTGTTCAAGGAAAAATGCTATTTAAAAATTTCCCTGTAAGTATATGTAACTACATGGAATAAAACTGTCTTACTGACGGACAACACAAAGCCGAAACCAAGCTCTGATTACCAAGTACTATGATTAACTTTTCAATAACTCTAAACCACTATAGAATCCGCTATAGTAACGCCGTGTATATTATGGGCCTTGAGTCAGCTATCACCCTCTTTTGTCACTGACAGTACACACGTGTAATAATAATGGTTTCGCTTGATGGGTAATCTAATGGAAGCAGTAAGTGGTAGGTATGTTAGCAAACGTTAGTATGCCACGATCGTTAGCCTATGGGTGACTTTGATGTATTTTTGCACCCGTTATAAGCCGGGGAGGGTATCTAGATTCTCTCCATACAAAAGTAGTTCCCAATTTCCTCCCTGGATAATGGCAATAGAGCGAACATTTTTGGTGTGCTGGGACATCTCCACCCCCAACATGTCGGACTGTTTAGATTTTTTCGATAATAATTTATGGTTAACAGGAGATAGGAACTTCGGATAATTAAAAAAAATGCGTATTTAAAAGCGGCGGCCGACTGGAAACTTTAAGTTTGACGGTGTTGGCAAAACCTAACGTTTCCTTAAGGGTGGACGATACGTGGCGGGAAATTCAAAATTTTCACAGTTTTTTACATTTTGTAGCTAAACTGAGCTATTTTTGTTCAGCGATTTTTCGTTCGCGGCAGTAACATAGTATTATTTTCATTACTGTAAACAACAGAACAACAATAATTCAGCCGATTATGTGTTCTGGTCTACGAAGCAGTGGCACTGCCCAAAAAACTTGAAAAATCTTCCAGCCTTAAGTTTGACGTTGTTGGTAAAACCTAACGTTTCTTGAATGTATTATTATTTTGCTATCTCCATTAGTTTCTTATCTCATCTGCGGCCTCTATCTCAAAGGAGAGTTCAGCCTAACTGTCCTGTTACATCCGCCTAAGTAGTCGAACTTAGTGCGAAGTTCAGCCGAAACCAGTTTCATATTTTCCCCGGAATGCCCAAAGTTAGGCACTTCCCGGAATGCCCGCAATTGTGAGCTCGCTACGACATAGCTAAAGGAAACGAGTAAATGAACTAGCACCATAGCAACGAATATAATATTATTGGCGGTGTGTGTAACCCAATGACTTTCCACCATGTTACCCAACAGATGCAAACAATGGCGAGAATTGTTTCTTGTCTAAAGTTGCTTTAAAGTCTCTATGGTGTTCCACTCCTAGTAAAAGGTCTCTCCTTTCATTTTCCCTCTAGTCCCATCTTTTTGTTTTTTGTGGTTTCGCACCTCAAAAGGAAAAAAAGGAAACTATTATTTTCTTTAAATTTTCTTTGGATCTTGTATGAGCTAACGTACATCGGTTTTAGGTCGCCGTATTGCTGACATTGCCTCTGCAATGTTCGGTTCACGCGTACAATTATCTACTAGTCGGCTGCAGCCACTCGCCTAAACAACACAATACAGCAATCATGTAAATATTTTATCAGTATTAATCTTTAATTCTTTATCCATCAAAGAGAAATCAACGTCATCAAGCAGTATCAAGAACAATCTTTCCATCACCGTCTTCTATCAGCACTGAGCGACAGAGCGAGAGTAGCACACGCTCTCCTCTGGTCGTTCAGATCTCTATTCTAAACTTTCTATTAAATAATTTCAGTTCTATTATTCTAGTTTGTATGTCAAAGATGAATGTTTAGTTAATTTGAGGCTTCTTCTTTCTTTTTCCACCTTTCTTACTCCTATTCACCTACCTTCCTTCATCACTCCAGCAGTTGGGAAGGCCAACTCAACCATACACAGTACAAATAGCCAAAAACATTATTTGAATTTAATTCTAATTTGAAAGTTACGTTAAGTCGAAATAGGTAGGTCTCACAATTAGCGCCGCCAATGAAAAAAAAATCACATCAATATAATCATCAATATTTAAGCCTTGCGTTGAGAAATCGCAAGAGCGTTTTTTGCTACAAAAAGCTTCCAAAAAAAATTATGATTTTTTTTTCATTGGCGACGCTAGTTGTGCGTCGTATTTCATCTTAAGTAAGTCTCGCACGAGTGTCTAGTCAAACTACTAGTTCCTTTTACTAGGCTACGAATCCTACGACGGTGTAACTATAACGTGGATACGACCTTATGGCGGGTAGAGCACGAGTTTCCTTATGGTTTGTTGCCTTCTTGTGTAGATTTAATTAGGAACTAGTTGCTTATTAAATTTTGATCGGTTAGAACTTGTTCGTTAGTTTGTGCGCATCTCAGTTACAGTTTGTCAGTTGGATGACAATTTTGACTTCTAGTTGTTTTAATCATTCTCCAAACCTTTTTCCTAAAGATCCATAAAATTTATTTTAATAAAGCACTAGAATATTCGATGCCTACCTAGTATCCTACTTATATTATAAAGGCGAAAGTTTGTGAGTGAGTGAGTGAGTGAGTGAGTGTGTTTGTTACCTTATAACGCTGAATCCGCTGGACGGATTTGGATGAAATTTGGAATGCAGATAGCTGAGACATCAGAATAACATATAGGCTACACATTATCACGCTTTGACCCTTAGGAGCAAAGCAAATACACAAAGATTATCGTATAGTGGCTATTTGTATAAAAGTGAACGACAAAACCATTTACCATAGACCCTCTGTCATTACGTAGCGTTGAGCTATTTACTTTCCTAAATCCATCGAAAACTGAATAACGGTGAATTTTGATCTACCAAAAAGTCCGAAATGTGCCGTAACTATGCATTACAATCCAACGATAGATAACAATGAAGAAGTTGTTTTTAATTATTGCTGTCATCCGTCACTGTCACAAAAATGGTATCAAGAAAGCAATACAGCAGAAATCAACATTGTGTAATTATAAAAAAACAGGCAAAACAATTTTTTTTCAGTGTTAGCTACTTACAATCTGAAAGAGCCAATAAATAAATCCTTACTTTAAAAAGTTTGCATCCAGCAGTGTTTATCAAAGATCTTTACAAAGTTGCGGTCTGACGTCCGTCCTGAGATCTCTTGGCCAGACGAGATGGAATGCTGATTGCTGCATTGCTGATTGCTGCTTATTCAGAGAAAAATAAGGATGCACCAGACCTCGAAGAAAACTAAAGATACGATGTTCTGACCAAAAAAAGCCGATGTGTGTACTGTGCAAGTATGAAAAACATTGTAGAGTCTTGAGCGACCAAACGCGCATAAAATCAGCCAGTGATGGTGTAACATGAGCAACATGACCGCTTTATTTCCACTAAGTACCTATTGAGTACCTAGAAGGACTAGACAGGGGCACTTTTACATAATATTATAGTCGCCTATTCATTGTTGACAACTCTGATAGGCTTTCCACATACTTCAGAAGTTCAGACTGACGAGAAGATTGGAGCATGTGAAAATCTCCGAACCGCCTGCGTGGTGGTGTTGCCCGCATGAAAGATAATTATGTGAGGAATAGAGCCAGAAGAGCTGTTTCGTGCCAATCCAATCTTAAGCTGTACCGACAAGGCCGCATCGTCATAACTGTCCTGATGCTCCACAGTGCAGCTGATAGGATCTCTTGGAGGCGAGACGGCAAAGTGTGACGCTTTCAACACGAAAGAAGAATAAGACCGACGACTTAAAACCGTTGTTTCAGACTATGGTATCGTAGACGCTAACAAGACGCGTTTGGTGTTTCAGAAGGGCAGCTCATAGAAAAACAATAACTATTCAATGTGATAGACATAATATGGATAAGTTTTTCTGATATTATGATCGTTGTCTTTGATATAGCATGATGCAAAATAAAATATATAAAAAAACTACACGAATTTTCATATAGTTTTCTGTGTTAAGTAACTTCGTGCCTGTAATACGAGTAGGTAACGCTAACTAGCTCTGTTGGATATCTTTTACAGTTTTATAGAATGCCAGTCAGATGTTGAGACTTGTGACGTACCTACTGCATCGAATGCTGAATGCTGATTATATTCATTCACACAACTGTGCAAGCAAACGAGATGTACTTGGGTTTCAAAGTACGCATTAGGAGTCTCTAACATCGGAAGAGGCAGTGTCCATATAGGCCACAAAGGTACGAAGACTTGAGGCGAGACCAACTACAGACAACTACAACAGAGACAACCCAGACTGAAAGTTTGCAGAAAGCAGTAGCAGATTACTCTAACATCGGGAGAGGCAGTGTCCATATAGGCCACAAAGGTACGAAGACTTGAGGCGAGACCAACTACAAACAACTACAACAGAGACAACCCAGACTGAAAGTTTGCAGAAAGCAGTAGCAGATTAGCGGACTCAAAATAAGAGTCGAAATATTCGAGTGTGTCTTCAAATGTAGGTACCTAACCCACGTTCAATCAGTTAGATGCCGATAACAGTAGGTATCTGCATCTTTACTCCGTTGAGTTTGGAAGAAGCAGATAATAACGCATGGTCCACAGGAGCGAAGTCTGATAGCGCTGGGGGTCGGTTATAAGTACATTTAATACTATCTAGGTGGTAAAAAATGCTAGGTACAAATTGCTAAATCACCACAAACTTTTATCCTTTTTCTTTTATCCACGTGAATGAAGTCGTGGGCACTAGCTATACATTGCTAAGTAGCTTTTCCCCTGACTGACTTCGATGGCGGGGGAAAAATAGAGCTGCAACTGTTAATCTTAGTCAGCGCGGACGAAGTCGCGGGCAAAAGCTAGTACCAAATATATGAAGAACTGAAACGGTTTTCCAGTGTAATTTTCAAACAGCACAAAAGTTGTTGGAAATCACATTTTAAAGTTGACGTGTTTTAGGAAAAAATGCTATTAAAAATTGCCATGAGACAACATTTATAGGAAATGGGTGAAATGTCCACTCGGATCCTATAGTCATTTTTTGTCGAGCCTTTTAAAGGTAAGTAGCGAGATTTTTCCAGGTGTTTTCTCAAATGGAATATTTTGTATTAGTGCCATCATTGGACGCAGTATAAAATAATCATGTAAAATAATCCAAAAGGCAGGTTTTAGTAAGTGTTTATTTTTTGTTCGGTGTCCGTTAAAATAGCGATATAAAACAAATATCCCATGTTTCTTTAACCATTGTGGAGTGTATGGTACGGGGGGCACTCTCTGTCGCTTGTTTTATTCATCCAAGCTTTATTTCATGCGAGCAGGCGTGTTTCAAAGTATTACATGGCATGTATTAGCGGGTTTCGAAACGCGACAACGGCGTAGCTTTTAGCATGAGTCTGCCAGGGACGGGGCCAGGAAATGGGCGGGAATTTTCAAGATGACATTCATTACATTCTTCTTCTTAGCATAAAACAAAAGAAAGATGTAGCCAAGCAAAGGCTTTCTCTCTGAGAGAAAAGTCACCTCACACGTGCCCCCTGGGGGTCGTCAATTTTTGTGTCTCAACAAATAAATACTTACATTCGATTTGATTTGATTTGAGATACAAGAACTGGTCCTGGTCTTATTATATGCTACTGGTCTTATTTCATGCGCGTTCTCGTTCCAGTGGCCTGCCTGTAATTCGCGCAGGTCCTTGCAGACTTCATCCGTCAGTTTACGTCCATCATGCTAGACTTGCTTTTCCTCAATCTTAACATGAACAAAAGCCAATTATTCAAATTCACCGCCCTTCTCTCGCAGAACCGGCTAAGCCAGTCCATTCTTGTGGCCGTCCTCGCGAAAAAAAAGCGTCGGCGTAAATATTTAGTTATCTCTTTCCCATTTTTGCGCGGGAAAAGTTATACAAGCGTCGGATTTTCGGAGAGAGGGATATTAAAAATTCCCAAGTTTAATGGTTGGCGATACAGGCGTAGGGTTAAAGGTTAGACGAGGAAGACATGCGAAGAGTCCTTTTGAAGGGGAACAAAATGGCGCCTGACGCAAAATAGACGCATGTAGAGACGTCGAGTTGCGGAAAACAGCCTGTTTTACCAGTAACATGAGAAAAAGGAAGATTTAACCACAGTAGTTGTTGTCTCCATAGAAATGAACGAAACGCGTGCCTACCTCATCACCTTTCTTCATCATCAGCCCGCCTGTGCCCATATTTGGGTATAGGCCTATTTACCCTCACGCTCCCTTGCCATCCACATCCACGGACCCTCCGTCGTAATGACGATATCGTCCAACCATCTTGCTGCTGATCTTCCAACTGACCGCCCTCCATTTCTCGGCCGCCACTGTGTCACTGTCACTCCTACGCGCCTCAAATCTAGGTACATCTCGGAATACAGGGTGCTAACTCTCGGGAATCTCGCATTCGACACATCTCGAAAGAAAAATCGCATGTCATTTCGATCTCGACTGCTCCCGACCACTCGAGTCATGTCGAGCGAAAAAGGCAAACATCTCGCAGAAATCTCGTGCCTTATGTCGAGGGTGATTTCATGAGAATAGATGTGACATTTGCCGCAAAATGAGACTTTTCCTTCGAGATGTGTCGAATGCAAGATTCCCGAGACTGAGTATGTCAGGGCTGGCTGGAAGAATTTCTTTAGAAATAAGTCCGCCCTTGTACGGTCGGCCACAATCTCAGATACCCCATGGCAGCTCTTATCGCGCGCGGCATAAGGGCGCCAATCGAACAAAAAGGGGTATCTGAGACTGTGGCCGACTGTACACGTTCTCTTACTCTCATGTTTTTTAAGTTTATTTTTATTTTTGTGAGCAATAAAGTGTAACATAACATAACATTTGTGTAAGTCGTTGGTGCGCGTTTTCTGACCGAGAGCGGCCAGGAGCGACTCAGGGCGGGAGTCCGCTCACTCGACTGAAGCTCGTAAGCCGTTTTGAATCACGTTGGCTCGAATGAACGAAAGGTCGAAACACGCAAGGTCGAATCAACGTTAGCTACGAATTCGAAGGAGGAATTTATTTCAAGGGCACTGCCGTCTATATTCCTATATTGAACGAGCGTTTCCACTTGCTCCTACTCGGTTGTCCTACTGGTAGAAGCACGAGGACTAATAATATGTCTAATAATATTATTGCACAAAACAATCCGTCTCGAGTTGGTTAGCTGGGCCCTTAGCCTGTAACACAATGGTGCCAAAATGGGCTTCCGGTTGACGATTTTAATTACGATTTACTGATGCTGTCAGTCCAGTGTCGGTCCTTTTAATGGTATTGTACTACAGCAAAGAATATTATGAGTCTAATCCTAGAGGATTAGTTCGCTGGTTGTAGGAGAACAACGAAAAAATCCCGGTTTTGTCCTTCTACCTAGTACGCCATTGATACGCCATTGTGTTACAGGCTAAGGCCCCTGGATGGAAGGCGCAACCTCGAGACGGGTTGGTGTCTCGTCGCGCGTGTGTCGTGTATGTGGCGGTGGCGGCCCTCCCGGGCGCCCTGGACTTTTGACTATGACTTTGAATATCATTTCGAAGAAACGGGGATATAAACATTATCCATGATAGATAGATAGAATGGAACAGCTTCTCGCCTACTTTTAGCCCACACCCTGTATTTATTCGCAGGGGTACACAACCTTTGTACCCGCGTCAAGGCGCAGGCCGCAGGCTCCCGCCACAATAAGGTCGGCAAACAATGACGTCGGCGATTTATCATAGGAAATTTGACGCGGCGTCAACAGAATGTATGAAAGAATTAATGGCGGCTAATCTTGCTGAGGCGGTTTTTAGGGCATCCTGGGGTCAAAACAGAACCATTGGAAGATCTTTTTTATATCGATTTAACGGTTTCACTTTCTTTTATTTTGTCGTAATAGCCGACATGTTTCGACTTCGTCCGGAAGTCTTAGTCATGGAGGAGGGATGGACGACGCGTTCATCCGCTCACTGCGGGCTCGTTGACGTAAGTAAGTAAGTGAAACCGTTAAATCGATATAAAAATGTGCAGTGCTTACGAAACTTTAAGTTTTAAAACATTGGAAGATCCTTAGCGGTCCGTCCATCCAGATCCTTTATTCTGAAAATACTCAGGCTACATGAAACCGTTTACGAAGTACAAACTGTGCTTTGCAGTAGAATTTTTCGAAAATTATAATAATGCAAGGTCTACGCATCGGCGTGATCGTTCATGCATTAAATATTCATTTTGGCGTTCCTTCGATGCGAACATTTTACAAGATTAATCTAAGAACATCAATGCACTTAGTTAGATGAAATACTTGCTCTGGGTATAAAATTGGGAAGGAGACACTGGAAGGAAACGATCGTTCAAAATGTTTGAAACATTGTCAGCTACTTTATTTGATTGATTCCTTAAGGTCCACTTGCGTCACCCAGAGTTAGCGAGTTAACTCTGAGTTAACGTCAAAATTTGTATGGAAATGTCAAGTTAACTCGGAGTTAGTTTGCTAACCCTGAGTGACGCAAGTCCGCCTAGGTCAACCAGGGTTAGCCGGTTAACCCTGAGTTAACGTCAATAATTGTATGACAACGTCAAATTAACTCAGACTTAGTTAGCTAACCCTGACTGACGCAAGTCCGCCAGCTTAAAACAAAAACGAAAGCTAAGCAATTTAACACTGTTTTATTTGTAATACGAGACAAAGTTCTGCGTGAATTTACGATACTTTAATACCCTAAAATACTAGGTATAAGCCGTGTCAATTGAGAAACGATATGAAAATGGCGGCGGGTACCTATGGTAAGGTCGGGAAAAGAGGTTACGAAAATACGATTTCGGTTCATACCTAAAACTTTCTTACATTTTTTGTTAGAAAATATTGTTTTACGACGCTTTCTTTATTGTTTAGGTAATTGTTCTACGTGGGATTTGTGATTAAACAACAATCTTTATGAAAATAAGATCAAAAGTATTGAAACGTAGTAAATAATACAAACCTCAACAAATAACAAACAAGTAAACTACAATAATGCAATAACTCGACAAACATTTAAAAAACACTAAGAGGCGAACGTATTTTGGCGTGTTTTATTAGCCCAGCGTAGGTGACTAATCAAGACTGCCTAAAATGACTTTGCTAACGTTACGTGTGAGTATAGACGGAGATATGATACAAGCGAGAGGGCGCGTGAGTGTCCGCCATTTATAATATATCGTTTCTCTATTGACACGGGTTATTTTATTAAACTTAGCTATCAAAAATCTTCTAAAACATTACAGTACATTCTTTGTAAAAAAATTACTGTGCGAAATTGCGTCGACTTTCCGCAAAAGTGTATTTCTGGCAACACCGTTGCGGAAAAACAATAAAAGCCGCAAACAGATGTTCCCCGTCCGCGTCCCACTCCCATTTCGTCACGCAGCCCCGCAGCGTGCTAGAGCCCTAAATCTGTGGCAAGCCGGAAGTGTGCCGTGTGAAAATGTAAACCGCACGCCCGTGATTAAAATGCAAAGGGGAGTGCTCAGAGCAATTGGGGCCAATGTGGAAACCGCAGAGGTTTGACATCTATCCTATTTCAAGAAAGAGACACGATTTCCCGCTTTCATTACGTCGGGGTCACCACTGTTGAGACTTGGGAGACTGTAGCTTTAGGTATAAATAAAACTCTAACTAAGCGAGAAGTAATGAACGAATTTATTTACAAAAGTCCCTATTATTATACAAAAAGTAACATCGCACTTAGTACTACGAGCGCAAGCATATTGAAATGAACCAATCCGGTTAGCGCTATGACGTAGGCATAGTCATTGGTGTATTTGGTATAGCGTTGAAGCTCGCGCGGTGAGGTAGGCAGTTGGACTAAAGTCTGTGTGCTACATGTTTGTCTCGCTCTCTCCCCCTCTCTCTCTCTTTCTTTTAGAAAGCTTGAGAACAGGTAGAAGGTTCAAAACCAATTAGCAGGTCATAAATTTGCCAGAAGGTAAATAACTAAAGGCAGCTGCTCTATGGGTATCCAATATGCTAGTAGTTAACCGCACGCTCGTGATTAAAATGCAAAAGGGATTGCTCAGAGGCAACGTGAAAACCATAGAGGATTGTCATATGATGTCCGTGAAAGTTTCCGTGAGAGAAAGGTTCAGACTATTTCCTTCACATGATGTCTGTGAAACTTTTTGAGACACAGAATGAGGCTTAGATAATTGCCTTCACATGACGTCTGTGCAACTTTTTGAAAGAGTTTTGTGTTTTGCCTTAATATGACATCTATGAAACTTTTTGAGAGAGAGAGAGAGAGAAGATAGAGAGCCCTAAATCTGTGGCAAGCCGGAAATGTGCCGTGTGAAAATATAAATCGCACGCTTGTGATTAAAATGCAAAGGGGAGTGCTCAGAGCAATTGGGGCCAATGTGGAAACCGCAGAGGTTTGACATCTATCCTATTTCAAGAAAGAGACACGATTTCCCGCTTTCATTATGTTTGTCTCGCTCTCTCCCCCTCTCTCTCTTTCTTTCAGAAAGCTTGAGAACCGGTAGAAGGTTCAAAACCAATTAGTAGGTCATTTGCCAGAAGGTAAATAACTAAAGGCAGCTGCTTTATTGGTATCCAATATGCTCGTAGTTAACCGCACGCTCGTGATTAAAATGCAAAGGGAATTGCTCAGAGACAACGTGAAAATCATAGAGCAGCTGCCATCATAGAGGATTGCCTTCATATGATGTCTGTGAAAGTTTCCGAGTGAGAGAGATTAATTAAGAATATTGCCTTCACGTATTTACGCCTTCTGTGAAACTTTTTAAGACCAATAATGGTATTTAGATGCCTTCATATTACGTCTGTGCAACTTTTTGAGAGAGATCTGTGTTTTTTTTTTTGAGACAGAACGTTAAGCTTGAATGAAACTTTTAGAGAGAGGGAGTTAGAGAGCCCTAAATCTGTGGCAAGCTGGAAGTGTGTCGTGTGAAAGACACCACACACACAACACCGTTGCGGAAAAACAATAAAAGCCGCAAACAGATGTTCCCTGTCCGCGTCCCACTCCCATTTCGTCACGCAGCCCCACAGTGTGCTAGAGCCCTAAATCTGTGGCAAGCCGGAAGTGTGCCGTGTGAAAATGTAAACCACACGCCCGTGATTAAAATGCAAAAGGGAGTGCTCAGAGACAACGCGAAAACCATAGAGGATTGCCTTCATATGATATCTGTGAAAGTTTACGAGAGAGAGAGGTTCAGACTATTGCCTTCACGTACAACGTCTGTGACACAGAATGTTGTTTATATACCTTCATATTACTTCTGTGCAACTTTTTGAGAGAGGTCTGTGTTTTTTTTTTTAGACTGACCATTAGGTTAAGATGATGACGAGCGAGACGACATTATAATTACGCGGGTGTGACAGAGACGCCTGTAAACAGTTCCGATGACCGAAATTTTCTCTGCTCGGCGTCTGGACTTTAGCTACTCGTATTTACATCTTGAAATCCTTGTATGTTGGTCTATTTGGTTTTGGGTTTCCCCGTACACCAAAGTATGATTTGATTTGCTTAATTGATAAATGATAGAGCTCGATAGACACTTGATATAGTTTATTTGTTTGATAGTACACGATACATTGATTTATATTCAGCCAATATGCTAATTAATACGCGTTGGGTGTGCACTGAAGTTAGGTAAATGAAGCTAAACATAGCGGTCGCCCAAAGTGCTGACGCCGCGGATTGTATCTACTTATACGGTGATCCCGTACATGCTCTGCCTTCTGTTGTACTTGGTATTTGTTCCAAGAGGTGGTTTAATAACGGTAATGAGTGACTTGTGAGGCTGTTTAGTATGAAGTGCTTTTTGATTTGTTTGCGTGCAGTGTTAAACCTCATCGTCGCGTCGACAAAAGTTGTTGGAAATCACATTTTAAAGTTGACGTGTTTCAGGAAAAAAGCAATTTGAAAACTGCCCTGTATAATTTTGGTACGAATTTCCGTCGCGTAATTTCGGTGGCGTATTATCCGCATAGTGTGGTTAGACACTTTAGGGTGGTATTCTAGAACGCTACTTAAGGTTGGACGATAGCAACGTGGCAGTGGCAGTGGCACTGCCCAAAAAACTTGTCGTAGACCATAACACATAATCGGCTGAATTATTGTTATTCTGTTGTTTACAATAATGAAAAGAATACTATGTTATTGCCGCGAACGAAAAATCGCTGAACAAAAATAGCTCAGTTTAGCTACAAAATGTAAAAAACAGGGAAAATTTTGAATTTCCCGCCACGTTGCTATGCTATAAACTTAGTTTAAACAGAATTCAGACTGTCGATAAAGCAGTGCATGTTTTGATATAAAGGCAGGGATATTCAAATCTAAACATGCACTGTTTTATCGACAGTCGATACTACTAAACTCTACTAGTTTAAACAGAGTTCAAGGAGTTTTCTAGTTTGAACTGAGTTTAAACAGAGTTTAAGTAGCGTTTTAGTTTGAATTGAGTTTAAGTAGCGTTCTAGAATACCACCCTTAATGTCTAACCACACTATGCGGATAATACGGTACCGAAATTACGCGATGGAAATTAGTTCCGAGAGCTTATACAGGGCAATTTATAAATAGCGTTTTTTCTGAAACACATACATCCCTCAATATGATTTGCAAAAACTTTTGATAGACGACTTTCCGAAAAGCTCGAAACTGTTGCCAACGTAAACGTTGAACGTGTTGCCAACGTAAACTAACCTACTAAGGCCCGGTTTCTGAATTGAGAATTTTGCTAAGCAAATACTTAACTATCGTTCTGTCACGCTCTTTTGTGAGAAATCTGCAGAGACAGGACGATACTTACCCATTTGCTTAGCGAATTTCTCAATTCAGAAATCGGCAGTAAGAGTCTTCCCACGCTGCATCAGTGCATCTGCCGGTTTTCAGTCTCCACTCAACCCGCAATAAATCCTTAACCGTCACTCGACACTCCAAACACCCGACACCACGGCCCCGCCCTACATACCAGCGAGCACCGCATTCTATTCCGCAGGGACACCCCGTAATGAAGTTTTAAATTAAAAAGGGTATGAATAAAATAACCTACGTGACCAGGCGGACCGCCCTTTAGGCGCTCGCTTCGCACGCTCGACATGAAATATGTACGGGAAGTAGAGACGCACAGAAATATGTACGGGAGGTAGAGTAGAAACGCACAGAAATATGTATGGGAGGTAGAGTAGAGACGCACAGAAATATGTACGGGAGGTAGAGACGCACAGAAATATGCACGGGAGGTAGAGACGCACAGAAATATGTACGGGAGGTAGAGTAGAGACGCACTGAAATACCGCGTCAACTTCATACTGCCGGTGTCTGATTTGATAAAATCGCTAAGCAAGTACTTAAGGCTGAAAGATTTTTTGTGAGAAATGAAGAAAACGTGGCGGGAAATTCAAAATTTTTTACAGTTTTTTACATTTTGTAGCTAAACTGAGCTATTTTTGTTCAGAGCAACAATAATTCAGCCGATTATGTGTTCAGGTCTACGACAAGTTTTTTGGGCAGTACCACTGCTTCGTAGACCAAAACACATAATTGGCTGAATTATTGTTGCTCTGAAGTTTACAATAATGAAAAGAATACTTTGTTATTTCCGCGAACGAAAAATCGCTGAACAAAAATAGCTCAGTTTAGCTACAAAATGTAATAAATAAACTGTGAAAATTTTGAATTTCCCGCCACGTTTTCTTCATTTCTCACAAAAAAACGTGACAGAACGATAGTTAAGTATTTCCTCAGTAAAATTCTCAATTCAGAAACCGGGCCTCAGAAACCGAGCTGACTGAGTCCTAAAGAATCAAAGGCGGCTGGCTATCTGCACTTTTTTGGAAAATTTACTTATGAATAGGGCAACACTCATAATTTTAAACCCTTTCTAACATATTTTCGTATCCGTATCAAAAATACCTTTCATAGTAAATCGACTTCAAAGTTACAGGTTAGTTTCAAATACGGCTACCTGCAATAGTTCGGAATATGATGTGAAATCGCTTTTGTACTTTGCCGCTAACCAGTCAAAATGCAGATAGCCGCTTTTGATTCTATAGGACTCAGCTACTAAGGCCTTTGCATCTACGTAATGAGACGATTTATACAGCGTCCAGTGGCACCTTCACTCACACTAGATGGATGAAGAGACCACTCGGCGCTGCAGTGCCTGGGACATTGTTTTAGATGGAGTTGGCTTCCCAGCACATACCATCCTGACAGCTTAGTCGGCTAATACCTACGTGTGAAAGGTAAACATCGTGAGAAAACCCGCGGCTTAGTTGGCTTCTCACGTATTGAGTCAACTTAACCTCACAAGGAATCAGCTGCGGACGGTGACATGAAATTAAATAATAATCTTAATAAACAAAGTCAGGTTAGTTACACCATTTATAACTCGACAACGGGCGGACCGATTTTTATTATGATTTTTGATTTGTTTTATTTCTCTCCGCCCCGAATAGCAGAATAACCATTAAAACAACAGAAAAACTCACGAGAAAAAGAAAGTCTGCGCGGACGAAGTCGCGGGCAAAAGCTAGTAATGAAATAAAACTTCATAATTGCAAGAATATGACATGATAAGAACATCTTCTTATAGTGCCGCCTCCTGTCGGAGGTTGGCAACCAGTTTGGCAATTAGCCTTTTGATTTTGCCAAATGAATCAAGGAGTTCGTGGTTGGTTGGAACCACTGGCCTAAGGAGACAGACACAGAAGAGCATGGGACGAAGTCCATGATGATCCTTCTGTCCTTTTCTACTCTGACAGCACGGGGGAAGGGAACTAGGAAATGAACGCACGTGCATACAGCTTAACCGCTTGGAAGTGCGAGTTTGGGCCCTTTATTATGTTATGTTAGGGCTGTGAGACAACATTTTGTACACACGACAGCACGTAGACGCTTACACGATAGCACTCTACTCGGTTGCGTTTCGGGCGACTTTACAACAAAAGTGTATAGTCCGACGTGCGGTCGTGTGTACACGCTGTGCATAAGCGGTGGTAGCCCAGTGATAGTATAGTCAGGTTAAGTTTTTTTTTAATACTCGTCTTTGCGTGCCCTATATTCGAGCCAAGCCCACGTCTGCCCACTGTTGGGTATTAATACCTAGGCCTTTTCCCCCTCGCCACCTCTCACAGTCCCTCGCATCCATGGACCCTCTGCCGCCACAACGATGTCGTCCGACCATCGAGCTGCTGGTCTTCCTACCGACCCCTGTCCAACTCTGGGCCGCCACTCTGTCACTGCCCTTGTCCACCGATCCTCTTCCCGCCTTGCCAGTTGTCCTGACCATTTCCACTTGAGACCCGTGATTCGATCCCCAATTCCCCATGTCAACCTTTGCGTTGTCCTAATAGAAAGCTTCTGCGCGATCATGGCGCGAGTAAGCGATGCGATCATTGCGTGATCCGAACAAACATTTTAATCGCGCGACCGCATCAAGTGAATGCCTATTAGGACACCTATTCGACATCAGTATCTACGCATATGTTAGATCGTGGAGTCGTACGAGCGACTAAAATACGCGCGAACTTGCTATGATCGCGTATTCGCGTTCCATTAGGCTTTTTTATCCGACTACGCGAAGCAAAAAGGAGGGTTATGATTTTAGCAGCGTATGTATGTATGTATGTATGTATGTATGTGGGTATGTATGTTTGTGTGTTCATCTGTTCCCTCGCAGAGCCTAAACTACTCGGCCGATTTCAACAAATGAGGTGTAGGTGGATTTGTCTGAATCACCCAGGTAACATAAGATAGTTTTATTTTGAAAAAAACAAGATGGCGGCCGTGCTGCGTCCTAAAGTGGTGGACCTAAAAATAAAAATTATCGGATACCATCGTCATGGGTATCAAATGAAAGGACTTTAAAAGACCTTTTCAAAAATGTATAACACATGTAGCGTCAACATAACAAATTGAACAAAAATTCCAAAATGTGTTTTTTTTGCCCTTCAAGGTTCTATTGATTCTCCAAAATTATTAACTAAAAAGCTCAAAAAAATAGAAGTTAAAAACTAAAACCCGACTACTAAAAGGCTTAAAACAAGACCTGCTTATCCTTAAAATAGACTCATAGATAATTAATCGTAGTCGGAGGACACCACATTCGCATTTGATAAACCGATGGCCTCCGACTACGATAAATTATCTATGAGTCTATTTTGAGGATAAGCAGGTCTTGTTTTAAGCCTTTTAGTAGTCGGGTTTTAGTTTTTAACTTCTATTTTTTTTGCACTAAAACTCAGCAAAGCAATGTCCGATCTAAATTGGCGGGCAGATTTCCTTGTCCAAGCCGAGGTCAGTGCCGCTGTATAATGAACTTTTTAAAATTAAAAAGAGGGCAGGTACAACATATTTCGTGGGTCCACGCATATTTTGTCCCACAGGCCCCTAATTTAATTACAAGTTTTTTGTGGGCTATTCCCAAAGCACGTAGGTAAATTAAATAATGGAACGTACACGGTAAATTAATTCTAGACCAAAAAATTTAATATTCATGAATACAGTTTTGTAAAGTATAGACAGGATGGGTTCTTATAAAACAATGCACCGAATACAAGTAAAAATAAATTGTTACACAGGAACAAAAAAGAAATTCAGGTAAAATATAAGCTTATTTAAAAATACCGTATAAAAATTATAAAATTAAATTGTTATCAATGAAGCACTAGCTAACTACGTCTTTATCAGGGCCGTGGTGAAATATCCCATTGTTTATTAATAGGTACAGTCGGCCACACGCTAACCCTTTTTAGTGTTCCGTACCAGAAGGGTGCCAAATGGGACCCCATTACTATGGCTCCGCTGTCCGTCTGTCCGTCTGTCCGTCTGTCACCAGTCCCGTGTGTGTTTTAGAAAAAAAAATATGTTTATGCCATTCAATTTATATGTACCTCTGCCATGTCCCTATGTTTTCATTTTATATTTATTCAAATAATTAAAATAATAAAAAAAGGAAAACATAGGGACATGGCAGAGGTAAATATAGATTGAATGGCATCAACATATTTTTTCTAAAACAATTATCCAGGGAGGAAACAGGTCTCCCCTTTTGTATGGAGTTGAGGTTACCCGCGTTCCCTCTTAAGAGAAAGACTAAATATACCTTTACCTCTCTTAGGTAAAACGCTATTTCCCATTAGAAGCTCCTCACCATTGCATTCATTCTTTTCCGCTTCCTTTATGTTGTTACATTTCTTGCCGACTTTATCGTTGACTCGGACAGTATCTGCGAAAAACTCAAAGGCGCGATCATGTGAACAGGTGTTGGCCAAGCAGCCAGGTTGAGGGTGCCTTCCACCATTGGGGTAGAAGTTGGCATGGCCTAAAGGGTAGAAGTATCCAAACAATTTGCCGTCAGTGTTGATCGTTTCGACGTAAACGGCTGAGCTTGTGTTGAGGGCGTTGGTGTTATTCCACCATAAGGGACCTGCCGGGTCCAATCCTGAAAACAATGTACGAATATCAATGTTATACTGCAACTGTGATAAAAAGCCGTGACGTGGCACAGGGTATTGTTAGGAACCCGAACTTGGATTCAGATAATATGCTCTATGTTTTCGTTTGTGCAATAAAGAGTTACTTACTTACTTACTTACTTACTCTATTTTACGGTTTTGTACCAAGGCGGCGCGAGGGAAAAAAGGCCTTTACCCAACACTTCCCTCTCCAGTCTACCTCTTTTTTATTATAGTGGGCCTTTTACCGACACTTAGGTCATGAAAAGGGCACACTAAATCCAGCAAACGATCGAAACCGAGTGCCAGGACCTATGTGCGGTAGGTCTTGCCGCCTCAGCTTGCGCTTTGGCCTATACCCAACAGTGGGCAGAGGTGGGCTGCAGATGATGATGATGTACCAAAAGCGTTTCCATCATCATCATCCTTCTCAGCCTACATTTGCCTACTGCTGGATATAGGCTTTTTCCCTTTCACATCATCCTCCTCTATATCTCACCGTACGGATCTTTTATACATTACTCTAGGGTTCTCATTCTATTCCATTCAAATTATTTATTTCAGAAATGGGAAGAATACGGATAAAAATCAAGTAGGTGCCCTGCATAGCGATCTAGGAAATATACTTAATTATATCAAAAAACACATGAGAATCTCAAAATTTCTTACCAGTCATTCTACCAAATCTTCCATTGGCATATCTCCCAGCGATACCACCAATGTGGGCTCCCAGGCTGTGGCCAATCATATGCATATCATCCAGACTGGTTCCAACCCGTTTTAACAGCCAAACGAGAAACATTCCCAATTGATTCCCAACACTGGGAACTGCTTCAGCCGCAAGATTGTATGGCAACTTGGCTTTATTTCCCCAGTCTAACACGACCACATTGACATCTAAAGTATCGAGAAGGGCAGCAGTGATCAAAGTATTGACCCTTTGATTGCCATCATTCTGCCAACCGTGAACAATTACATTCAAAGGTTGGCCGTATATGTAGTTTGACTCGCTTACGCTTTTACTGTCGTTGTAAACCAGGATATCAGCTTTGTATCTGTTGTTCCTAGTGTAAAGCCAGTAGTTTATTGATTCCTCGATTGTAACATTTAAGCCTGTTATTGGTCGGTTTCGATCTTCTAATGTCGGTGCACTTTTTTCGGCCGCCATCCAAATTTGATGGTTTTCTTCAACGTCATTCTGATTATTAATTTCTGGGTTTGAAGGAAATAGAACCGCCGTGTGCACTAAAATTAAAACAAAATTATAATGGTAAAATTCAGGTAGGACCAATTTCTCTTCTGTCTATGTTCCTGTGATATTTGGATATGGCAGTTTTTAAGGATGATAAAATTATAACCATAATTTTCATATTTCGCACCAAATAACAATTTTGCAGCCTTGAAAAATAACCACTAAGATTTATTCGCGTTCGCTGCCATCACAAATATGAATAATTTTACAAAATTATACCTGACACAATAACTGCAAAGAACGAAATCACTAGATAAAACTGCATGGTAAAATGCCTGAACGTTTAATGAAAAAATATAAAAAGGTAGGTATTGTTATTATGAGTGCTCTTTATTTGTTTCGGATAACGTATAAAGAAACGTCTAAACGTTGTAAAATCGAATGGCTAATAATAATGGAGATACAATAATATGTTTCAAAATAGTCTCCATTGTTATCATATACAAAGGATTAACTTGGTCGTGAAAAAAATGTTATCTTTCGTAGAACAATAAATAATTGTTTATGAAACAAACAAAACTGAATGTAGTTACTTATCAGTAACGTTGCCATAGAATACTAACCAAAGTGGATTAAGGTACGTATAAGATTAGTATACAGAGCGTCCCAAGGCTATGCCACATGGAGGGAAAGTACACACGACACCACGTCAGACTGTACAATTTTGTTGTAAAGTCGCCCGTAACGCAACCGAGTAGAGTGCTAGCGTGTAATGGTCGACGTGCTGTCGTGTGTACCTTGAATATTATAGATGGAACATTTTACTGAAAGAAAATATTATTTGAATTTAAAAATCAATTTAAACTGCATTCATAGATATTTCAATAATTACATGGTTGAACCGGGAATCAAACCCGTTTTATGAGAAAAATAATTACCTTGTAGCTTTATCATACTGATCGAAAGGCTTCATCATCAGGATTATTTTTTCTAAATAACATAGTGTCAGAAATAAAAGGAAGACCATGAATTTACCTGGTTGTATGCAACAAATAGCCGTATCCTGAGCCAAAAACACGTAAATAATTTTGTCCATCGCAATGCGGCTGGCTGATTATAAAGAAATAATTCAAAAATGTGTTCCATTTTCAGATTTAGACGTATTATTCTAAATATCCACCACAAAAAGTTCAAGGGAGAGAAATAATCAAAAGAATGCGACTTTGTATTCAACAGGAAGGAACTCATTTTGAGCATTTAATAAATTGATTAATTTTGTATTAAAAATGTTAAATTTCATGGTCTTCATTTTATTTAATTTTCTGACACTATGTTATTTAGCAAAAAATAATCCTTATGAGCCTTTCGATCGGTTTGATAAAGCTACAGAGTAATAATTATTTTTCTCATGTAACGGGTTCGAATCCCGGTTCAATCATGGTAATTATTTAAATATCTATGAATTCAGTTTAAATTGTTTTTTTTAAATTCAAATAATATCTTTTTTCAGTAAAATGTTCCTTTTACAATATTCACGGTACTTTCCCACCATGTGGCATAGCCGTGGGACGCCCTGTATAAAAGACACACTAAAGAATAATTGTCAGGGCTTTATAATGTTGTGTGTACTATGGTGAGGGGAAAGACCTGATAAGAAATCCTTTGTAAGTTGGTACAGTCAGCAGGAAAGATTTCACATTATCGGACATCGAAATAAAACATTCTAAAATTCTTAATTTTCTCTTTTTGTATTTACTAAAGCACTAACCCGTGCATTGAGCCGTGCCGTAAGGAAACCCGCGGTTTAGTTGGCTCCACACGTATTGACTTGTCTTTCCTGTGGGCTAGGCCGACTAAGCTGTCTGGATGGTATAGGTGCTGGGCAAGCCTACTCCATCTAAAAATTCTAAAACAATGTTCCAGGCACTGCAGCCCCGAGTAGTCTCTTCACCCATCTAGTGTGCGTGAAGGTGCCACTGCACGCTGTATAAATCATCTCATTACGTAGATGCAAAAAGGACTTAGGCCTTAGTAACCGTTGCATCTTAAAAAATCTTTAATTTTTTTTTTCTTTATAATATTAATTTAGATTTTACATTCAATGTAAATAATTTGTTTATTGCATATTGAATAAAAATATTTCACTTCACTTCACTTAAGACATGATCAGTTTTTGGGAGTTATGCGAATAGACCTATTTATTTTATACGGTAGGGTTGGCATTCCTGACACGTAACCAACATGTACCTACTTACTTTTAAGCCATGTTTCGTAAACAAGCCGAACCAACCCTTATCGCCTTGACCATAAGAGATATACCAACAGAATGGTTATTTGGTCAGTATAGTCATTTGTAATTTTCAACGGTCTGAAATGAGTTTTAGCGCAGTCCATTTTCAACTTTATTAATGTGGGTAAAAGAGCTACAAGTCATTCGGTGTAAGTTTGAGTTCTCGATTGATAAATCCTGATTATTGTGAAAAATCTCTGGAGTACTAAATAAGGTCGAGGTCCCATTGGTGCGTTGCGCTGCGTTGCGTCGCGTCGCGTCGTCGCATAGGATCGACGCATTGTATGCCACATCTGCGTTGCGACGACGCACGACGTCGCGAGAGGGTATACACGCCGTCGCATCTGCGTCTCAGTTCAATCTTCACAATGGACAGATACAAACGTGTCCGTCGTCGCACCGACAACGCAGTGCAACTGTGCAACGCAGCGCATCACCCTCCCTCCCCCCGCTTCGTCTCTTGTCCCTCGATCCGTTGAAACGTCGCGCGTCGTCGACGACGCAACGATGTTATAAAAAAAAATATGGAAAACGACGCAGCGTCGACGCTGCGACGATGCAACACAGCGCAACGCACCAATAAACCTCGCCCTAAAAAGTATTTGGAAAAAAAAATTACACTTTTTCATATTCAAATTCTGTTTACAAAATAACAGCGTAACGAATCACCAATAAATTCGTTTTGCGGAAAATGCCAAATCCAGGCAAAAAAATCTGATGTTTTTTCCATAAGGTAGCCTGTTGTAGTGCTAAAATTCAATTTAGTTGAATTTATATTGAGAAAAGTGTGACAACGGTGACAACGTCATATTTTGGTGTTTATTTTGCTATGAAAAATATGTCAACTCATGTGTTAATAACCTCTTCAAAACTGGATTCATACAATCATGAATGACCATCATCGATTTACCTTACACCATACCAAACTTGATCTAATAGTCCAAACATATTTTATTAAACTTAACATTTTTGAGCACTCCACATTTTTCTGTTGAATGACGGTTTACTCACTAGTATTTACTCATTTAAATTTTTACTGATGTATGACTGTATGACTGATGTATTTACTCAATAAAGCAGGTATCGTTGGCTACGTCATAACGTCTAACTTTTTCTCTACGTTTAGGAAGTGGTTGATAAAATAAGAGGTTTCAATTCGATCGGCATCATTACGTTCGGCGACGCGGTCTGATTCGCGCAAGACAAATCGCTGAGCCTTTTCACAGGAACGGCCTACGCACTTGGGTAAGGAATCGCCGCGTTTCTACAAGGTATTGTTTTGGTCAGTGACACCCGACCT
Source organism: Zelleria hepariella (assembly GCA_949319315.1). Classification (NCBI taxonomy): domain Eukaryota; kingdom Metazoa; phylum Arthropoda; class Insecta; order Lepidoptera; family Yponomeutidae; genus Zelleria; species Zelleria hepariella. Next base: position 1,600,239 of record OX439380.1, on the reverse strand, counting down.
ATGGACGATAGTTTCATTAACGCTTGAAACAATTTTTTTTATTTTATTTTTCTAAAAGTCTTTGGTGGACAAATTACCTTGTACTTGTTCTATAATAACCGCGACGTGCTCAAAGCGCACGCGCGACGCCCAACTCGCCGCAAGCGTTGGTATAATAGTAAGGGAGGCCGCAATTTAATGATTTTTGGGTATTTTTCACTGTCATTTTTTTTTTTTTTTTTTCTTGGTATTGTGTAATTAATCACCCCGGAGAGGGGTGTCACCATATACAACAACACCTTGTATTTTAGATGATTGTCTGTTGTGATGAAATTCAAAGACCGAAATACCTAATGAGGGCTACCGTTTTAGTGCGCACTAGTTGTCGCCATTGTCGATTAAGGCCATGAAGTAAGTATAAGTAGCTCTTAAAATAAGATATTTCTAAAGTTAGTACGTAAAAAAGTACGACATTAAAATCATATTTAATATTTATCTTAAAATTGTGCTAATAAAACACATCGAGCATCAAAATTTGTTGGAAAAAAAATTAGAACGCCATTTTTACGAAATATAAAACCGTTTCAAAGCAGTAGTTAGTAGCGGGACAATAACAATTTTCCACAATATTCACAACATTATTCTAATTAAAAACAAACCAGCGTAGCCAAACACTGTCATTTTTTGACTTCGCGCTACACAAGCGCCTCTAGCGGCAAATCTGAGCGTGGTAGCCCTCATTCTATCGAGGTAACAAAAGTTCGCGCGACTTTTACTGATGTCGGGCATTCACGCAATGTGGTCGCGCGATTAAAATATTTGTTTTCCACCTTTCCACAATATGTGGACCACGCGATGATCGCGTAGTCGCGTTCTATTAGGACAACGCCTAAACAGCCGAGTGCGTACGTCGCCTTTAATCTGTAAAAGTTTTTAGATAAACACCATCCATCAGCCAGATGACAGGGCAATCGCAAACGGATTGTCGCCGAGAATTGAATGGCGTGGCGACAACGGACTATTATTACTTACAGTTTACTTTTTATTTATTTTCCGGGTTGCGTGAGGAAACCCGCGCCTTATATTAGTTCACTTCACACGTACAGTCGGCCACACACTAGGATACCCTTTTTTGTTCGATTGACGCTCTTATTCCGCGCGCGGTAAGAGCTGACATGGGGTATCTGTAACTGTGGCCGACCGTACCTATTGTCCGCTGGACAAGCCTACTCCATCTAAAATAACAATGCACCAGGCACTGCAGCGTCCCTTCACCCATCTAGTGTGAGTGACTAGATTAGACGCTGTAGCCCTAAAGCCCTAGTGGGTAGAATGTTGGACATACACAACAGGCGTGTGGTATTATTCTATTTTTAGGCTGAGGCTTCATCAGGTAGCGATCTGTGACAACGAAACAATACAAAGTGAAAATTCACCCTTTCTGCTACACCGGTCGCCAAGGGCGTCGCCAGCCGATGGCGCAGGGGGGGGGCAAGTTGACTTTACCTACTACAATTCATACTTTTCTCATTCTCCATGAATGAGAAAAGTAGGTATGAATTGTAGGTAAAGTCGACAGCACATGAAGCTTTTCACTTGTACTACGAGCCTTACATCTACAGTCAGAGCGTAGTTGAGCGTACGGAATATTAGGAGTGGAATTGGTGAATTCATTCGAGTTTCGACGTACGGGAATGATTGTTCAAGGCTTGAACTTCAAGCAAATTAACTCAAAGACTTAGGACTTTGGTTGCATTATATTTGGCAACTTTTTTAGAATCTCTAGGGGGGGGCAGCTGCCCCTCCCTGCCCCCCCTTGGCGACGCCCTTGCCGGTCGCCAAATATCACTAGTAACCTTCATGTCCAAGTCCTACCTGGTTAGGCAAAGACCCAAACCTAGGCACAACTAGCGCCGCCAATGGAAAAAAAACATATTATCTTCTTTTTGGATGCGTTTTTTGCTAAAAACGAAACGTCAAAATGATATTTAGGACCTAAGGTTTAGATTCCAACGTAGAAGTGGCCACTTTTGACGGCGGCGGGTTTTATTCTTAGGTTCCAGGATCCCCTAGATGTGCCTAGGTTATCACCAAGTTGGGGCTAATCACCACGCATGCCCACTGCGGATTGGCGATTTCGCATAGAGGGTATTATGTCTCAGATGTTCAGTTTTCCTTACATTCTTTTCCTTCGCCGTAAGCGATTTTTCAAGATAAAAATAAAGAACAAACTAGCCACAAAATGAAGCTCCTAAACTACAAACAGTTTCAAGTTGAAGTCTCGTTATTTTTTATAAGCAGCCGCATGGTTCATGCTTTGAGTAAATCTTCCAGAATGAGTCTTGTTAGCTTAGCTGTAAGAGCTGTGGCGTTTTATTAATAACCTAACAAGTTGCCGAACTACGAGCTTTTTCCGTGTAAGGGTTCGTGCACAATGGGGTTAGGATTTTCATCTATGTCTTCTTCTTCTTTTTTAGCATTTATTTGTCCACCGCTGGACGTATACCTCTTTATATTTATTGCCTATCGTAGTCCTGTTAGAGGCTGCTGCGGCCTTAATGTCGTCGGATCATCGTGCAGCAGATCTGCCCACACTTCACGTCAGAGTGCGCGGCCTCCATGTCAAGACTTTTCGGCTGCTGGCCGTTTTTGCACGGGTGCCTTATTTTATACTGTACTTTCTTACAGTGCCTCACGACGCAATAGTGCGTGATATCACTTCAAACAGTACCAGCCTGGGTCACGTATACGCACCACAATTTTCTCGCGAAAGTACGCCAGGTGCCTTTGTTTGGGCGCGTCCCGCAAAGAAATCGTTTTTGAGGCCTAGCAACTGTGCGATTTTTTTTTACAGAATGAGCACACAGATCGTTCTTTTTCTAGCTCTGATTGACCAGCTTCATAAGCTCTAATTATCTTCCTTTCCTTCTATCTTGCCCATCATTATGGTGTACAGTTGTTTTATCTCGCAAATGCGGTTGAGCCGTACTTGTAGTTGTAAGCTCTTGTGTTCGTAACTCAAAAAATCGAAATTCAATGACACACACGCAAAGACAATGTGCATTTACATTTACACACACAAGTATGGCTCATCCGCCTTCGTGACATAAAACCATATCTGTATAGCTGCAACTGAATAATGTCACAAGTGTGTCACAAACACTAAAGCCGGGTTTTCACAGTCTTATTTTACTAAAAACAAAAGCGCCTTCCAAGAAAATTTACGCCTCTGATTTGTTAATTCCATCCGAGCCAGAGACAAGCTCGCTAAAATGTAAACGCTCGGATGGAACCGACCGATCAGAGGCGTCCATTTTCTTGGATGGCGCTCTTCGTCTTTTTTTTATAATTTGACTGTGAAAACGCGGCTTAAAAGTGCAGAATGTTTGCATTCCAAGAGCAGGTTACATTTTAGAGCCAGTTTCTCGTCGTGAAGTCGGCCCAAGGTCTAACTAAACGTCGTAGGTGGTCCTCATATTTTGTCGAAATGTGTAAACTTGCACATAGCCGCCGCCGCACAGTGGAGCGAGCCCATAGAAGCGCGCGGACTTAGGACGCGTGGTTTAAAAATACTTCTGAATTACAATCAAAAGTATGCCAATAAGTTCTAATCAACATTCTATTTTAAAAGTACGTCTTGGTAATTTTGCGTAAAACTTATATTTACTAAGTTATTTGAGCTTATGTGATTTTTTTGTATGGGAGCGAAGACATTTTATAACATTACTCTTTTGCTTCAACTAGCTTCACTCTCTGGGTTTCAAAAATGGAGTAAGTATATTATTTACTACATTTCACCCAAATAAACTACACACCGCAAGGGACCGCATTCGGGAGTAATTCAATATTTTGTGTTTTTTTGTTATTTTTTTAACATTTAACATAGATTTATAAACTTTTAACTCACTAATTTCCCACCATAAATTGTTTGATTATGAAATCCTGCTTTTGTGCTACGATTTTCATCAGATAGAAAAGCTGGTTGAAAGTTAAGTACGAATTATGTCAGGCTATAAAAAAAACTTCTGAATTCCAAACAAAAGTATGCCAATGAGTTCTAGTCAACATTCTATTTTAAAAGTACGTCTTGGTAATTTTGCGTCAAACTTATATTTAGAAAGTTATTTGGGCTTAAGTGATTTTTTTGTATGGGAGCGAAGACATTTTATAATATTACTCTTTTGCTTCAACTAGCTTCACTTTCTGGGTTTCAAAAATGGAGTATGTATATTATTTACTACATTTTGCCCAAATAAACTACACACCGCAAGGGACCGCATTCGGGAGTAATTCAATATTTTATGTTTTAATGTTGTTTTTTAACCTTTAAAACTGTTATTTTTTTACTTTACGTGACTAATTTCTCACCAAAAGTTGTTCGATAATGTAGATCTGATGTTTTTTTAGGTTTTCACGAGCACTATACTTATTAAACTACAGTTTTAAGGGGTTCCACGCCCGAAAAAACAACAATAAAACATAAAATGTTTAATAATTTTCGAATGCGGTAATTTGCGGCATGTTGTGTGTTAAGATGAAATGTGGTAAATAATATACCTACTCCATTTTTCAAAATCAGAAAGTGAAGCTAAGTGAAGAATAAGATTAATGTCATGAAATGTTTTCGCACCCATACAAAAAATCACGTAATCTCAAATAACTTCGCAAATATAAGTTGGACGCAAAATTACCAAGACGTACTTTTAAAATAGAATGTTGACTAGAACTCATTGGCATACTTTTGTTTGGAATTCAGAAGTTTTTTTTATAGCCTGACATAATTCGTACTTAACTTTCAACCAGCTTTTCTATCTGATGAAAATCGTAGCACAAAAGCAGGATTTCATAATCAAACAATTTATGGTGGGAAATTAGTGAGTTAAAAGTTTATAAATCTATGTTAAATGTTAAAAAAATAACAAAAAAAACACAAAATATTGAATTACTCCCGAATACGGTCCCTTGCGGTGTGTAGTTTATTTGGGTGAAATGTAGTAAATAATATACTTACTCCATTTTTGAAACCCAGAGAGTGAAGCTAGTTGAAGCAAAAGAGTAATGTTATAAAATGTCTTCGTTCCCATACAAAAAAATCACATAAGCTCAAATAACTTAGTAAATATAAGTTTTACGCAAAATAACCAAGACGTACTTTTAAAATATAATGTTAATTAGAACTCATTGGCATACTTTTGATTGTAATTTAGAAGTTTTTTTAAACCACGCGTCCTAAGTCCGCGCGCTTCTATGGACTCGATCCACTGTGCGCCGCCGTACTCTGCGAGGTTCAACATAGTTACAGTTACAGCACAGCTTAGAGGGGCATTACACTGCATCCTCCAAAGTAGGCCACATTCAACCTTTGCACACTACCTCAAGGTAATTTTTTTAAAGCTTTATTCCTGAAACTTTTTGTTCTACGACTTTGGTGAAAGCGCAATTTAATTTTTCCATACAATTTAAATCTAAATATATAAAACAAAGTCGTGTTAGTTACACCACTTATAACTCGAGAACGGGTGGACCGATTTTTATGATTTTTGATTTGTTGGATTTCTCTCCACCCCGAATAGCAGAATAACCATTAATACAACGGAAAAACTCACGAGAAAAAAAAAAGCTAGTATGTTTGCGCGGAGTAACAAAATACTCCAATTTTTACCCGACTACGCGAAGCAAAAAGGAGGGTTATGATTTTAGCAGCGTATGTATGTATGTATGTATGTATGTATGTATGTATGTATGTATGTATGTATGTTTGTGTGTTCATCTGTTCCCTCGCAGAGCCTAAACTACTCGGTCGATTTCAACAAATGAGGCGTCGTTGGATTCATCTTAATCACCCAGGTAACATAGGATACTTTAATTTTGAAAAAAACCAAGATGGCGGCTGTGCTACGCCCCAAAGTGGTGGACCTAAAAATAAAAATTATCGGATACCATCGTCATGGGTATCAAATGAAAGGGCTTTAAAAGACCTTTTCAAAAATGTATAACACATGTAGCGTCAACATAACAAATAGAACAAAAAAATCCAAAATGTGTTTTTTTTTTGCCCTTCGTGGTTCTATTCTGGGTGATCGTCCAAAATTACTTAAGCTCAAAAAAAAATAGAAGTTAAAAACTAAAACCCGACTACTAAAAGGCTTAAAACAAGACCTGCTTATCCTTAAAATAGACTCATAGATAATTAATCGTAGTCGGAGGACACCACTTTCGCATTTGATAAACCGATGGCCTCCGACTACGATTAATTATCTATGAGTCTATTTTAAGGATAAGCAGGTCTTGTTTTAAGCCTTTTAGTAGTCGGGTTTTAGTTTTTAACTTCTATTTTTTCTTTCTTGGCAATGTAACGTTTTGGTCATTTGTATACCTAGTATTTTTTCTTGATAGACCTAAGTCCCCAAAAGGCAGGAGAGGGCTTGAAAGGTGGTAGAGTGGAGGGGCATGAAAGGTGGTAGAGTGGAGGGGCATGAAAGATGGTAGAGTGGAGGGGCATGAAAGATGGTAGAGTGGAGGGGTATGAAAGATGGTAGAGTGGAGAGGCATGAAAGGTGGTAGAGTGGAGGGGCATGAAAGATGGTAGAGTGGAGGGGCATGAAAGGTAGTAGGGTGGAGGGGCATGAAAGGTGGTAGAGTGGAGAGGATGAAAGCATGCAGCGCAGGCAGCGCAGGTGGCGCTGAAATTATCAAATGCAAACGAATAAGAAACGTTCAATATGTCATTGTGAAAAGTATCAAGCTATTCGAAAAGTCGTAGAACAAAAGTTGTTGGAAATCACATTTTAGAAGTTGACGTGTTTCTGGAATAAAGCTATTTAAAATTTCTCTGTATTTTCATCTCATAGAGGAGGACATAATTATGTTAGATGCACCAAAAACTATAGACAATTAGGCACATAAAAGTTAGCAAAAGTTGTTTTCTTTTTTTGCCAGTGACAGATAAGTATGACGTGAGTTCTTTTATTTCTTTCACATTTCGAAGCGCTCAAAAATTACGTTTGCCTCATCGTATGATATTAATAACAGCATACTTTCCAAGCGTGGGAGATTAGAGCCTGTGTGCACTTCTTGCGATTCAAATCAACTCAAAACAAATCAAATCAAAATGTATTTATTTAGCAAAAATAAGCTTATCTTCTACAGGGTGCACTCTAAGTCGATAGCGGAACTTTAAGTAGGCTGTCTACTGATCAATACAAACAACTTGTACTAGGTGGCGAAAAAAATGGAGCGAAAAAAATATTACCTGTTTCATAAATTTGGCGCAGTACTGAGTCGACCTTTTGTATGGAACAGCTGATATTTTTTTCACTCCATTTTTTTCGCCACCTAGTACAAGTTGTTTGTATTGATCAGTAGATTGCCTACTTAAAGTTCCGCTATTGACTTAGAGTGCACCCTGTAGAGGGTGATAGTGTCCCCACACTAGGCTATGCTATTCGGATCCAATCTCTAGTTACAATCCGATCCAGCGGACGCAGTGTAACGTTGCTCTTGCAGACTCAACAATAGCTGAGCTTAGTGTGAAATTAATATCACAGCTGCAAAACGCTTAGCTCGCACTCGGCGGATGCCTTTACCCCATGCAATCTTTGTTCGGCTATTAACTGCTGCAAAGTTATCCCTTGGAGACGGGACTGCACTTTGACTAGCTTTGTATGGACGAAGCTTGAGATATGCTCTAAGCCTCTTTCATAGGTCATATCAGTGCAGTTACAGGCCATTTTGCTCGTTCATCTTTAGAGGCAACCTGTAATTCAAAATAATAAGCATGATTCAAGAAAAATGAAGCGATTTATTTTTGCGAAATGGCGGATAGTCCCTTTTGAACAGACACTCCAGGTGATCCGTGAAATAAAGTGATGTACACAACACACGACAGCACGTCAAAGTGTACACTTTTGTTGTAAAGTAACCGTAACCGAGTAGAGTGCTAGCATGTAAGGGTCGACGTGTTATCGTGTGTACCTAGTACGTTGCTCCATCTGCATATTAGCTAAAACTATTGCGCCCAAGTATCTGAATCAGTTAAATCTATATCTGGGCCTCCACAACACAGATTAACGTCTACTGTGGAGACCGCTGGATACATTTCAAGTAGCTCAACTGGCGGAACCATTGTATTTCATTTACTTATTGTAAATTACCTGGTTTTTAATTTTTATCTTATATTATCAGCCTGTCAAGGTGATGGTATGTGCACCCTAGCGCCGCTGTTCGGTAGTGCGACCTCACTGCATTGCCGAGTACTGGCCACTTTTCATTTTACTTCAAAATTTCGGAACGTTTTTTCTTTTGTTTTTTTATGCCCTCCGCGCTTTTTATTTTTTTGACAGATGCATTTTTTCCCGCCTCATTGTCGCACACCAAATAATTTTGCCCATCTATTTTAATTTGTTATTCGCTGCATTTCTCTATATTCATTGATATTCGTCACACTATCATCCATTTCGTATTATTATTATTGTAATCTGTGTATTTGTGTTAACTTTCCCGCCCCATCTCACTCACGTTCATCATTCTCTTAAACCGCTGTTGCTCATTGTTTTTCCCGCTCTACTTGATTTTTATACGTCTCGCCGTGCCTGCTTTTCGGTGAGTGTTGAATTGCTGTTCATATTCGCTTAGCCCCTAGTTAATTTGCATTCGCTAGGAGGAGCCGCGGGGCCCGATCGGAAGGAGCAAACCAACTTTCGCCCGCCTTCAATCGCGGCCGCTCGGTCACCCCGATCGAGTGGCGCGCACCCTCTTGTGTTCGAGGGTGGACACAATTAGCGAACAGCCGCCAATGAAACAAACGGCGACTTTTGACTTGTGCGGCATTTATTCGTAGATTCTAGGATGTAGGCCTTAGGTCCTAAAAATAGTAATTAGTTTTTTTCATTGGCGGCGCTAGTGGACGGGGTAGTACCGGGGGTACCCTCCTCGTTGCCACGCACAATCGATTTAAGAGGAATGGTATCACAAACAACGCGCGCGCGTCACCTCTGATCTAGGCGTTTACGAATTGAGATGATTATACAGTCTTTAGTGACAAATAAAATTAAGACTTGTGGTTAGGATCTAGTGTATCGATATGGTCTTGCTCGTAATAGCTGAAGAGCTGTTGACCAATCGATTTATTTTGTCGTTCAAGGCTTCTAGGCTGCTCTTATTTCAAATCACTATTATTATTTTCCGAGCGCGATTGAACGTTCGTTTTTTGTAATCTAGAAAGTGTAACTTTTTAGGTTATAAGCACCCTTAGAAGCACCATAGAAGCTCCTAGCTTGAACTACAAAAAAAAAACTCATCCCAAAATTTACACTTTCAATACAATCGAAATCTCAACTACGATCGACCAAAAAACATGTATTTTCGTGATTAGCGGAGTCTAAATAAGCTCCCAAATAAGCGCCTTGTACGACAAAATAAGTCGATTGGTCGCCAGCTCTCAAGCTATAAATACAAATTTGAAAATCTGTGAGATAGTCTCTCAAAAGTTTGCTGAAAGAGGCAAAAGTTTTAGGAACGACCTTTGATAATACCAAGCTGTTGTAGCTACTCGTATGTGTAATAAAATGTACATAACGGACATATAAAATAAAGAAGGCGAGCACATGCGGCATTACAGATTTAATGAACAACATTATACCATTTATGGGCAATGACGAATTTATATCTTTGTGTCAGGGCCGGCTCTAGGCAGTATTAAGGCGCGTGCATAGCGTGCATGCAAAAATCACAAAATCGATTCCTGTATCTTATACATTAAACAAATTGAAAATTTTCACATATCAAACCCTAGAATTAGGTAAAATCTGTCTGAAACAGCCAGTTTCGTGTTGACATTCATAAACGTTTTGAAGATATTTTGCTTGAAAAAAAATAGGCGGCGCACTTTTTAAACGGTTTTATTTAGCTCACCCCGTTTGTTTTATTCTTGGGTCAAATTTAGTAATTCAAATTTCACCCTCTTCCTGTCAACCGATTAATCTGAAATTTTGTATACACTTTGGATTTTGGTGACAATACAATTATGTTTATTCATTATCATTATAAATTCAAGATGGCCGCCGCTACAAAATGGCGGATAATGTTTTATTAATCCCATCAATATGGGTATCAAATGAAAGGGCTCAACAAGCAGAATACAATATACTATAAAAAATTGAAATCCAAGATGGCGGCCGCTACAAAATGGCGGATAACTTAGGTTTTATCAATCCCATCAATATGGGTATCAAATGAAAGGGCTCAACAAGCAGAATACAATATACTATAAAAAATTGAAATACAAGATGGCGGCCGCTACAAAATGGCGGATAACGTAGGTTTTATCGATCCAATCGATATGGGTATATGAATTAAACAGAATGCGAAATAAAAACTAAAAACTAGAAAATAAAAATAGGTAAAAAAACTTTTTAAGTTAAACGGTTTTATGTTAAACATACATTGCAATGTTTAAGATAAATGTACTAAAAACCAAAAAATAATAAAATAGATACAGTCGTGGGAATTATAAACATATGCATAGACTAGACTAAAATAAAACCGTGGGGCACGTCAACTGCCTAATTATAGTGTAACATTACAAAACAAACATTTTAATCAACGATTGTAGACAATTGACGTGCCCCACGATTTTATTTTAGTCTAGTCTATGCATATGTTTATAATTCCCACGACTGTATCTATTTTATTATTTTTTGGTTTTTAGTACATTTATCTTAAACATTGCAATGTATGTTTAACATAAAACCGTTTAACTTAAAAAGTTTTTTTACCTATTTTTTTTCAAGCAAATTATCTTGCAATCTGTTATGGATATCAACATGAAACTGGCTGTCTTAGATAGGTCTCACCGACAATATTTTTGTTTTCAGAAACCCCTATAAAGAGCAATATGATTTTAATCTTATTGTGCTTGTTTTTATTTTGTGATATTCCCGAAATAAATATTTTTTCAATTTCAATTTCAATTTCAATTTACATTTACATTTCTATTTTGGACGATGATGATGACAGAATACGTAACATGTAAAGCCCTGAATACGTACCTGGATTGAATCACAGTAATGTTATGGGAAAGTCGTTAGAATATAATGTTGTATGCTTTATTTCAAACAGTTACAACAATATTGGCTGAGCGCGATTTTTCCCATAGGGGTTGTAAGTTGTGTAAGTTTGGCTCCCCCATAGACCATGTATACGTGGTTTCCCAGTCTGGTTGTTTTTTTTTGGGGTTTGTGAATCTGTCTTAGCAAAATTGAAACTGATGTAGTGTCCACCCCTAGTATCGGAGTGTTAATGAAAAGAATACTATGTTATTGCCGCGAACGAAAAATCGCTGAACAAAATAGCTCAGTTTAGCTACAAAATGTAAAAACTGTAAAAAATTTGAATTTCCCGCCACGTTGCTATCGTATCGGAAGCGCTCAGATATCATTGCCCTAGCAAAGAGTAGTAGGTACTTCTCCTATTTTGTAAAACGTGTCTGCCATTTTTTACTATTGTACAGGGTGCACTCTAAGTCGATAGCGAAACTTTAAGTAGGCTATTTACTGATCAATACCAACAACTTTTACTAGGTGGTGAAAAAAATGGAGTGAAAAAAATATCTGCTGTTCCATACAAAAGGTCGACTCAGTACTGCGCCAAATGTATGAAACAGCAGATTTTTTTTTTCGCTCCATTTTTGTCGCCACCTAGTACAAGTTGTTTGTATTGATCAGTAGACAGCCTACTTAAAGTTCCGCTATCGACTTAGAGTGCAACCTGTAGTCATTGATCCCCCATAAGTTGGCGCGATAAAATTATAATACTGTATGACTGTAACCTATATGGGCGCAAAAATATTTTAGCGTTGTCATCAAAACCCCAACTTACAAATTCATTCATGATAACTGCCATTGTAATTTATAGATGAACAGACATTATTTATGTATGTATGAATGAATGGAGGAAATATTTTCTTTTTTTATGAAACCAAGTGTCGTAAAAAACTCCGCACATAATGGTAGGTACGTTTCCCTGCATGGAAAAGTGTTGTTCTCAATTGAAATAGTCGCCTAAAGCTAAAGCAATAAGAGTGAGGCGTATTTTTAGTGAGGCAGAAAGTACTAAGTCGAATCGTTTCTTTACAACGCAGACTATCTTTTGTGGATTCAGCTGTATTAACAAAACCTCAGCGGAAAAGAATTTGCTTTATTCTTTATGTTTCTTCCATTTGTGCAAATTATTTTGGTTCTCTAGAGATTTGGATGGCATTTGAAGCTATTTCTAAGGATGACTTTTTTTTACCAACTTCAAAAAGGTACTCAATAAATCCGACCCGTATTTGTTTATGTTTCTTACCACAGTTTTTTTTCTAGGTGGACCGATTTTGATGATTCTTTTTTTTTTTCTTAAAGGGTATACTTCCCGTGTGGCCCAAAAATGGTGAAGGTCTGATGACGAACGGAACTATTTATTCCTCAACAGACAATCAGTTCTGTAAACAGGCTGTAAATTAATAACAGTGTGCCTACCTTTTCACCAATGAAGTCGGTTTTTAATTTGTTGTTAATTTTATATGTTGGCAACCGACACCGCCTCTTTTCTTTTTGGCTTGGAATAAATTTGAAATATTGGTAAAATTCTAGTGTTCCAAACAATTGTAAAATAATTCAGTCAGTAAACGAGGATCACCAGAGCTGGGGCTTTTCATTTTTGGTCGTCTTTTTCAGTATACTAGTTATTTTTTCTCATTCTCACAGTGTGCAACAATGTGCTCATTTCCAGGTATGCGAATAAAAGTAATTAAGCCAGTGTAGAGACAGGCACATACTCGAGAATATTACATTACCAAAAATGGGTACCCATTACTTGGGTAAATACTCAGAAATGGGTAAATAGCTAGGAATACTAAAATGGGTAAACTTCTGTGTGCTCAATGCGATAGTGTTTTAAAGTTCCTTCTATCAATCCGAAACATATCTGGGTATCTGAATATTTTATTCAAGTTACTGTCCCTCGTAAATATAAATTATACCTTCGCAGCCAATTTTATCACGTACCAATAAATAAAGGGTACATAAAAGTTGAATACAGATAAACCAAGCTGGTGATAAAGCGTATTACGTTCCTAGGTTATACGTACGTACGGAGAATATAAAGACATAGTATTAAATTTTTTATTTGCACAACTCTAGCGTTAGATATATTTTTGAAGGATCTAAGGATATTTTGTGTTTCATATTGATTGAACGGTTTCACTTACGAAAGTAAGTAAGTTTGTCATCATCATCATTACATATTTTAAGAGTTATCCTCTTGACGGTGCAGCATTCTCCATGCACTTCGATCACAGGCCAGTTCCTTTGCAGCCTGGTACGTCAAATTCATAACCCACATAATAAAAGGAAAGATAGAAAGCTGTTAGCCTTCCAAAAATAAATAAATAAATAAATAAATAAATAGAAGGAAAGAGAGGTAGAGGAAGGCCACGGAGAAGCTACTTTGACCAAATTAAAGAGAAGGTGGATGTCGTGACGTACCCGGCTGCAAAAGAAGTAAGTTTGTAGTGCTTACGAAAGTTTAAGTTGTAAAATTGTTTGTTTCGTTAGCAATGTACTTTAGAAAAGTCGTAAGTATTAATTTTTACCAATACTCACTAACTTTTGGGGATTGATTCTACTCCGACTTTCCGAGGGTTTTTTGAGTGGAGATGCCACTGGACGCTGCAGAGCAGCTACCACGAGTGCTTACTGTCACTGTCACTGAAAGTGATAAGTTGGATAAACAACCTTACTACTATAGTATTAGAATACATGACAGACGTCCGGCAGACGTCCGGCACAGCTTTTTTGCCCTCGTGGTAGCTACTCTGTACAAATCGCTGCTCATTAAACAAGGTGATTCTATAATGTTTCCGTTTTCCCTTTTGAGGTACGTAACCCTAAAAACGAGCTTTTTTGCCTTTGTCCCAGTGTACGGTATTAAATTTGGTAGAATTACCTATTTTTTTTCCTTTTTCTCTTAATGATCATAATCATTAATTAATGACAAAACTCGTGCACAGCAAAAAGAACTGCATAATTATTTCATTAGCGAGCTCCTGTTATTTTAAGAGACTTGGTGACAAAATTAAAATGCAAATTGTAAGCGAACTTTTGACAGCGACCAAGATTGGCCGTTTCGTAAAAAGAAGAGAAGGTTTTTTTTTTTTTGCGAAAAATATAAAAATTGAAAATTTGGAATGGCGGCGCTGCGGCGCGCTCCTCCACGCTTGGGTGTATAAATCTGTCCTCGCTAATTAATGATTATCGCCACTAATGATAAAATTATAGTCGAGCGAAAGGGATTGAATTGAAAATGCTTCAAAAGCTGTAAACGCTGCTACTGATGCCTCGATGCGAGCGCCCTATCCCCAAATTGATAAAAAATATTTATTTAAAAAACCACATAAATTATACAGATATACAGTATAATCCGTGCGGAATCAGAATGGGATAATACCTTTTGGAACTGAACAGAAAATTACAGTTTTCGAGTAGCGTCAGTAAAAAAATTGTTAGTTCTACGTTCTATCTTAAGGTTATGAAATTGAAAATACACAAAAATATTTAATGGTTGTAATCTAAAAGGATTAAATGTTATTGCAATAATTGAATAAAACGTGATAAAACTCGAGCAGACACCCACGCGCACAGAACACACAAGCAAGTTTCGACGTGAGTTTGCCATAGACAACTAGAGTTTACCGAAATGCTAACGCTACGGCTGACAGGCGGACCGCGAGCATCTCAGTTCCAAAAGGTATTATCCCGTTCTGATCCCGCACGGATTATATCAGTGATTGTAACAATGGTTACAGTGCAGTAGGTACAGGTAATGATTATCCATGCGTCTCCACGCTCTAGATTTACATTGTGTTGCGGAGGCCTAAATTGACGATATGCTAAGTTAGATTAGCTTTAAATGATTCGCTATTCCATACTAGTGGTTCGCCCCGAACTACGAACTCGCGACCCCATATCTCAGCAACCCCTCGACCGATTTGGCTCAAGTTCGAACTTAAAAATTATCTTTGCCTCATTTACCCACCTACCAAATTTCATGACGATCCGACAAAAACTCAAGTTATAGTCGAACGAACATTCATACATACAAACATACATACATACATACAAACGCCGGATTGTTTGTTTAAGTAGACTCGGAGAACTTCGCTCGCTCGTTCAATTAAGTAGTATTAGAAACGGAACGCAACGCGGTGGTTTTTTTTTTTCCTTTATTTTGCATTCATTGCTAAGTATATTTTTGTGCCGGGTCGCCGTTGAGACCAAACCGAGGCCAAACTTTTCAGATTGCGACGTCAAAAATTGTATCTCTACAAACGAACGGGTAATTGATTACTTTGTTATTTTTTCCCTCCGACGACCCGTTTTTGTTTAGGTAAACAAACGGTTTTAGGGTTCTGTTGCCAGGGGCCTAAAAGTCAACCACTAAGGAAGCTTCGCAGATATCTCACTAACACTACTAATTAAACGAGCGGGCTAAGTTCTCCGAGTCTACTTGAACAATCCGGCGTTTGTATGTATGTATGTTTGTATGTTTGTATGTATGTTGTATCTATGTTTGTACGTATGTATGAATGTTCGTTCGACGATACTTGAGTAAATTTGGTCGGATCGTCATGACATTTGGTAGGCGCGTAAACGAGGCAAAGAGAATTTTTAAGTTTGAACATGAACCAAATCTGTTGCTGAGATATGGGGTCGCGAGTTCGTAGTTCGGGGCAAACCACTAGTTTATTTTGTTAATTTTGTATTATTTATCTTTATCGAACATGGCCTTGGGGTATCTTAGCGTGTCGCTGATCGTAAACACGACAGCACGTCGACCCTTGCACGCTAGCACTCTACTCGGTTGCGTTACGGCTGAATTAACGATAAAAATGTATAAGCTGATGTATTGTCGTGTGTATGTACCTAAAAAGCGCTTCCGGACGGAACCCTCCAGTTTTCATCAATATACTTAACTTATCCGGAACACAGTAGAGTAATTCTATTGACGTCACAGCGGGGTATTTTTTAATTTCTCCGGGGTTAGCGAACGTGACTGGTGGTAAATCGGCCGCCCTTTGTTTTGGGCTTTTTGGGAAGCTGCGGCCTTTTTTGGTTTGACACTTGCGTGATTCGTAGGACCATTCCATTTTCCCCCACCAGAGTTGCCCCACTGGTAGAGAAAAATTAAATCACATACAATAATTATTCCATTTTACCCTACCAGTGGGGCAACTCTGGTGGGGGAAAATGGAATTGTCCGATTCGTAGGCTCGGCCGTCGTCACCATCACCATAAAAAAAACTAAGGCCTATTTGCATCTACGTAATGAGATTATTTATACAGCGTCCAGTGGCACCTTCACTCACACTAGATGGGTGAAGAGATCACTCGGCGCTGCAGTGCCTGGGACATTGTTTTATATGGAGTAGGCTTGCCCAGCACTTTTACCATCCTGACAGCTTAGTCGGTCTAGCCCACAGAAAAGACAAGTCAATACGTGTGGAGCCAACTGAGCCGCGGGTTTTCTCACGATTTTTTTCCTTCAAAATGTTTTGTTTAATTTCAAAGTTACGTACATTTGTGAATTTGTAGTAGCAATACCACTCGCTAACGGTGAAGGAAAAACATCGTGGGGAAACCTGAGCGTATGAAGCATTATACCCTCAACGCAAAAATCGCCAATCCGAATTGAGCACGGGTGGTGACGAACTCTCTCTCTGAGAGAAGGCCTTTGCCCAGCTAGTGGGACATGTACAATTGTACATCTTTCATGCCGACAATTACGTGCACTATTTTAGAGTGTGTCCCGATATTATTGGATACCGTAGAGCTAAAATTTCAATATAATTTCGATCAGCTCCGTCTAGTCTGCGGAGCCGCTTCGCCGAGACAGTTCCAATTTGTTCTCGGCACAGAATACTTGCCGACTGTGGTCTCGACGAAGACAGTATTCTTCAGCCAAAAATCTAGAAAACTTTAGAAGTAATAACGTACAAAATGCAGGAAATGTTCTATCCACCGATCCTGGGATCAGAGGATACAAATTAATTTGCTTGTTTTCACTGATCCCGGTATCGGTGGATGTTACCGGCCAAACCCGATTTAAGGATAAACTAGTTTCGCCTAGGACAAACCAGTTTAGCCTAAGCTCGTATGGACAAACCGGTATAGCCTAGGCCAAACTAATTTACCCGAAAGTCGTATGGATAAACCGGTATGTCCTAGGCCAAACTAGTCTTGCCGAAGCTCGTATGGAGAAACTATTTTAGCCTAGGCCAAACTAGACTAGCCCTATTTTAGTAGGGGTAATACAGATTCTACCTTATTTAAGCTAGCCTAGTACTTTTTCTTAAAACAAACAAACCCGCCGTAATTATCTGAACAGTAGGCTGAACATTTAAAGGCCGAATTTGAAAAAGTCTACATTTAAAAAGTCTACGGTATGTCCGGTTTTAACGCCGCCGGCGCCGAAACTAAATCAATAAGAAAAAAAAGACGATCATTACGAAAAGTTACACACGAAAGAGGTTGCCAGTGTATTTGGAAGGAGTAAGTAAGTAAGATATTTATTCATAAGATAAAACACAGTACACAGGACGTTCCATTGATTGAACAATATGCGCTCAGACAAACAAGGCGAAATATTCGCGCGCTCACGAGTTCAGTGATGGCAAGAGTCAACTTTGTTTACAGGGTAGCAACGTTCAAACTTCTGGCAATCCTGTTTTATCAAAATGAGTTCTGTCGTTTATGAGATATTCTGATTCGAAGCTAAAATGTCCCGAGTATTTTAAATATTCAAAGTATTTTTTTCACAAAACCTTGTAAGTATTACCTTCAGAATTTAGAATGACACTGCAGTAAGTGTCACTGTGAGTAGAAAATGCTGCGTTTTGAATCCCGAATCCATACTCCATAGAGAAAACGGTGCGAGCTACATTTCACACTATATTTGTCGAGGTAGGGGAAAACTAGAATCGGTCTCAATTTGTGTAGAGTTAAAGTTACGAAATAGGTAAAAGGTTTTTGGATGAGACACAAAACTTGACAGTAATTTTGACTTGAACCATCGTTCTAAGATGATTCTAAGATGGTGATAATATGGTTCTTCATGGCATTTAGGACAGGATAAGCTGAAAATACTGAGCGTATCTTGTGCGATAGTTTTTTTGTCGCGTATTACATTTCAATACAATACAATATTTTAATAGTAAAATTATTTTTTATATGACACGAAACGCGCGACCACAAATCGCTACAAAAAGTTGCCGTAGGCGAGGGCTCTTAGGGTGGCATTAATAGTCGCTAGTCGTCATATCAAGCTCGAACTCAAGTAGGTGATCTCAGAAAAGTCAAATGCTAATGTCCCTTGGCTAATGTCAATGCCAATCTCACGATAGTGTCTATTAATATGCTGACAGATAGACAAGTTTGACATTAGCCAAGGCTTGACATTAGCCTTTGACTTTCCTGAGTTCACCTATTTGAGATCGAGCTCAAGTAGGTGATCTCAGATGACTATTAATTGAACGAGCGAGCGAAGTTCTCCGAGTCTACTGGAATAATCCGGCGTTTGTATGTATGTATGTATGTTCTTTCGACGATAACTTGAGTAAATTTGTCCGGATCATCATAAAATTCGGTAGGCGGATAAATTAAATTAAAAGAATTTTTAAATTCGAACATGTGCCAAATCGGTCAAGGGGTTGCCGAGATATTGGGTTGTAAAGTTTATATGCAATGCGCGCGCGCCTGCGCAATTGGGGTTAGCAAAAAGTTACACACTCGCGAGTTCATAGTTCGGGGCGAACCACTAGTCCCACCCTTAGGGTGGTATTCTAGAAAGCTACTTAAACTTAGTTCAAACTAGAACGCTACTTAAACTCTGTTAAACTCAGTTCAAACTAGAAGGCTCCTTGAACTCTGTTTAAACTCAGTTTAAATAGAGTTTAGTAGTGTCGACTGTCGGTAAAACAGTGCATGTTTTGAATTGAATATCCCTCCCTTCATATCAAAACATGCACTGTTTTATCGACAGTCTGAACTCTGTTTAAACTGAGTTTAAGTAGCGTTCTAGAATACCACCCTTAGTAGCTCCGTGGCTTGCTTGTATTAAGATATTGGATGTAGAGAATTCACAGGGAGCCTGCGGTGGATGCGTGAATCGCGTCGGTGCACGAATGTGTATTTTTGTCTCTTTGTTTCTATTTCACTTTGACAGGGCCTGAACAAGTCTTTTATATACAGGATGCACTCTAAGTCGATAGCGGAACTTTAAGTGGGCTATCTACTGATCAATACAGACAACTTGTACTAGGTGGCGTAAGAGGTGAAAAAATGGAGTGAAAAAAATATCAGCTGTTCCATACAAAATGTCGACTCAGTACTGCGCCAAATGTATGAAACAGCTGATATTTTTTTCGCTCCATTTTTGTCGCCACTTAGTACAAGTTGTTTGTAGTGATCAGTAGACAGCCTAGTTACTTAAAGTTCCGCTATCGACTTAGAGTGCACCCTGTAGTGGGAATAAATAAGGGATATATTATTATTACACTTTATTGCACAAAATAAAAACTTAAATAACAATATTCAATGCAATTGAAAAGTGGTTCGCCCCGAACTGTGAACTTGCTACCTTATATCTCAGCAACACCTCCACTGATTTAAATCATGTTCGAACTTAAAAATTATATTTCCCTCATTTACCTGCCTACCAAAATTTATATCGATCCGACCAAATTTACTCAAGTTATCGTCGAACGAACATTCATACATACATACAAACAAGACATACAAACATACATACAAACATACATACATACATACAAACATACAAACGCCGGATTGTACCAGTAGACTCGGAGAACTTCGCTCGCTTCACACGCTCGTTCAATAAACTAGTGGTTCGCCCCGAACTATGAACTCGCGACCCCATATCTCAGTAACCCCTCGACCGATTTGGCTCATGTTCGAACTTAAAAATTCTCTTGGCCTCTTTACCTGCCTACCAAATTTCATGACGATCCGACTAAATTTACTCAAGTTATCGTCGAACGAACATTCATACATACATACAAACATACACACATACATCCATATATACATACCTACATACATACAAACATACAAACGCCGGATTGTTCCAGTAGACTCGGAGAACTTCGCTCGCTTCGCTCGCTCGTTCAATCATCTCATTTCATCTAAGTTACTCTACCAGTGTACCCAAAGCCTAAGGCTCTAAGGCGGACTTGCGTCACTCAGGGTTAGCAAACTAACTCAGAGTTAACTTGACATTTCCATACAAATTTTGACGTTAACTCAGAGTAAACTGGCTAACCCTGGTTGATGCAAGTGGACCTAAGAGACATAGAAATCGTGTTCCTGTCTGACTTCTTCACTAACGTACGAAACAACATTGAATTGCAGTCGTAGTGCCAAATAACGTGACCGAATTGACATTTCCATACAAATTTTGACGTTAACTCAGAGTTAACTGGCTAACCCTGGTTGATGCAAGTGGACCTAAGAGACATAGAAATCGTGTTCCTGTCTGACTTCTTCACTAACGTACGAAACAACATTGAATTGCAGTCGTAGTGCCAAATAACGTTACCGAAGATAATTTCCTTCCCCACTCGGTTCCCCCCAGACCAGGCGCACCAGACGTCTGCTGGAAAATATATTCCATGAATGGGTAAAGCTTACATTTCGGCCGCCTGCTATGTAGTTAGCATACGACTGCAATCATGCCGCATAATACTGTCGTAATGGTGCTGAAGAGATTGAGTCAGAGGCACCGCACTGTGGAATACGGTAGAACAATCGCATATCAAAATTGATTTTTACAACTGATTGAAATAGGGTACTCTAAGGGTGGTATTCTAGAACGCTACTTAAACTCAGTTCAAACTAGAACGCTACTTAAACTCTGTTTAAACTCAGTTCAAACTAGAAAGCTCCTTGAACTCTGTTTAAACTCAGTTTAAGTAGAGTTTAGTATTGTCGACTGTCGATAAAACAGTGCATGTTTTGATTTCAATATACCTCCCTTCATATCAAAACATGCACTGCTTTATCGACAGCCTGAACTCTGTTTAAACTGCGTTTAAGTAGCGTTCTAGAATACCACCCACACTCTCTTACTAATAAACGTGGAATAAAAGTTATAACGAGGTTTAACCATATATTTATCCTCGGTATAACGTTTATTCCATGTTTATTAGTAAGGGGGTAAGAATATAATTTAATAATTCGAAAGTCGTAGTTTAATATTGTGCAGCGTAAATAATTTTGTATTTGTTGAAAGTAAATGTTTTCATGCAGTAAAGTTAAACGTTTTTGCAATTGAGAAATACTAGTGGTTCGCCCCGAACTATGAACTCGCGACCCGTAACTCAGCAACCCTTCAACCGATTTGGCTCATGTTCGAACTTAAAAATTATCTTTGCCTAATTTACCTGCCTACCCAATTTCACGACGATCCGACTAAATTTACTCAAGTTATCGTCGAACGAACATTCATACATACATACATAAGCCGGATTGTTCCAGTAGACTCGGAGAACTTCGCTCGCTCGTTCAATTAATTTCTTCATTTACGATTTTCAAAGTGAAATAGTTTTGAAAGTTCAACTGAAAGATACTAGTGGTTCGCCCCGAACTGTGAACTCGCGACCCCATATAAACTTACTAACCCCATATCTCGGCAACCCCACGACCGATTTGGCTCATGTTAGAACTTAAAAATTAAAAATTCTCATGTTAGACTCGATTTGGTGCATTTTTCTTGGCGCGCGGGCTATTCACTATGCACCGCGCCTTAAAAACATAATATAACTAGTGGTTCGCCCCGAACTATGAACTCGCGACCCCATGTCTCAGCAACCCCTCCTCCGATTTGGCTCATGTTCGAACTTAAAAATTCTCTTGGCCTCATTTACCTGCCTACCAAATTTCATGACGATCCGACTAAATTTACTCAAGTTATCGTCGAACGAACATTCATGCATACATACATACATAAATACATACATACATACATACATACATACAAACGCTGGATTGTTTCAGTAGACTCGGAGAACTTCGCTAGCTTCGCTCGCTCGTTCAAATACTAGTGGTTCGCTCCGAACGACGAACTCGCGACCCCATATCTCAGCAACCCCTCGACCGATTTAGCTCATGTTCCAACTTAAAAATTCTCTTTGCCTCATTTACCCACATACCAAATTTCATGACGATCCGACTAAATTTACTCAAGTTATCGTCGAACGAACATTCATACATACAAACATACAAACATACAAACATACATACATACATACGAACGCCGGATTGTTCCAGTAGACTCGGAGAACTTCACTCGCTTCGCTCGCTCGTTCAATGAATACATAGTACCTACTTATAGCAAAGTGGGTCTTCTGTGATGATTCTGGTAATAATTCAGTCAAAATGGCCTCCAAGAGTTGCACTCAACTTAGTTTTATGCGTATAAATTAGAGATGGTAGAGTTATTGTGGGGCTGTTTTGGTTTGGCTTTGTGTTGAGACTCTTGTGACGTAGGTACATTTTTTTTACTTCTTTAAATTCCTCAAATGAATTTGAATGAATGTGTAGTAGTAATACCTATCGCTAACGCTATTGTGAAGGAAAATATCGCGAGGAAACCTAAGCGTATGAGGCATTATACCTTTAACGCGAAAATCGCCAACCCGCATTGAGCACGCGTGGTGATTAAGCTCGAACTCTCTCTCTGAGAGAAGGCCTTTGCCCAGCTAGTAGGACATGTACAATTGTACAGGCTACATCTTACTTTTTAAATTCATCAAATAACTGCTACGATGACGACAATTTTGCGATTCACTCAATATCCTTCAAAAACTATCCGCGATTACGATCACGTTCGGTTAGCTGAAACACGATCACAATCGCTTTAAATGACAGCTTGTGTTAAATGAATGCGCCCCAAAGTTCTTCAACATTTTAAATGCCACCAACATTTTATCGAATCGAAAGTCGAAAGGGATAGTGATAGATTATTGTATTAGAAACGGGCAAAATTAGGGTGGCATTAATAGTCTTCATTTCGCAACTCTACGCAATGCAGGGGGCTTAGCATGTATTGTAACGCAATAGCGTATCGATAGCGTCCTATTAGAAGGACAAAACCGAGATTGGCTCGTTTTTCTCCTGCAACCAGCGAACTAAATCCTCTCGAATTAGAATCAGAATATTTTTTGCCGTATTAAAAAATAAAGGTGTTTGCATCTACGTAGTGAGTTGATTTATACCATCGTCCAGTAGTACCTTCGCTCGCACTACAGGGTGCACTCGAATTCGATAGCGAAACTTTAAGGGGACATTCCAATCATGATTATGAAAACCACAGTAGTGGTCTTAAAGCATCCCGTTGAGATGACTTTTTATTTTTTTCTGATACCAAAAACTACCTTAGTCAATCATAAAGAAACGATATCAGTACTAAAAGCTACAAAAATCGCATCAAAAAATATTTAAAATAAAACGATTATTAACTAACCCCATTATGAACGCGACTGTACTACGCGTATAGCTCTTATCAATCACCGCGCGCTTTGACCTGCGGTGACCCGCCTACAAAATGACCTATAATCACGGGCGAGCGAGAGGCGCGCACGCGCCGCCGCTCAATATTTTTACGTAGTAGTGTGCGTTTCACGCAAGAGAGTTCCCTTGACGAAACTCTTATACAATGTAATAGGGACTATTTTTATTCATCCAAGGGAATTATTTCGTGAAACGCACTGTAGGCACTTAAAACAAAATTCCCCAGTGTTGCCATGTGGCGCCGTTATTACATTTTAAAATCCGTATGTAGGTATGTAATGTATTGTTATTTAAAGTGAATTATAAATTCCATATAAAAGTGAAT
This sequence comes from Zelleria hepariella, assembly GCA_949319315.1. Lineage (NCBI taxonomy): Eukaryota > Metazoa > Arthropoda > Insecta > Lepidoptera > Yponomeutidae > Zelleria > Zelleria hepariella. Next base: position 1,576,311 of record OX439380.1, on the reverse strand, counting down.
TAAATCGTCTTTGAAACGCCTCAACGGAGCCAGGGTGTGTTTTGTTCTTCGTCCATATTTTCAGGCTTATCTGGGGCTTATCCGGGCCTATCGGCGTGCCTTACATTATTACATAGGTAGGTACGGTCGGCCACAATCTCAGATACCCTATGGCAGCTCTTACCGCGCGCGGCATAAGGGCGCCAATCGAACAAAAAGGGGTATCTGAGACTGTGGCCGACTGTACCTATATTCTACGCTTTTGGCTAAAATCGAACACATACTTAAGTCCTCAGTACTGAACTACCTACGATAACGATCGAAGTTACATCTACGAAAATACGGGTTTAAATTAGGTAGGTATCTTAAAAAAGACTGCAAGTCCGTATAAAAATACTTACTTAATAAGCTAATTTTACATTTACATTAAAGTAATACATTAAAGACTACCCAAATCCGTACAAATACGGAAAAACCCATATTTGTGGCAACACTGGAGGTCCTTCGTCCTTCTCTTACCTTTCGGCGCTCGCGCTTTTAGCCTTGAATACGTAGGGAGGGATGGATCGTCCTTCGGTCTTTGTAATAGGGGTGATTTTTAAAAAGCATGCATTGCATTACTCTTGCGATTTTTGCTCGGAATTTACCTACAGGGGCCTACAGACAGTGCGTATTTTATAATTTTGGATCTTATGTTGATGCCTTTAGGAGTGGTTTCTCTTTTGGTCGATTATTGCATTTCCAACTTGTCGACCGGAAAGGTGAACATATGATCGAAAGTGTGTCGTTGCGTTGAAAAGTGATTTATTTAAATTTAATCGATTTCTTTATGATTGACTAAGGTAGTTTTTGGTATCAGAAAAAAATAAAAAGTCATCTCACCGGGATGCTTTAAGACCACTACTGTGGTTTTCATAATCATGATTGGAATGTCCCCTTAAAGTTTCGCTATCGAATTCGAGTGCACCCTGTAGATGGGTGAAGAGACCACTCGGCGCTGCAGTGCCTGGGACATTGTTTAAGATGGATGGTTGCTGTACTACAAAAGCATTAAAAGGACCGACGACATTAATAAATCGTAATTGAAGCCGTCAACCGGGGGCCCATTTTGGCACCATTGCGTTACAGGCTAAGGCCCCAGGTCGCGCGAGGCGCCGATGCGAACGATAAATTCGCCAATAACCGTTGTTTAAGCGGTACCACTACCTATGTACTGCGCAGAATAATACAGGAGCAATATCTTGTTAACTCGGTAATGCTTGCGAGTGTACAGGGTGGCCACTGCAAGAGACGACTTCGCGTTAACTACGGGGTGAAATCGAATTCGATAGCAGAACTTTATGTAGGCTGTCTACTGATCACTACAAACAACTACTTGTACTTAATGGCAAAATAAATGAGTTGGTCCTTACTTTTGACATAGTAATCAAAAACAGCAGAAGAAATGTTTTTCGTACCACTTTTTTTTACCAAGTATTTTTAATTTTTAGTGATCAGTAAACAGCCTACTTAAAGTTCCGCTATCGAATTTGATTGCACCCTGTAGATCGAGGTAAAACCCGTTTTGCATTACAGCCATATGATTCAAACGAGCCCAATAGCGTCCGTGCGGTCACTTTGCCTAAAAAACTTTCTAGACGAAAAAAATATCAGCTGTTTTTATATTAATTTAACAATTTCACTTACTTTTATTGTTTTTCGGGATAGCCCAGATGTTTCGACCTCGTCCGGATGCCTTATTCATGGATTCCGACCAACAATAAAAGTATTGAAATCGTTAAATTAATGTAAAAATGTGCAGAGCTTACGAAAGTTTAGGTTATAAAATATCAGCTGTTCCATGCTAAAATTCGATGCCTACCGCATCAAATGTATTACAGCTGATATTATTGTCAAGATTTCGCACTTGGCCCCATAGTAAAAATTTGTTTTGGCCATTTTTTCATAGGCAACTGTGTTATACTCCGTGCAATTTTAGTGGTTTTAAAGCCGAAGGTATTTTGTAACACTGGTGATTCTGAGCCAAATTACAAAATTTCATTCCAAAAGTCGCGAAAAATAAATTCACTTCTCCATACAAATGTTGCCGATTGGAGATAGCCGTTTGTATTGGGAAGTGTTTTTTTTTGTGGCTCGTTATGTAGTAAAATTTTGGAATTTGGCTCAGAATCACGAGTGCAACCTTCGGCTTTAAAACCACTAAAATTCCACGGTGTATTAGTAACTTTATAAGTTTGAGTCCAGCGCGACGGTTGCCGCGGCGGCGTTGATAGAACAACAGGAAAATTCTTAAAACTGTTGTTAGTTTAGCGACCCCTTTCAGTGTCACAAGACTTTTCCGAAACACCCTGTATAAACCTCGCACCTCATCCAACTCTACCGACACGAAGTACCCCGCTTCTTGTCTGACATTCGGCAAAGTCAAATTACCTAACACCTGCACCATCCACTTAGCTTTATTCCCCGGTTTAAGTAGTCCGCAGTCTAAATTAGAAGTTGTGCACACATGGGACCCAGCCTAGTGTGGAGCTGCCGTTTCGGAATTACAGTGTAAATGAGGGTTAATGTACGCTGTAGGGAAAATGTTGCTGTTTAGCGAAGTGAACGCAGTTTTTGTCGACTTTTGTGGTGATTTTATTTTACCGTCATTCAGTGAATAAATCTAGTGCCTTCAGCCCGGATTCTGAATTGAGAATGTTACTAAGTAAATACTTAAGTATCGTTCTATCACGTTCTTTTGTGAGAAATCTGCAGTGCTTAATTGCTTAGCCATTTTCTGAATTCAGAAATCGGCAGTTAGAAGCCCGGTCCAGGACATAAAACTTAGGCGTTTGCATCTATCATGGTTAGTAATTTAAGTATTTCATTGTTATTTTTTTAGGTGTACAGCGTCCTTTCTTATGACTTTATAAGTACAGTCGACAGCACGTAGACCCTTTACACGCATGCACTCTACTCAGTTACGTTACGAGCGACTTTGCAACGAAAGTTTCGTGAGTAGGTACAGTCGGCCATACGCTAGGATACCCCATTTTGTTCGATTGGCGCCCTTATGCCGCGCGCGGTAAGAGCTGCCATGGGGTATCTGTGACTGTGGCCCACCGTACTATGGGACCTATGCACTGATAGATGGACGAAGTCTATTGTGGAATGGTAACCTCGAGAGGGGAATAGTTCGGTTGGGAGACCACCAGCCAGATACATTTTAGGTTTTAGAAAGGTTGTGAACAGGTTCTAGAACCTTTGTATGGAAATCTGCTCGTAAGTCTTATAACTCTCAATAAAGTTATATTAACCTTGTAATTACCTTCTGAGTGCCAAAAGGGCCCCGGTTTTAGAACCTTTCTGAGAGCTACAGCACAACCTATAGCTCAAATCCAGAACCTTTCCAGTACTTGCATAGAACCTAAATATAACCTTCACAACCTTAATTTAACGTTACTATAACCTTGCAAGACAACTTATAAGTTCTAAATAAGTCTTGGATGTAACTCTATGACAACTTAAAACCTTTTTGATGGATATGAATAAATACCTTTCCAGGACTTTCAAGTTTTAAATAGCTTCTGTTTAAGATTTTTTACACAGATTCAAATACTTATTTACAATGGCGTCATTCCTTTGTCGTTAGGCCAACTTTCAAAATGGCTAGATAAACAATATTCATAAAAATAATATGTAGCTTGGTTAAGTCAGGAAATAATGAAAATATAGTGCGGTTGGCACTTTATCGTGAAACTTTACGATAATAGTGCTGAATACAACACGGGCCTTTCGTAAATTAAACTTTTCGAAGATTTTTTAATGAAATAAAAATTAAATATTTGGTGGTTGGTGGTAAGTCACATCAGAAATCGATCTACTATTCATATAAAAAAATATATATTATAAATCGTGTAGCACATGGTATTTGATCACCCTTTATTTAATTAAAATATTGGATTTCTTTAGCTTTTTTTTTCATTTTATAATATTAAATATGGCTGCCGTTAGGAAATTACTTGAAAGCATTATTTTTTACCTTTTCAGAACTGTAACAGCTAAGAGCGCTTAATTTTTTCCAAAATAAGAGCTGAAGGTAATCTCGCGGAGCTACCCCAAACGACAAGGCTGTTTTCAACGCTTCAAGGTTATTACCAGGAGTTGTCCAAGACTTGCCAGTCGCGAAAATCACCACTGAGCTAAATTTGTTGCTTTTAAGTTTTGGTTGTAAGGAGGACATGCGATTGACCTACGTTCAACAAACAGCTACAGGCTGCTCTAAGAGTGCAAACATGGAAGTGTGCAAATAGTGACTATTCATAAATTATAATAAAACGTTAATAACTGGCCAAGTGCGACTTGGACTCGTGCACTGAGGGTTCCGTATCGTAACAAAAATGACAAAAAAAAACTAGCCATAAAAACCCTCGGTGCGTGAGTGCCACTTGGCCGTTTTTAAAACTATTTGTTGTTATACTATAAAGTAAGCTCTATAATAATACAAAGTTTGATGCTAATAATATTATTATGTATTAGCGTTTTTGCAAAAGTATAAAAACACGTTTGTGGTATATGGACCTCCCTTATTTGTCATTATTATTTGTTATTGTGTCCTCCATTATTACACAAATACATTCTGTGAAAGTTTGTATTTGTATTTTGGTTTAGTGTGAAAAATGTTTTGATACTATATAGGTAAAAAACCTTTATAAAAACATCTATTTCATATAATAGAAAAACATATTAATCCAATATGTACATAATATCTTGAATACCTAGCTTTCTATTAGTCTCGCTAAAAGAAAATAAAAAATGGCTTCACCTATTTAAAGGAACAGCTGAAAATGACAAAAAATAAATAGCGGAATCGAACTGATACGAAGTTCATATAGTAAACTACAGGGTGCACTCTAAGGGTGGTATTCATGAACGATACTTAAACTGAGATCAAAATGGAACTCTTAATTTAAAGTCTTGTCTTGTTTAAACTTAATTTAAAGTGAGATCAGTTTTGAACTTACTTTAAACTGATTTCAAAACTGATTTCAAAACTGATCTCTGTTTAAACTAAGTTCAGCGAGATCAATTTTGAACTTACTTTAAATTGAGTTCAAAATTGATATTCGAATCGAATCGAATCGAATCGAATCGAAATGAATTAAATCGAATCGAATCGAATCGAATTGAATCGAATCGAATCGAATCGAAACGAAACGAAACGAATCAAATCTAATCGAATCGAATCTAAACGAAACGAAACGAATCGAATCGAATCGAATCGAATCGAATCTAATCGAATCTAATCGAATCGAATCGAATCGAATCGAATCTAATCTAATCGAATCGAATCGAAACGAAACGAAACGAATCGAATCGAAATTAATTGAATCGAATCGAATCGAATCGAAACGAAACTAAACGAATCGAATCGTAACGACGCGAATCGAAATGAATTGAATCGAATCGAAATTAATTGAAACGAATCGAATCGAAATGAATTGAATCGAACCGAATCGAATTGAATTGAATTGAATCGAATCGAATCTAATCGAATCGAATCGAAGCAAAACAAATCAAATCAAATCAAATCGAATCGAAACGAAACGAAACGAATCGAGACGAAACGAAACGAAACGAAATTAATCGAATCTAATCGAAACGAATCGAATCGAAATGAATTGAATCGAAATTAATTGAATCGAATCGAAATTAATTGAATCGAATCGAAACGAATCGACACGAAACGAAACGAATCGAATCGAATCGAATCGATTCGAAACGAAACGAAACGAATCGAATCGAATCGAATCGAATCGAATCGAATCAAATCGAATCGAATCGAATCGGCTATTGCTAGATTCATGGTACGGTCGGCCACAATCTCAGATACCCCATGGCAGCTCTTATCGCGCGCGGCATAAGGGCGCCAATCGAACAAAAAGGGGTATCTGAGACTGGCCGACTGTACACATGGTATGATACTTATTTTTTATTATTTTTGTTTCTTTCATCAGGTAGAGCTCGTCGAGTCTTTTTTTAGAGTACGATAAACATGGGTCTAGCATTAGCCGTTTAGGAGATATGGGCAGTTAAAGTTTTGATACTTGAATCAGTAGATACGACAGCACGTCGACCCTTACACGCTAGCACTTTGCTGGGTTACGTTACGGGCGATTTTACAACAAAAGTGTACAGTTTGACGTGCTGTCATACCATGTGTACAGTCGGCCAGTCTCAGATACCCCTTTTTGTTCGATTGGCGCCCTTATGCCGCGCGCGATAAGAGCTGCCATGGGTATCTGAGATTGTGGCCGACCGTACCATGAATCTAGCAATAGCCGATTCGATTCGATTCGATTGATTCGATTCGATTTGATTCGATTCGATTCGTTTCATTTCGTTTCGATTCGATGCGTTTCGATTCGATTCAATTAATTTCGATTTGATTCGATTCGATTCAATTCATTTCGATTCAATTCATTTCGATTCGATTCGTTTCGATTAGATTCGATTAGTTTCGTTTCGTTTCGTTTCGATTTGTTTAGTTTCGTTTCGATTCGATTCGATTCGATTCAATTCGATTCGATTCGATTCGAACCGATTCGATTCGATTCAATTCATTTCGATTCGAATCGATTCAATTAATTTCGTTTCGATTCGATTCGATTCGATTCAATTCATTTTGATTCGCGTCGTTTCGATTCGATTCGATTCGATTAGATTCAATTAATTTCGATTCGATTAATTTCGTTTCGTTTCGATTCGATTCGATTAGATTCGATTCGATTCGTTTCGTTTCGTTTAGATTCGATTCGATTTGATTCGTTTCGTGTCGTTTCGATTCGATTCGATTCGGTTCAATTCGATTCGATTCGATTCGATTCAATTCATTTCGATTCGATTCGATTCGATTCGATTCGATTGGATTGGATTGGATTCGATTCGATTCGAATATCAATTTTGAACTCAATTTAAAGTAAGTTCAAAATTGATCTCGCTGAACTTAGTTTAAACAGAGATCAGTTTTGAAATCAGTTTAAAGTAAGTTCAAAACTGATCTCACTTTAAATTAAGTTTAAACAGAGTTCCATTTTGATCTCAGTTTAAGTATCGTTCATGAATACCACCCTTAGTCAATAGCGGAACTTTAAGTAGGCTGTCTACTGATCAATACAAACAAATTGTAAGAGGTGGCGGCAAAAATGGAGCGAAAAAAAAATCTGCTGTTTCATACATTTGGCGCAGTACTGCATTGACCTTTTGTATGGAACAGCTGACATTTTTGTCACTCGATTTTTTTCGCCACCTAGTGCAAGTTGTTTGTATTGATCAGTAGATAGCCTACTTAAAGTTCCGCTATCGACTTAAAGTGCACCCTGAAGTAAATAATAAAAAGAATAAACACTTACAGTTGCATTAATCATTCATAACAATTTTTTACGCACTTAACACTTAGAATTTCCACTTTTTTTTGTATCACCCTGTGTTGGTTAATTTTTTAAGACGCGTAAGCTTACAGATCACAATGTATGCTTTGAAGTCGCGGAGACAACTGTCGAGTTTTGAGGATGCCTCTTAAGCTTTAAAATATTTCTGTAAGACTTGAATAATGCCTTCAGCTCAAAACAACAGCTTACTGGTTTTGTTTTTTACCACACAGTCCTAGTTTGTTTGCCTAGACAACTCTGATCTAACCTATAAGTTGTAGATAGGTTTTCGAAACTACTTATAAGCAATTTCAACATTTCAAAACCTTAAGGTAATATCAAGGTTAAAAATTAAACCTTTAGATCTCACATAAGTTAAATGATAGCCTTTCCAGAACCTTATCAGTAGCTTACGACAACTATAAGATCCTGGGGCTGTAAGCTCTTGAAATACAAGTCAGCATAACGTTAACGTTAACTCTTGTCAACAACTTCAAGGTTGTAACAATAAACTATTAGTTTTAGGACTTAGTAATCATTCTCAAATACTAAATATAACCAACTAGCAAATCATTAACCTTTCTACAACCCCTCTAAAACCTAGAGGCAATTTTTACAACCTAGGCCCAAATGAAATGTTACTTGGGTAGTCCGATGACATAGCCCAAAAGTTCGATCAAAAATACGCGTAAGTCTGTAAAAAAAATCAAAACCGACACCTATCAACAGGAAAAGTACGAGGTAGATATTTGTTTAACTGAAATTCTATCATTATCAACGCCCTCATTCATTTATCGCCTGATTCGTATCATCAATTCTGTGTAAACCCGCATTTCGCGGAACTTCAGTGGGTTACGCGGTTAACCCTCATTTGAAAATGTACCTATATTTATTCCATTTGATGTTGGATAACGAGACATTCCCTACTTATAATTGTATGTTATGTATGTTTAAAATACTGGAGTATTCTCTTGCGATCCTCAGCGTTGAGAGAAAGACTGAGCCAAAACAAACTGATGTACCTACTTCATTCATAAAAACTGTTGGTAGAGCAGACCTAGTTATTAACAACATAACAAGCTGATGACACATTCTTAAATTGTATCAAAATATAGCCCCGTAAGTCTTCCACCAATTTTTCGATAGCTTAGTAATTTTCGTTACAAAGTCGCCCGTAACGTATAGTAGAATGCACACTTGTAGATAGGTAAACTTATGAGGTAGCGGCCACCCCTGGCGTCAGGGTCTTTAGGCCGGCCCAAAGGGCCTCGGACATGGCTTAACAACGAAGCAAGGAATTGCTCAGATATTATGTGACTAAAGTACCAACAGAGAACAGCCTAGTTGGACTAGCCGTTCAATCTATTGGCAAAGTTAAGCAACAACGGCCGCAGCGGGTCGTTGGATGTGTGACTGCCAGTGGCAATGCCAGTTGTAGAGGTTCCGGCTAGGAGGTTCTGAGGTAATTTACTCCTTGGCGGACTGACCATGTATTTTGAAATATTTTTTATTTTAGTTAATTGTCAAATAATAACAACGTATGAGAACGCACGTATTTTTTCTTCTTCTCTAATTTCTTTATTAGTTTGGCCGAGAAATATTGCTCTATCTTTGTGAATCCTATAATATCCAACACCAGTCGTCGGTCTCGGAACTTTCGCTTGACACGTCAGAGCTTCGATATTCGATAAAGTAATGACCTAGAACCATTTTTAATTCCTGCAGTTGCACTGTGATTTTGCGAGCTACACCGCTCCTCACACTTTCCTGGCGATAGACAAACCACGAGTTAGTGACGGCCAAATCAAACACGTGAAATACTACTCGTACTTTACTGTCCACTTTTTAGTTCTAGCTCTCGATGGGCAATGCAACTGTCTGGCGGTCACCCATCCAACGACCCGCTGCGGCCGTTGTTGCTTAACTTTGCAAATCGATTAAGAACGGCTAGTCCAACTAGACTGTTCTCTGTTTGTACTTTAGTTACATGTGTAGAGGTCACGTGAAGTCATGTGTACTGGAGGCAAATTCTCGGCAATTCCGAGTGTGACTTGTTACTAATGAAATAGAAATAGAAATAGAAAATATTTTATTTGCCAAAAATTTATACATCACGATATACATATTATACTATTATTATAAAACACAGGTTGTGGACAAAAAGGAAGTATTTCAGCATTTGCTGCAATTGAAGTTCAACTACAGCGCTGGTTTTCGAATACTCCCTTCATACTAATAATAATAACATTCAAGATGAATGCGGGTAAAACCAATAATCAAAATAATAAAAATTAATTAAATTCAAATTACTAAGGTTTTCTTCATAGAATCTCGAATACGACCTACCCGAGAATTTGCCCCCTGCTCTCTTCAATTCATTTACAAAGGTCCTCGACCCCGACGTAACAAAGTGCAATCCCGACTCACGGCACCGCGCCATTTGAATCTGTTTGCAGGAGATTTGTCTATTTGTTTGCGTTACTACGAGAGGTCCGTGGATGACCATCCATCTGCGGAATGCTGTACTGGGGATTAGTGTTCCCGTTTTTATGGCTGATAGCTGTACTTTGTCAGTTCCAATGGCCCGCCATTTTGGAAATACAACTTTGCATAGACAGCGCTTTTGGTGCATTTATATTTTTATCGTACACTCGCTAGGCCATCCCTGTGGGCCATTTCATAAAACTGATTTACAATTTACTATGACAATTCGATGTACATTCAATGTGAGCCAATGAGCCGTTTTCACGGCTGTCAAGTCTAATCAATCTATTTTTAGGACCTAAGGTTTAGGTTCCACATTCTAGAACCTACGAATAAAAGAAGATACGGCCGTTTTTGGCGGTTATCGAAAATTTTTTAGCTTAAAAGTAAATTTCGAAGAGGGTATCTACACTTAAAAATCTAGAAAAGCATGGCGCATAGGCTCATCTTAGGATTTTTCCAGAAACTTCTTCTAAAGGAAGATATGATTTTTTCAACATTGGTGGCGCTAGTTAGCCTTATACGGACCCTTAAGGCGCCGTGCATAGTGAATGGCCCGCGCGCAAAGAAAAATGCACAAAATTGATTCCTGTATCAAATACACTAAACAAATCGAAAATGTTCACATATCAAACCCTAGAATTAGATGAGACCTATCTAACACAGCCAGTTTTGTGTTGAGACTCATAAAAGTTTTGAAATACTTAAGGATGAAATAGTTATTTGTTATGCAAGAATGCAAAATTATTGTTTGCGGCGAGTGCTTGTATTGAATACCGAGCTAGCGAAGGTTTCTAAAATTGAGCCACGAGCGTAGCGAGTGGTTCAAAAAAAGAAACCTGAGCGTAGCGAGGTATTCAGAAGCACGAAACGCAAATAATATTGCATTCGTGCGAAACACAAAACTTTTCATCTCACAGAAGCGAGGAAATGATTTTGTTAGCCAAGCGTGACAAACAATAGACATAGGTAGTTAGGCACCTACCATAGAGGTTAGTGAAATGAGTTTCCTTCTTTTTTGCTTCTTCACAAAGGAGTATGTGGCCTTGCCTAGCAACGGGTTGTTGATTACAAATAGTGTCTTCTTAAAGCGTCATAAAATCAACAACCCGTTGCTAGGCAATGCTACAAGTTGAAGGAGTTCCTTGTTTTTTTTTTATTAGGGCGTCGAGTTCAAATTTCGAATCGCACAAAAATACAAAGCGGTTTAAAAAAGGATCTTCTACGATCGCATGTTTAAAGTAACAGGGTACTTTCCGAGCATGGGAGATGAAAAAAAAATTAAATAGGCGGCGCACTTTTTTTCAAACAAAATATCTTGCAATCTGTTATGGATATCAACACAAAACTGGCTGTTTTAGTTAGTTCTCACCTAATTCTAGGGTTTGATATGTGAAAGATTTTCGTTTTTTTTTGTGTATTTGATACAGGAATCGATTTTGTGCATTTTTCTTTACGCGGGCTAATTCACTATGCCCAGCGCCTTAAACCAAATTCATACTGATATTAAGTATCTGGTGGAAAACTAAGGCCGCAAATTCAGTAAGTACTATTCAGTAACCTTAATGCTGCAAGTTTTGTGCCAAAATCTGAGCACTTCTAATTTTAGTCAACAAAGGGGCAATATTCCAACGCAACTTTTTCAATAAAGCTACACATTTCATCCTTTAAAATAGCGGAGCCATTATCGCGCACTTCGGCGGATTCTTTTTTGAAAACCGCCCTCGCGAAGTTTTGTTCCTCTATACAGGGTGATTAATGACAAGCAAGCATTAGGGATGATCGTTAATTCGCCAGCCGAAGGCCCAAGATTGATGCAGCAAAAACCGTTTCATAATCAATTAAAATGGGAGACTGTCGACGTTTTATCATCGGTCGTCTCGATGGCGGCTTCAATAACTTGTGTAGAGTATTGTTAAAAAAATGTATAAGTAAGTAAGTAACTCTTTATTATAACTAGTGGTTCGAACTCGCGAGCCTATATCTCAGCAACCCCTCGACCGATTTGGTTCATGTTCGAACTTAAAAATTCTCTTTGCCTCATTTACCTGCCTACCGAATTTCATGATGATCCGACTAAATTTACTCAAGTTATCGTCGAACGAACATTCATACATACATACATACATACATACATACATACAAACGCCGGATTGTTCCAGTAGACTCGGAGAACTTCGCCCGCTTCGCTCGCTCGTTCAAATATTTTTATAAGGGTAAAAAAATTGCTCGGGACAGGATTTGAACCCGCAACCTCTTGCATACCGTGCAGGCGCTCTACCAATTGAGCTACCGAGTCAAGTAACTAACAGTGCGAATTTAATAAAAATCTTTATAATGTTATGTTACCTAGCATGGGTTAGTGCTTTAGAAAATACAAAAAAATCTTTATTGTACACCAGAAAATATTTTACACAAAAAAACTTATTAATAAAAATACAAATGGTGGTCTTATCGCTAAAAGCGACCTCTTCCAGAACACCTTAAGAAGATAAGACTAATTGAAGCTTTATTCCTTTCGATATAGCACCTATACTATCCGTCACAAGACTGCAAAAAACATTATGGAGCTTATTTTGAGTTTGGCAAAATAAAACCTGTAAAAAAATCCGCTCAGTCGTGAACCGTCTAAACCGGTTTATTTACCCGAAAATAGCCCTTATTGATATAAGTATACAATCTTTTTTTTTTACCTTAAAAAATGAGATATCAAAACTGAGGTGTTATAAATAGGTGTCGTCGATTTACGTAGAGCAACTTTAGAAACGGGACGCACTTTGCGTTATTTCAGTTTATTTTTGAACGGACGTTGTCTGCTCATTTTTGGCAGCCCCTATAAATTGGTTCTTTTCTGCTCATAGGCCGCTCTAAAAAAATCCACCGTCGGCGGTTTGCTGCCTTTCTCATCCAGTCGTAAACCGCCAGCATGCATATCCTTTGCATTGGATATACTTAGGTACTAAACTAAATTTTTATTCACGCCCTTTGCCTTTTTTTTCGATAAGGAAAACTGCACCCCCACCGACCCGTGCAGCGTTGCCATCGAAACTCAATTTCACGCGCGCCGCCACTAATCCGAAACAAATATCATAAAAAAAACGAATTTGCTAAAAACCAACTGCAAAAATACACAGAGCGCAGGCTTCGAAGGAAAGAAATAACAACTTAAAGTTTCGTAAGCACTACACATTAATTTTAGTATACTTTTTTTGGGCAATGTTTTCAATTTTAAGTAGGTAGTTTAGTTTAGGTAGTCTACAATGTGTTTTTAGTGTAAAGCATTCATATCTGCAATCCACATCCCTTCAAACGACCGCCACAAACGTCCACATTATGTATACCTACCCCTAATATTTGTGGATAAATAATATTTTTATTATGTTGAGACAGAAAGTGGCGACTTCTCGATCCCCTGCATTTAGCCCTATCTAGCCCTATTAAAGTCCTATCTAGTCTCTATAATTTTACATCATGATCCAGTAGATATGTCGAAACGTTGTAGAGTTGGGGGTACACTATAATAGCAAGACGGCTGTATCTGCGTTAATATTGGGCCTGAAAATCTGGTTCATCTGCCCAATTTTAGATTAATTTAATCCTCTCCAACTTTGCCATGCAATGTGGCAGCAAAATATGCTCAGTGTAAGAGTTATGTATAAGCGAAAAACTGTAGTCTTTCTAGAATACCCCCAAACAACCTGTAAAAAGTCCATTAACTTCGGAATACTTTCGCGGTAGAAAAACATAAGCTGGATTATGACTACACATGAAAAAAACATTACCCACCCTTTGCGGCAGTTCAGGCTAAAAAGGGGTGCGTCAGGAAAAATGTAAACTATCCCAATATCATATCATACAAAACAGCGAAATTCAGAACGAAACCCATTTCATATTCACTTACGGTGTCGCGCTTTGGCTTGGTAAGGGTAGCTATAAGCCCGTATCTGTGCTGCATGCTAGTGTGGAATATTGGTAACTTTGTGAAGTGCCTAGGTACCTAAACAAACACCTACTTGTACAGTCGGCCACACGCTAGGATACTCCTTTTTGTTCGATTGGCGCCCACATAGGTCCGTGTTGGCGCCCTTATGCCACGCGCGGTAAGAGCTGCCATGGGGTATCTGTGACTGTGACCGACCGTACCTAATAAACAAACACCAACTTGTGCCAATAGAGATGCGACTGGACGCTACATTTTGGACGCCAAAATTTTTCCCGTTGTCAAAGTCAACGCGGATGAGGTAGTCTATACCATCCTGACAGCTTGGTCCACAGGAAAGACGGGAAAATACGTGTGGAGCCAACTGAGGGTTTCTTCACGATGTTTTTTCTTCACAATTAGCGAGTGGTTTAGCTACTTAAAATTGACACGTTAGTTTGAAAATAAACTAAGTCATAGGTACGTACCGGGAATTGAACCTGGGTCTCTCGCTTCCGAGTCCAATGTTTTACCACTAGGCCACCACCACTATACAGGGTGGCCCAAACATAGACGTCAAGCGAGAAAATCTAGATAGCTGACACCGAGGGCTACCCGAATCACCCCCATATATGTTCAGCCATTTTTTGTCCTTTAGAAGTTATGAGGCTTTTAAGGTTTTTTTGAAAAAAAATACCTAGCATTCGATTTTATTTTGTAACTTTTTTTGCTTTCGTCTTCTCAGCAAAATTTTTTATTCTTTAGAGTCTCAGATGAATTATCTATCACCAAAAAAATAATGATCAGCTTTGGACTTTAAGAAGATACCGGAATTTGGATCCAAAGTCCAAAAATGTTGTTTTCAAGAAAATATCACTGAAATAGTTAGTATGGGAAAAAAAATAAGTAGAGGTCTGAAGGACTTTTTATTGATTTCAAAAACTTTCCCAAAGCCTCATTCTTCAGAATAATACAAAAAACCTGTCAGTTTATAGGACTTTTATTCAAGTAATTTGCGATCAAAGTCGAAAAACTGGAGTTGGAAGAAATTTTATTTCAATCGATTTTCATTTATTTTGGTTGATTCGGACAAAAAACATTGCAGGTAGGCTTAATATTGCCTGTTAGCACGGTCTGCATAGGAAATTCACGAAAAAAAAAAAAAAAAACATAAAATATTTTGTTTTTTTTGTTCTTTTTTTTTTCATTATTTGAATTTTAAATTATTTAATTACCGAATTTACTTACAAAACATGAAGAAAAAAATAAATTTAAAGAAAAAAAATAAAAAAAAGTCTTAAAATTAAATTACTTAATTTTTTTATTTTTTCGTGAATTTCTAATGTAGATTCTACTGATAGATGATTGGTAGCCGATCCGCAATGTTTTTTGTCCGATTCGACCAAAATAAATGAAAATCTATTGAAATAAAATTTCTTCCAACTCCAGTTTTTCGACTTTGATCGCAAATTACTTTAATAAAAGTCCCGTAAAGTGACAGGTTTTTTGTATTATTCTGAAGAATGAGGCTTTGGGAAAGTTTTTGAAATCAATAAAAAGTCCTTCAGACCTCTACTTATTTTTTTCCCCATACTAACAATTTCAGTGATGTTTTCTGGAAAACAACATTTTTGGACTTCGGATCAAAATTGCGGTATCTTCTAAAAGTCCATAGCTGATTATTATTTTTTTGGTGATAGATAATTTATCTGAGACTCTAAAGAATAAAAAAAATTGCTGAAAAGACGAAAGAAAAAAAAGTTACAAAATAAAATCGAATGCTAAGTTTTTTTTTTCAAAAAAAACTTAAAAGCCTCATAACTTCTAAACAACAAAAAATGGCTGAACATACATGGGGGTGATTCGGGTAGCCCTCGGTGTCAGCTATCTAGATTTTCTCGCTTGACGTCTATGTTTGGGCCACCCTGTATATGTTCTACTAGGCGCTTCTAAATCCAGCAGAAACCGCAACGTCCCCGCAGCGGTGGGTAGGCGGAGGCGTAAATTTCAATTCGGCTGAATCCGCTGCGCCGCTAAGCCTCGGTGTAAATCTTGCTACGGCAGAGAAGGGTATTTGGGCACGGTGCAAGTGTGCAGTTGTGCACTGCTTGCATGCCTACTAGATACTGCCAGGAATGCCAATATTATCTTGTGTCACTTGTGTTACAGCTCTACCTACGTGTTCTTCTTCTTCTCTCATGTCGAAAGCGTTATAAAAGGATAAAAATTCAAAATCATAATTATCTTCTTTTCGGATGCGTTTTTTTATAAACACGGTCCGTCAAATTAGAATCCCTAGGCAGTTTATTAGGTACCTATAACAATATCACAAAGCACATAAGAAGTAGCCTGGCTTCCCATAGCACAGGGAATCCTAGTTTGGGAGCCAGGACATTCACCTGCAACCTTTGTTTAACCAATAAACTATTTCATTTCATTTCATTTCATTTCAGAAGGAAACAAATAACAGACAAACCGCCTCGCGCTACGCACGGTGCGTCTATGCGCTACGCACGTTGCGTCTACGCGCTACGCAATGGGCATTGATCAGTGAGGCATCGATTGCCGTAAATTGAAAACCATTTCGAGGAATAGGGATACTGATTACTATTAGGGGTTTAAATAAGTAAAATTAAAACGAATTATTAATATTTATCGCCAAAAATGTTTTCTTTATTTTTTGTTCGATGACGTCATCAAAGCCTCTAATGCGGTAGTTCCATTACCTACAAATATTTTAAAAAACAACTGTCAAAAGTGTCAAATGACTGAGAAAATAACCTTCTTGTTGACTTGATACTGACATTTGTCAAACGTCAACATATTTTTATTTTTTAAAAGCATGAATGAAGGCTTATTACATAATGCCAGTGGTGACTTAATACATAATGCCAGTGGTGACGTCATACACAAAACTTTTAGAAATTTTAAATAATTAATTTAAAAATATTTACATAAAAAATTAAGAAAATATTCAAATTAGTTTCTTATATTTGTCTATATTTTCGATTTATAGAATAAAAAATTAAAAATGACGATGCCCATTGCTACGAAGCTCAAAAAGACATCAACGGGCGCGCTTTCGTAATAATTTTGAAAGAGCAGGAAAACTAGCGCCGCCAATGAAAAAATAATAATCCCGCACAAGTCAAAGTGGCGGTTTTTTTCTTGTGCAGATTTATTCGTAGGTTCTAGGATCTGGAATATAGATTTTAGGTCCTAAAAATAGTTAAGCCTAGGGATTCTCATCTCTATTTAGCAAAAAACGCATCCAAAAAGAAGTTTTTTTTAATGTTTTTTTGTCCTCTTAAGTATTTTTATTGTATTTATTTTATATGTGACCCAAAAGTAGGTACTGTAAAGTTTGTTATTCATTTATTAACTCAAGAATCAAGTGAGTCAACAGTTTTAAAAACAGTGAAAGTTGATTGCGAAATCTTTCGGCCGAGGGAAGGGAAAAAACGAAGCGACTGGAGGGACCCAAAGAGATCTTGATAATCTGCCGGGAAAGTAAAATAAATTGGCCGCTAAGTAAATTCTGAGCCCAGAAGGGGAATAATGCGTCGCGGATCTGCCCCTGTTAAGGCTGGAAGATAGTAGTGTGAAAAACTGTACCAAACTGTGTTTATTGGGCAGTACCACTGCTTCGTAGACCAGAACACATAATCGGCTGAATTATTGTTGTTCTGTTGTTTACAATAATGAAAAGAATACGGTTTTATTCTCGCGAACGAAAAATCACTGAACAAAAAATAGAAGTTAAAAACTAAAACCCGACTACTAAAAGGCTTAAAACAAGACCTGTTCATCCTTAAAATAGACTCATAGATAATATTAATCGTAGTCGGAGGCCATCGGTTTATTAAATGCGAATGTGGTGTCCTCCGACTACGATTAATTATCTATGAGTCTATTTTAAGGATAAACAGGTCTTGTTTTAAGCCTTTTAGTAGTCGGGTTTTAGTTTTTAACTTCTATTTTTTTTTGAGCTTTTTAGTAAGTCATTTTGGACGATCACCCAGAATAGAACCAAGAAGGGCAAAAAAAAACACATTTTGGAATTTTTTGTTCTATTTGTTATGTTGACGCTACATGTGTTATACATTTTTGAAAAGGTCTTTTAAAGCCCTTTCATTTGATACCCATGACGATGGTATCCGATAATTTTTATTTTTAGGTCCACCACTTTAGGGCGCAGCACAGCCGCCATCTTGGTTTTTTTCAAAATTAAACTATCCTATGTTACCTGGGTGATTAAGACGAATGCAACGATACCTCATTTGTTGAAATCGGCCGAGTAGTTTAGGCTCTGCGAGGGAACAGATGAACACACAAACATACATACCCACATACATACATACATACATACATACATACATACATACATACATATATACATACATACATACATACATACGCTGCTAAAATCATAACCCTCCTTTTTGCTTCGCGTAGTCGGGTAAATAACCCTCCTTTTTGCTTCGCGTAGTCGGGTAAAAATAGTTCAATTTAGCTACAAAATGTAAAAGTCTGTGAAAATTTTGAATTTCCCGCCACCTTGCTATCGTCTACCCTTAAGATCCACTCGCTTATCTCTAGGAGGTTTCCGTTTTAGAAAATTGAATGCTAACTTATAACTAGGGGGTCTACCGGCTAAGACGAAGCCGATTACCATTGGCGAAAATCGAAGTTCGATTTTTGAAAAATGTACGCCACCCAGTTAATTTTTCATAAATCGAACTTTGATTTTCGCCAATTGTCATCGGGTCATATGCTGGGACATCTCCACCCCTGGCATGTCGGATTGTTTTATTATTGTTAACGGGAGCTAGGACAAACCCAAAATAAAAAAATGCATATTTTAAAGCGGCGGAAAAAGACTTCTGGCAAACCTATTTACCAACTTAAAGAAAAAACAAAACAGTCCGACATCAAGTTGTTTCTTGTGATAATAATAATATGTTCATGAGTGGTGTTTTTTTTTAATAAAACATATTTTTCAACAGATTTGTCATCTAAATCTGGCATTTTCTGCAGTGACTCCTTAAAACAGCTCTTCTTTTGAACTATTGTTCTACTTAACAGGACTCTGTAAGTTGACCTGTTAAATTAAATAATTTTACTTTTCTATCAAATCCAACTCAAAGTGAACCTACACTTAATAACAATAAACAGAGATCTATTGAAGAAAGGAGACTGTCCAACATCTCCCTAAACTTTCTCGCAGTAAGGTACATACTCGTACGTCTGTTATCAATAAAATGTTATCTGTGTATCTATCTATGTCCCTTGAGAACAGGGAACCTCTAAAGCCACCTAACTTTGACGTGTGATCTAACTTTGAAAACGATGTTAGCACACGGTTTGCTAGGAGTATAACGTGAACGAATTTTACATACCTACCATACGTCATAGGTACCTACTTTCTTGTATATAATTTGTCATGTTTGCAATAACGTATAAGTACAAAGTAAATAAAGTACGTTACCAAAATAAATTATATTCAAACAGTTTAGATTAAAACAAAATATATCCAGTCTATGAATAAAGCTCACTACTGGGCATGTGGCATCTTCCTATTGCAAATTATTCAAAGTTACAACTTTGATAATACGTGATATTCACACATTATTTAGTTTTTAGCCGAGGATAGGATAGGGAGATAGGATATGGCGTTAATAGAAAGATGCCCCATGCCCAGCAGTGAGCTTTATTCATACTCTGGATAGATTTGAATCTAAACTGTTCGAATCGAATTTATTTTGGTGGCAACATTTACTACTCTGTGTCGTTAAGTTGTAATAAAACGGTTTTAATTAAATACCCAAATATAGGCATTTTATTGGTCGATCGAGAGCAATGTGATACCATTAAATTGTAGGTGGGTACGGCCGGCCACAGCAAGTAACTAAGTAAGTAAGTAACTCTTTATTGCACAAACAAAAACATTTTACAAATAAACATTTAAAAATAACAGTACAAATGGAGGTCTTATCGCTAAAAGCGATTTCTTCCAGACAACCTATGCACAGTCTAGGCTACCCCATGGTAGCTCTTATCACACGCGGCATAAGGGCGACAAAAGGGGTATCCTAGCGTGTAGCTGACTGCACGTAAAGAAAAAAAAAATACTTTCATCAGACTAGGCGCAAAGTTATTCTGTCGGATCAAAGCCTTCAGCGTATTAAGTAGGTAAGTGGGTGATTTCCAAAGAGTAATTTCGTGTAACGCTTGGCACATTTCACACGGGTGCGCAAAGGTAAGTGAGTAATATCTAGTGTCTGGGCCTAATTCATTAAAATTAACAAAGCTGACGGGCGCTATGTGGATTTGAAGGATTTAAACATAGATTAGGAAACTTCACAGATATGCCATGCTTTAGACTTGATATGATTTATACAGCATGGAGTAGGCTTACCCAGCACCTGTGACATTGAGTTAACAGCAATAAGGGTGGCATTAATAATAGTCGTCGACTCAAGATTGAACTCAAGTATGTAATCTCAGAAAAGCAATATCCACATCCCAAATTCAAATCACTTATAATCCCTCCGGGATAAAAAAGCAATAAAGTTTTAGTCCCAGTTTGTGGGGAACGAACTAAGTCTTTTCGAATAGATTGTGATAAAAAAGCTTTTATTTAATTACACACGGCAGCACGTAGACGCTTTCACGCGTACACTCTATTCACTTACGTTACGGGCCACTTTGCAACAAAAGTGTACACTCTGACGTGCTGTCGTGTGTACAAATGCAACTCTAACCGGTCTCGTATGCCTAGTTAAAGACTAGATAGCGATCAGTACAATTCTCTGTCAAAAAGTAACAGGTAAAAGGTAAAAGTAAAACGTCCAAACCTATGCACAAACAAGTAGCGCCGCCAATGGAATCATACCTTCTTTTTGGATGCGTTTTTTGCTAAAAACTCGTCATTAGGTTATCAACGCGAGGCTTAACTATTTTAGGACCTAAGGTTTAGATTCCAGATCCTAGAACCTAGGAATAAAATCTTTTATCGCCAAAAGTGGCTACTCTATGCCCGCTCATATTACGCCAGCAGCATTATTTTTGGACGCAGTGTCTCATCTACACTTACCTCATCGCAAACCTCAACATCTGAGGCGACGGCAGGTGCTGTGCCCAAGGCCTTTTGTCTTCTAACGCTTTATTATATTATATCACGCGTCTTGCCTATAAATTTATACTACCACTTTACTGGCGTTGTCTGCTACCGCTTCTTTTAACATGTTATGCCTTTGAGCGGATGTTTTCTCACATACTATACGACGTACAAAGCTCTTTGATAAGAAAGTATAGAGACTTGAAGGAAATTGGGGCGTTCGGTAGAAACATACACTTAGATGTTCTTACAAAATTTAAGTCTCAAAGTACTTAGGTAGATAATACGTTACCTATAACTTTTTTGAAATGGTTAAAGACCTGGGGCCTGAGTCTGTAACGCAATCGTACCAAAATGGGCTTCCAGTTGACGGATTCAATTAGAAGTTATTAATGCTGTCGGTCCTTTTAATGTTTTTGAAGCACAGCTAGAATATTCTGATTCTAATTCCAGAGGATTAGTTCGCTGGTTGCAGGAAAAAAACGAGGAAACCCCGGTTTTGTCCTTCTACTGGGATGCAATCGACATGCCATTGCGTTACAGACTTAAGCCCCTTATCAATAGAAATCAATTAGGTTTGATTACGTTTATGTGCGGTACGGTAAACTTCATAACGCTGAATGTGTCTTTCATACGGGTCACTCTTTATACCTACTACTCAATATCAATTATACTAATACAGGCTCAAACAAATACCTAATACCGAGTGACCGTAATTAAATCTAGATCCAGACCGCAATACAAACACCTCACGTCTCGACGAAGTATTACAAAGTAATACCGAGGGCCCGAAACTTATTATTGGGTTATATTCAGGGGCCATAAGCTGTAACGCAATGGCGTGTCGATGGCGTCCCAGCAGAAGGACAAAACCGGGGTTTCCTCGTTTTTCTCCTACAACCAGCGACCTAATCCTCTAGAATTAGAATCAGATTAGTCTTTGCTGTAATACAAACACATTAAAAAGATCGACAGCATTAATAAATCGTAATTAAGGGTAGACGATAGCAAGGTGGCGGGAAATTCAAAATTTTCACAGACTTTTACATTTTGTAGCTAAACTGAACTATTTTTGTTCAGCGATTTTTCGTTCGCGAGAATAAAACCGTATTCTTTTCATTATTGTAAACAACAGAACAACGCGAACGAAAAATCGCTGAACAAAAATAGCTCAGTTTAGCTACAAAATGTAAAAAACTGTGAAAATTTTGAATTTCCCGCCACTCTAGCCTTAAAGCCGTCAATTGGGAGCTCATTTTGGCACCATTGCGTTACAGGCTAAGGCCCCAGGTCTAATCATAGCAGTCGATGTACATTAAACTACAAGAACTTCGGACCGTAGTAGTCCAAAACATATTTTGCATCTACGTAGTGGCACTTTGGGATCGGTTTCGGATCTTCAGGTGTAGGATCGTGAGAGGTGGCGTGAGCATGAAGAGGCCTTTACTCAGCAGTGGGTGCTAACAGGCTGATGATGATGATGATGATGGTGATGATGATGATGAGTGGCACTTTCACTCACACCATTCTAGGGACCACTCGGTCGCTGCCTAAGGCCTTTGCATCTATAGTGAGATGATTTATACAGCGTCCAGCGGCACCTTCACTCACACTAGATGTGTGAAGATACCACTCAGCGCTGCAATGGCTGGGACATTTTTTTTTGATGGTGTTTTGGTCGCTGCAGTGACTGGGATATTGTTTAGATGGAGTAGGCTTGCCCAGCACCTATACCAGCCTGACAGCTCAGCTGGTAAGAGCTGCCCTTTCTAGCCATGCAAAGAAATAAACGAAAAGCCCTTGTGCCCCAGGCGCCTCGGACTGCCTCGGAGGAGTGATGGGAACAAAGAAGAAGAAAGCGGCTGTGTTTCGGCAACGCAGCTGAAACGTCGGAATAATAAGTGTGATTAATTTACTTACTAAACTAACCGCGCTTCGACCCGTTTAGAACCAAAATTAAAGAAAAAGAAGTTGGTTGGGCAAAATGTTTGCATTGTGTTCGGTGATTGTGTTCATTAGAATGGGCATTGATCAGTGAGGCATCAATTGTCGAAAATTGAAAACCATTTCGAGGAATAGGGATACTGATTACTATTAGGGGTATAAATAAGTAAAATAAAAACGGATTACTAATATTTATCGCCAAAAATGTTTACTTCATTTTTCTTTCGATGACGTCATCATAGCCTCTAATGCGGTGGTTCCATTGCCTACAAATATTAAAAAAAATACATTCGACAACAACAACTGTCAAAAGTGTCAAACGTCAACATATTTTTATTTTTTAAAAGCATGAATGAATGCAATGAACTTAGTACATAATGCTAGTGGTGACGTCATAGACAAAACTTTTAGAAATTTTAAATTATTAATAAAAAAATATTTAAAAAAACATAAAAAATTAAGAAAATATTCAAATCAGTTTCTTATATTTGTCTATATTTTCGATGTATAGAATAAAAAATAGGATTTGATGATGCTCATTACTGCATTAGCTCTACCTGCGTATTAATACCTCCATTAGCGTTAGCGAGCAAGCGAGCGAGAGAGAGAGAGAAAGAGAGCATTGTATCGCATACTATCGAACTCGATATTGTACCTACACCTACGTCAAAGCTTTGGTCAAAGTAAAATCATAAGCGAGTTAAATCTTCTGTTGTAATCTTGGTACAGATTATTGCCGATAAGGTCTAGTTTTGTCTGTCTATAGGTAGGGGATGGGTCCGAGTTAGTAATTAGTATCTTACTTCAGTTGTGGACAGAAATATGTTCGGATTCGCAGACAAGAAGCTTCAGACAAAGTTCTTTAAATAATCCCAATAAGCCGTTACAATCTTAGCATTAGCAAACAAAATTCAATTTAGTTCAATTTATTTATTTCGATCATCTACGTGGATCATAAAACACAGTACAAGATGTTAGTAATAAATAATTTAACCTAAGCTTAACCTATTGTTAGTTGTTTTTTGTTTTGTTGTTTTTTTCACATTTTATTTCCCACATAACTTTGTTTTTCAGTACATGAACCATAGAGCAATGGTTCATGTACCTACTCAAAATCAAAACGTTCTACATACATACGCAGTAGGTACTGTTGGTATTAATGAATATAATATCAATTTTTTAGGGCTTGCATTCGAATAATTCGAATAATAAACCAGTTCGAATATTCGAATATAAATCTAAGATATTCGAATATTCGACCAATTCTCTGGAAGAGGAAATAGTGGCTGACTGGGAAAGCGTGATGTGCACTATGGGTCGACAAGTGCCTTCATACCATCAATAATGTTTCGCGCATGGTATCTAATATCCAGTGATGGATAATCAAGATGAGCAAGAAGAAGAATGTAAAGAATCTGCAGGAAATACAGCGGAGACAGTAGAGGAAGTATCCGAAGAGTAATTAGCGATCAAAGTAAGTTGAAAGACTAGAATTCGGAGAAATGTAATTTCGGTCGGTTTTATTTTATTTTTGTTGGTTCGGACAAAAAAAACTAAAAAAATCGCTGAATATACGGAATATGAACGGTGGTGATTCGGCTACCCCTAGAGGTGCTCTATCTTTGGACTTCCTCTTAACACTATTTTTGGCACACCCTGTATAACAGCTTTTACGTTTTTTTTAATTATTCGAATAATGTTCGAATATTCGAATAATACCCGAAAAATATTCGAATAATACCCGAAAATTATTCGAATATTCGAAAACCAAAAATGTTCGAATATTTGCAAGCCCTACAATTTTTCAAACATATTAGGTACTAGCTTTTCCCATAGCTTCGTCCGCGCTCACATCACATAACCAGCTAGGGTACCCCAATGACAAGATAAAACTTTTATCGCATTATCGGCTATCGCCATCTTGCTTTATTTCACCGCGTCAAGCGAGATGCAGCTACCCGATAGCGGGATAAAACTTTTATCTTGAAGCTGTGCTTCCCCTGGGGCAAATTTTTATCTAAGTCCGCGCGGAAGAGACAGTAAAACTATTGATGCTAAAAATGCAGTTACCGCATCGCACAGCACTATAAACAAAAAGCTTTCAAAGTTTTAGTGCCAATTTATTTCATGTGAAAAATGGACGTCCGCCATAGATACAATGTTGTTTAGCTTCTGTGGATATCGCTTTTATGGCGAATGGAATCCTATTTTTACCAGAATTCTCGGACAAAAACAGTTATGATTTCACCAGCATATTATTATTTACAGGGTGAAAAAAATATCTGATAAAATATCAGCTGAGCAGCTACCACGAGTGCTTGCTGTCACTGTCACTGAAAGTGATAAGTTGGATAAACAACCTTACTACTATAGTATTAGGATACATGACAGACGTCCGGCAGACGTCCGGCACAGCTTTTTCGCACTCGTGGTAGCTACTCTGTTCCATGCTAAAATTCGATACTGCACCAAATGATGTTTTTTTTGACATGTGGCTCTTGGTCCTATAATAAAGTTGCTTGTTATTAAGAATCCCCTGGAGCTCGCACTTTTCAACATTTTAATTAATTGTAAGAGCATGATTCAACTTTTGACATATATACTCGTAGTTGCATCCATAGATAATTAAGCTATCGATATGTGGACAGACTTTTGATTTCCAGGGGATTGATTCCTTTTCAGTGTCACAGGACCATGCTGAAACACCCTGTAGTCAAATTCAAAATTCATCTCACTTATCAAAAGATATGAGCCTGACTCTTAAACTAGGAGACTATCTTAAAAGCCAGTGATTACACAGTGTAGTTATAATAATATGCGGCTGAAAATGTTGCGGTCCGATGCGGGGATGTTCAATCTGTGTATCTGTTTTCCTCTCCACTCGTTGGATTATCAAGTAATGTAGACTCTCATTGTGCCCCAAAAACACACAATCAACGGACGAAATTAAAAATGCTGCGGTAACTCAAGAAGTACACACGTAGCAGAATGTCCCATTCGCACAAAATCCCTTCGCATAAAGACCTATGCAAATTTTTTTTGGGGTTTAGAAAGTAGGTATATTAAGCCATTTTGTTTCATCGACAGGCAGGACAGAACAGGCGTGACTTAGGACAGGCGTGAAGTTTTTGTTTTATTTCTTTGGTCCTTTGGTCTTTGGTCTTTGTCTTTGGTCTTTGTCTTTGGATAATGAACACTATCAATATTGCTTCAACCGATAGTTTTGGAGTGCAATTCCTAGCAAAAAGAACGCCAGTACATTTTGACAAAAGGACTTCCTGCGAAAAGGAGGTACTAAGACACTACTCTATCAAAATTTCCAAGCTCCTAAATTAGCTACTACCAGGATTTTTCATTAGAGCTTACCGATATGTTTTGGGATGCAACCCTAGCAAACTGAAGGCACAGGACATTTTGCTAAGGTTACATTTTGACAAAAGGACTTTCTGCGAAAACGACCTGTCGAACAAAGAGGAAATTTTGACACAAGAGCATTTTGAGAAAGAGACATTGTGCGACGGGACATTTTGCGAAAACTCAGTCTGCGCCTTAACCAAGCACACGAGCAATTTCATCGCGGCGGCCATTATTTGCCATCTTATTATTATCAGGCACTCGTTAGGGGGGGCTATTAATTCCGCTGGTGGCACAAACAATGCCTTCACCCGCGACACTGATTGGAAAAGTTGCTCTTTTGATCAAACTTGTCGCGCTCTCATATTAATTTCGCTTCCTCTTCTTCGTACTATGTGTGTGGTGTTTCTTGTCCTGGGGTATTTTTGTTCGGCTCTTGATAGAGGAGCTAATTTATTTCTAAGGTTTGCACGAGGACTGATTTTACATTAAACTACACACTTTTTCCGGATTTAACACTCGTTTTATGTCGTTTTTTATGTTTCGAGACATTTCGAGACGCATCGGAACGAAACATCGACTCCAGCGATTTATATTTACAATTTTGAATTTAATATACTCCTAGCACTGGCATCTTTACCGACAACTGAGGTCATCAAAGACAACGTCTGGTTATCAGGACCAGTTACGGTAGGTCTTGCCACCTTTGCTTGTGCTTTGGTACTCTGCGAGTGGTCGCTGCAGGAGAAACCTACCGGACGAGACAAACAGGGGCCTGAGTCTGTAGTAACGCAAAGGTGCCTCGATAGACTCCTAGTTGTAGGCTTAAATTACGATCTATTCATTCTGTCGTCTGTCCTTGTAGGTAGGTTAGTTAGATGTAGCCTGTACAATTGTACATGTCCCACTAGCTGGGCAAAGGCCTTCTCTCAGAGAGAGAGAGTTCGAGCTTAATCACCACTCGTGCTCAATGCGGGTTGGCGATTTTTGCGTTGAGGGTATAATGCCTCACACGCTCAGGTTTCCTTACGATGTTTTCCTTGACCGTCAGCGAGTGGTATTGCTACTACAAATTCACAAATGTACGTAACTTTGAAATTAAACAAAGTCATAGATACATGCCCGCACCGGGAATCGAACCTAGGACCTTTCGCTTCAGAGTCCACTGTTCTACCCACTAGACCACCACCGCCACATTTACACACATTTAGTAGGTAGGTACAGCAAATAATTCCTATTCTAGAGGATAAGTTCATTGGTTGTAGGAGAAAAACGATGAAAATCCGGTTTTGCTCTCCCACTGGGAACCCATTGACTCGCCATCAATATTTTCGTCTCGAAAGAACAAGAATCTACCTTTTGGACTTATGCGGCCAGCAGACAGACACATCAATTTCACCCCACTCAACCGTATTGAGGCGGGCAGGGCCATTATTTAACAATTTTCGCCTTCGAATAATCAACTATCGGCCCCTGATTACAATATTTATGTGAGGCCTCTTTTATCCGTCCGCACGTGACTGAAATTTTACCCTTTCCGTCGCGAACCGGAGTTCGGAGAGCTGCTAAGATATTTGGAGAAGGTAGGTACTTTTGGCTACAAGGTAGGTACTTTGTATCTACTATGCTAACTATGTACGGTCGGCCACAATCTCAGATACCCCATGGCAGCTCTTACTGCGCGCGGCATAAGGGCGCCAATCGAACAAAAAGGGGTATCTGAGACTGTGGCCGACTGTACCTACATGGGTTTTAGGTCGCCGTATTGCTGACATTGCCCTATGCAATGTTCGGTTCACGCGGCACTTACAATTGTCAAACTACAGGGTGCACTCTAAGTCGATAGCGGAACTTTATGTAGGCTGTCTAGACCAATACAAACAACTTGTACAAAGTGGCGACAAAAGGAGCGAAAAAAATAATAGCTGTTTCATACATTTGGCGCAGTACTGAGTCGACCTTTTGTATGTATGGAACAGCAGATATTTTTTTCACTCCATTTTTTTCGCCACCTAGTACAAGTTGTTTGTATTGATCAGTACATAGCCCACTTAAAGTTCCGCTATCGACTTAGAGTGCACCCTGTAGTCGGCTGCAGCCTCTCGCCCAAACCATACAGACTTATTAATCATGTAAACTCTGCGTTATCTTAAATTAAGTTAAGTTCTTCTTTCTCGTAGTTGGCAGTATGTACGAGCTAACTTACTACGTACCTACATGGGTTTTAGGTCGCCGTATTGCTGACATTGCCCTATGCAATTATTCTTGTCAACTAGTCGGCTCGGCTGCAGCCACTCGCCCAAACCGTACACATTTGTAATCATGTAAATTATCAATATCAGTGCAAGGTGGCTAGAGTCACTAGCCACCTCTCTATCATCATTAAATATCATCATCGAGCAAGCACAATTAAAGTAACTGACTCAAAAATTCAAAAAAATCTAATTGATAAAAGCTTTGATAATGGACAGAAAAGTTGTGTTTCGCACGGATGCAATATTATTTGCGTATCGTGCTTCTGAATACCTCGCTACGCTAAAGTTTATTTTTTTTAACCACTCACTAGCTCGTGGCTTTATTTTGGAAGCCTTTGCTAGCCCGGTATTCAATAAATAGGTACAAGCACTCGCTGCAAACAATAATTTTGCATCCTTGCATAACAAATAACAGTACTATTCAATTTAATTCTACCACCTTAGATCGCTCTACAATCTTACCACCTGGGGCCTTAGTCTGTAACGCAATGGCATGTCGATGGCGTCTCAGCAGAAGGACACAACCCTCGTTTTTCTCCTACAACCAATGAACTAATCCTCCAGAATTAGAATCAGAATATTCTTTGTTTTAACATTAAAAGGACCGACAGCACTAATAAATCCTCATTGAAGCCGTCAACACAGAGCTCATTTTGACACCATTGCTTTACAGGCTAAGGCCCCAGTTCAACCGAAGATTTTCTTAAGGGTAGACGATAGCAAGGTGGCGGGAAATTCAAAATTTTCACAGACTTTTACATTTTGTAGCTAAACTGAACTATTTTTGTTTAGAGATTTTTCGTTCGCGAGAATAAAACCGTATTCTTTTCATTATTGTAAACAACAGAACAACAATAATTCAGCCGATTATGTGTTCTGGTCTACGAAGCAGTGGTACTGCCCAAAAAACTTGTCGTAGACCAGAACACATAATCGGCTGAATTATTGTTGTTCTGTTGTTTACAATAGGTAATGAAAAGAATACGGTTTTATTCTCGCGAACGAAAAATCGCTGAACAAAAATAGCTCAGTTTAGCTACAGAATGTAAAAAACTGTGATTGAATTTCCCGCCACACTACTATCTTCCAGCCTTAAACAAAACAAATGCGCGGACAGTATCGTTCCATACCCATTTGTGTGCCTCCCATCAGGGCCGTATCTTACCATTTGCAGCTTGCAGCAAACCAGGTGCATTGGTAGTACGGTCGGCCACAGTCACAAATACCCCGAACAAAAAGGGGTATCCTAGCGTGTGGCCGACTGTACCTATCCGGGATTGTTGTATAATAGGTACGTGCGGGATGAGAATGGGATGCGACCTTTTGGAACTGAGACGCGCGCGGTAAGCAAACTCGCGTCGATGCAACCTTGTCAAAGTAAAATACAGTATATTTTCGATTGACTTCGACAAGGTACCATCCCATTCTCATCGCGCGCGGACTATACTACCTGCCAGAGTATTCTATTGGGGTTTAGGTAGGTATAGTCAGCCACATGCTAGGATAACAATACAAATTAACGATTAAATTGGTTCTTTTGTTTGAAAAGAAAAAGACTGAGAACGTAACTGTTTTGAGGCGTTTCGTTGCAATTCAAAATTTCATTTTACTTTGGAATTTAAGGAACAAGAAAATAAAAGGTTAGGTACATACTAAACTTAATAATCTTATTCGATTGACTAAAGTGCTTATATCGCGCGCGATAAGATTTACCAGAGGGGGTGTCGTTGAACGAGGTTCAATTTGCCACATAACTTACCTACATTTTAATAGTTGGTACCTACTACTTAAGTAATACATAGATACCTGCCTAAATAAGTTTAGAATACGAAATAGGAAAATATTAAAAGGAATTTAAATGCCTAACTGAAACGTCCTCAGCTTTAATTTAACTACACCGCTGAAATTCGGAAAATAAAATCAGATCCGTTCCATTCATTTCACCCTAAAATCCAAGATGGCGGGTGGTATTTGAACGAACATTCCTATTCAAATATAACCCGGCCCGTCGTCTGTCCAATTTTCAGATTTCGCTCCTTTATTTTAAAAGGTAGGGGCGAAAATTAGCCTCCGCCCTTTCGAGGTCCAAATCGACCTTATTAAAATCGGGTAGCGGGTCTAATTTCATTTTCTGTAATGAATAATATTCTTGAATTGCGGTCATATCTCAGGATTCCGGGAATAATATTCTATCTTGTGCCCCGTTTATGTTTCCCTTAGAATGCCCTACTTGAACCAATGTAGAGCCCCCTACGATAGCAGCGTGGCGGGAAAGTCTATTTTTTCACAGTTTTTTTAAACTTTGAAGATAGACTGAGCTATTTTTGTTCAGCGAAAAAAATATCAGCTGTTCCATTCAAAAGGTCGACTCTGCCCATTTCGCATGAGTCGCATGACGCATTTTTTTCAATAGGTATGGGGGAATTTACAATACTCAATATTTCACGAATTAAGACTCATTTTATATTGGTATTGTACCTTTGAATACACATTACGAAGTATATAGGTACAATCAAAGAATGACTATGGGATGTAAAAAAGAAATTATTTTTTAAACTTTGTAAATATGAACGCAGTGGCGTCAAGAGTAACCCCCCAGTACTGCGCCAGTTAACGTATGAAACTTTTTAATGTATAAAGACTTTTTAATGTTAAATTAATGTATAAAGACCTTTTTCATTTTAATTTTCATTTCATTTTCAAACAGCTGATATTTTCGCTCCATGTTTTTCGCCGTGAAATCCGAGAAACAAAAAAACTTTAAAAAATTTCTTTTCAGTTTAGCTACAAAATTGAAGAAATTGTGAAAATGTTCATTTCACCCCACACTACTCTCATTGACCCGTTATGTAGAGCTCTTCTCAGGGAGAAATAAGTTTATTCCGCGAATTACCTCTACTAGTCGGTAGAGGTAACTCTAGAGTCTAGAGCATGCCGCTCTTTCGATTTATTAAAGTTGCTTTAATAACTTGATGTGGAAAAGATTAATTATGTTTCAGGGGTCATGAACCCTCCAAAATCATAAGACGTAAGGAAGAGAAAAATCGGCAATTTTTGTTATTTACAATGTGGCTTCTATCAAGGAAGCTTAAGAGTCCCCTTCAGGACCGTGGGAACACAGTGACGGCCAAGCGCGTGAAACGCTGTTTTCTGTAAATATTTCACCCAGAGCGAGACGGGGCGCGGGAAAAGTTAGAGGCAATGCGCCTGTATGAGTCTACGTGTGTTCGTGTCCTTTCGCGAGTATGTAGTTGTTGTTATAACGTAATAGATCTATTTTCCCAAATTTTTTCGTAGTTCCCCTGCCATTTCTACATATTATTAGCTTTTTCAAAAATCTTTTTTTTGCTAGAACAACACACTATTATTGATGTTCCCAAGGTAGTTAGACTCCATTAGACAGTGTAATAATGTAAGTAAATAACAGCTCAAAGTAACCCCTTTTTCAGCGCGAAAAACGCATCGCTCTAATTTCTTTCAGGCTATTTTTTTTATTATAAAAATTATTTTGAAACCTCCGTATTGGTCATCTACGGATTTAAACCAAGTTTCAGCAAAATCCAGCCTGTAGTTTAGAAATTAAACCAGAACTACGTATGTATGGGAAAATGGTGCTCTAGCACCCTCTTAAGGTGAAATTTGTGATTTTATTTATTTTTAAATATTGTTAGGTAAACGAAAATTGTAGATGGTGGTTCTTAGAAAAGTGTGTTGTAAAGTGAAATTTTTGGTTCTTTCGTCTTTCGTCTTTCGAAGGTTGCCGACCCCTGTACTTAGTGCAATGCAAACGAGGCTTTACCAAGACTAATGTAGCGTATCTTAATAGGAATCTTGGTCTCATAATGTCCAAGCCATCAGCGTTTTCCGAAAATACCCTCCTTGAGCAGCTATCACAGTCAGTTCGTTTAAAATAAGTCCACTCAAGTCCACCCAATGCATTTACTTAGGGTAACTTACTAGTCATTGGACAGTTAAGCGGATTTTTTAAGCAAATATTTTTTTATATATAAAATATCCACATGTATGACATGTCGCAGATATTTATGAATAGTTGAATAACGTATCTTACCATTGTATGTTCATTTAGGACGATAATCTAAGTATAAAGTTAAAAAAATATTGATTTCTAAAAAAGTTGAAAAAAACATAGTTATTGGACAGCATTCATAGTAACGGGACACCTATTTTGACAGTTATTGGACAGTATCTGATGCTGCTTATTATATCCAGATAAACTAATTTTGCCTAAATTGTTGTGTTTTTCTTCTTTAGAACAAAAGTCTATTTAGTTTTCCAATTTAGGACCTTGGTAATAAAAACAATAGAGAATACCTAGTATTTTTATAATTATTTAAAATATCGTACACTTACATGACACTGTTTACCTTTAACTAAACAGTCCACTAGAGGATAATAATGTTAAGGCCGAAGAAAATAACGAAGAGGAATATGATAAAGAATGATAAAGAGAAGATTTTCTAGGAACTAAATTATCCTGCCAAAAAAAACATGCATGCATAAACTTTAAAGTTTTTTTTGGCGGCAATACATTAACTAAACAAGAAATTTACAGTTTCTTCAGAGTCTTCATAATCGTCGTCATAATTTTCCATCCGTTCCTTATCTCCTCCAAAGCCTTTTCTACCATCAAGGTATGGGGCGTCTTCTTCAGCATTTTATCTGCAGAAATACAAACATTGGACATTATTTGACAGTCATTGACCGACAGTGTCCAATAACTAAATTCGCATGCAAGTTATAGTCATTGGACAGCGTCCAATGACTGTAACAAAAACGAATAAAATTCTGGGGAAAAAAGGTTGTAATAATCACCCTTTTAGCCACTATAAAAAAGCGCATAATGGATCATTTTGACATATTTAAGAAACTAGTGATTGGACATCGTGTCCCATGACTAGATCTCGAACATAAATAATTACAATTATTGGACATGCTTTAAAATAACCTCAAATGATTAAATACTTACAATACTCGTTGAAATCATGCGTAAAAAACAATGTGACTTACCATAAAACAGGCGCGATTCCTTTTAGAAACTTAACAACAAACTTATTCCCGAATTGGTTCGCTCAATCCTTAAGATTTTTTTTAATATTTGCCGAAAATTCACAAAATTGTCGCGCACAACGAAAAAAAATTTTTTTTTGTGCCCACGACACCTATTGGGTGATTTTAAACATAAAAAAGATATCGGAACAAACACCGGATGCCTAATGTTTAGACAAACGATTCAAATACTTCACACAATGCTTAAAAACATGGTTTACGAGCGGAGTGTCCAATAACTGGTACTGTCCAATGACTAGTACGTTACCCTACTTCTTACTTCGGAGGTAGACCTACCTACCTATATTGGGGGTTCTTAGGGGGTAGACGATAGCAACGTGGCGGGAAAATCTCAATTTTTACAGTTTTTTACCACATATTCGGCTGAATTATTGTTGTTCTGTTGTTAACAATAATGACAAGAATACTGTTTTATTGCCGCGAACGAAAAATCGCTGAACAAAAATAGCTCAGTTTAGCTACAAAATGTAAATACTGAAAATTTTGAATTTCCCGCCACGTTGCTATCGTCCACCCTTAACGAGATGTATGTCTACGTGCCGGCACGAGATATGAAACTTGACACGATTGGCATACAAATAAATGAAATAACGGCGCAAGACCGTGGCGAAATGAATAATAGCAAAAAATAGCTAGAATTTATAGATAAACCATTGGCAGATCATTGGTAAGATTCGTTGTATGTTGTATGTAAGAAATCACGGAATGGACGGAGATAGCCAGCGTCGAACATCTATTTCGCTTGGCAAAGAACAGAGAAGAATATGAAGAGCTGACGGCCAACCTCCATTAGTGGAGAGGCACGCTAAGAAGAAGAAGATGTAAGAAATAAATGAAAAGAATAAAGTTTTCATAGAATATTTTAATTAGTTCAAAATTTGGTCAAAATAGGTGCTGTGCTACCGGAAAACAAATCAAGTACATTGTATATTAATTTCTATAAACATTGATTTGGTAAAAACTTTAATTGCTGACTGTAATATTTAAGTAAAATATTAATTAACATAATAAAGAATAGATTTATTAACTAAAACGAGACAAATATGTTAAAAGATAGTGTATTTATAGCTACATTTCGAAAATCCCTCTCTTTTGAGAGTCGGTGCAGCAGTCATGTACTGTCGGTAAAACAGAGACGACTTTAGCGACATCTAGGAGACTTTATGCTAAGTTCTTGCACCTGTAGCTGTAGCTATGGCGGGATCTTACCGGTTCAAACCGTGGTTGGTTCTCTTTCGTATATTTTTATATTTACATGATATAAAAAAAAAACATAATAAATAAATTGTAAAAAAAATACATTCACATGTTTTTTCAGTGCAGTTGTGAATAAATATCATCGTTTTCAGCTAAAAATCTTTGCGCTTTTACTGCCCTCTTTTATTGAAACTTAGAAACTATAATGACAAGATAGCGCAGTTGCGCATTTTTGCCGTGGCGCTCACAACCCAAACAATAAATTCCAACATGGTGGAAATGTGCTACAGAGTTTGAAAATGCAGGCCGTGTCATGTCTTGAAAAAAATCATTTTATACTTGAAATTGGTGAAAAATGTCGGACCCTAAACGTGGTACGCTTATAACAGTGGGTGGTCCTAAAAGTGCAAAGAATAATGTGACAAAAACAGTGAGATTAACTATAAATTTGGATGAAAGCAACGAAAGTAAATATCCGGAGCTGAATTACAAGGAACTAGTCATAGTACAAGAGGTAAATTATAACAGAAAATCATTGCAATTTACGCAACCATGCTGGTTTTCTAGCACATTGTATCGTAAAGAATCCCTTGAAGTTCTAATAGAACATCACATGGGCCCGCCAAGTGAAAGGAATGTACTTGAACCAGCCCGCCTAGATTTCGCCGAGGATATTTTTTGCTTACGTTACACAGCTTTGTGTTAGGTCTCTATATTGTGAATTTGCGTCCTCTGGCAGCACAAGAAGCTCAGATAGCGGTCGCCATATTTGCAAGAACCATTTAGAGCGTATTGTCACCCTAGAGCTCAATTTGAAGCGCTTGTTTTGATGGCCAAACATCGGGACCTAACCTTTATTTTTATGCTTATATTGTACTGTATTACTCCGATATTTCTTTAAATTTAACACGTAGCATATCAGCTGACGACATTTGACAGGCCCGATAACAAATAAGGGAAAATCGTCATTGATTTGACCGCGACAGGCTACCGTTATTGCAGGTGTTAGATTATCCCGCAAAATTTCGGTCTCTGGTAGCTTATTTACCTGCGATTGAAATTTTTTATAGGTAATAACGACGCTGTTCATCACTGTCCTTAGATATAATTTAATTGTGTGCTCTTTACATACAGAAATTGCATATGTGTGCGTGTTTATCGTAAGCATGTGTGCAGGAATAAGTATACAAGTTTGTTGCACCGCGCTTTCGCGATTTCAAAGGAAATGGAAAGATAGCACTCTATAATTTGTCATTTCTAAGTGTTATTTACTTATCTATCTATGGAAAGTTGAAATTATGTGTTGACTTAGGTACAAGGCAAGTTGTTTGTATTCTTTTTAATTGTTTTTGCGTACCTGTTCGTCGTGTTTTTGATCGAACAACATTTTCCTGACAGACTTGTTATTTTTATTATTGATTATTCAGGTAAATAAATGCTTAGGTATTGGTTATGTATACAGGTAGGTATTTTTGCACGTATTTTGCATAAATTAAGTTTACAAGTTATTTTTTAAGGGGAATTATTTTTGTGTGGATAAAAGCCTCTGGGTTGCTCGGCTCGTGAATTCGTTTAAATTTTTAGGTTATTTTTCGGTTTTAGGCGGCGTTTTTTGCGCGCCGAGTTTTGATAGGTGTCGCTAGTGGACCTATGATGTCATGCCAAAACGAATCTTATTGCGATGCCAGTGTTTTGGATCCTATTGGCTTTTTCAGCTTATTGTATTGTTAGTATGACCTATTTATTGATTGTATGCATTTAATTTATGCATTTATTGCACATTTGTGCTATTTTTATGGTTGGGCGGATAAGGTGATGTCGCGAGCCGAAAAGATAGCTTTTAGAGTTAGTCGTTGATAGTTTCGACATTATAAGGATTTGTTTTCGCGCATTTCAAGATGGCGGCACGCGATTATGAGCCTTGCGGGTTGCACACGTAATTTCTTAGTTGGTTGTACATTTATTGATATCGTACTTTTTGAGATCGATTATGATTTTTTTTTCCAGTTTTACCTTATTGTAAGTTGGTATGTAAGTACATACCAGTCATACATAACATACATCTGTGAAATATTTTGCTATTTTGGCTCTATGCTGTTACTCTATGGAAATAAATGGACGTATAAATTAATTGTTATTCTAATAGGATTACCTACCTATGCCATAAGTAGTTGTAGACTACTGTGATATGTGGGTGTGGTAAAGTCCGTTCGCTATCATAGTGTCACTTTGATATTTGCCGCTTTGGCGCGCGGCGGCTTTTCACAAAAGAAATTAAAGGAAGCCGACGCGGCGCAAACACGCCAGTGAATTTGGCTCGCCGCTCGTCAAAGAAGCGTCGTATTGAGAGGTTGTGCTTGTGACTTTTGACTTAGTATTTTGTATTGAGTGTCGATCGCTGCGTGTAGATAAAATGTTTTTTCGTTCGTTCGGACAGCGAGGTGCCTCTAGACGAAACTTCGAATGACCCAAAAATTAAAAGACGAAGGTTTTGTAAAACATGCAAATTCTAGTTAATGTCCATCAGCATTGTGTTGAAATGAATATGTCTGCGCCCATCACAGATACTTAAAAAATAGTTGGTATCCCAAGAACCAAGATTGCCGTCGTGTGTACCGACACTATCTAAGCGAACGGACTTTAGGATCTGGGCTCGCATCTTACTATCCCAGGTAGAGATTTCCCAACCAAACTAAAGCTGCACCCACTGACACTTATCAGTGTTATAATACGTGCGATAATCCCGCTGAAAGTATACAGGGTGACTTTGAATTTGTTTACATACCCTACCTACAATATAACGACCTACATAGTTCTGTGCTGGCTATCTATAAATACAGGTAGGTATCTTAGGAAGACCTAATACCTTAGGAAGACCCCGTAAAGTTTGACAGCTACCTTTTTCTTACACGCTGTATAATGATTGATCGTGGCGCCATCTAGTGAAAAAAAAAACAAGTTGTAAGGAACCATGTCACCGGTTTTGAAGAAATAAAAAACTGCACATAGAAATTTAAAAAAAAACAATCTATTAAAATGTTCTTTTTTCTTATGATATTGAGTAAATTGTAAGGATGCATAGTGAAACAGTGAGCGTTTTAGTGCTTCATAGTTGGCGCCACTGTCGAGTAAGGTCATGAAGTATTAAGGATGGACGATAGCAGCGTGGCGGGAAATTCAAAATTTTCACAGTTTTTTACATTTTGTAGCTAAACTGAGCTATTTTTGTGCAGCGATTTTTCGTTCGCGGCAATAAAACAGTATTCTTGTCATTATTGTAAACAACAGAACAACAATAATTCAGCCGATTATGTGTACCGGTCTACGAAGCAGTGTGCCACACTGCCCAAAAAACTTGTCATAGAGCAAAAAAAAAATGTTTTTTTCTCTAGATGCCTATCACTGGGTGCTATTACCCTGTAAAGAGTTGTAACACCTTGTATAGTAAGAAAAAAAACTGTTTTTATTAGTTTTTTTATTTCTTCAAATTTTTTCAGTCACATGGTTCCATACTCCAAGTAGGCATTAGAGACTTTTTTTTATCAATGGCGCTTTATGATCTGATCTCACAGATTAAAAAAGTAAAATAATTGTCGAAATGTACCTAGTCATGTACCTACTCCTTGGAGTGTAATACTTACTAAACGTTTTCTTATTATTTCTCAGTATGTAGGTACTAACCCTGGTCTGTTGAACATTTTCAGAAGAAGCCGAAGGTGGTGCAGAATGGCAAGAGCGAGGGTCTGGACCCGTTTTCTGACAACGACGATGATGTCGAACGGGTCGCCAAGAAGTTTGAACAGAAATATGTAAGTTCATCTGCGGCACAGGTTCTATTCTATACAAACATATGTAAGTGCATCTCCGGTACAGGTTCTATACAAACATATGTAAGTGCATCTGCGGCACAGGTTCTATACAAACATGTAAGTTCATCTGCGGCACAGGTTCTATACAAACATATGTAAGTGCATCTGCGGTACAGGTTCTATACAAACATATGTAAGTGCATCTGGGGCACAGGTTCCATACAAACATATGTAAGTGCATCTGCGGTACAGGTTCTATACAAACATATGTAAGTGCATCTGGGGCACAGGTTCTATACAAACATATGTAAGTGCATCTGCAGTACAGGTTCTATACAAACATATGTAAGTGCATCTGCGGCACAGGTTCTATACAAACATATGTAAGTTCATCTGCGGTACAGGTTCTATACAAACATATGTAAGTGCATCTGCGGCACAGGTTATTTCATCATCATCATCATCATCATCATCGCATCCATGGACTCTCCATGGTTGCATCTCTAATTTTGTGCGTTTTGTGTTTGACTAATAAACTATTTTCTATTCTATTATACAAGGTGTTGTTTTGTAAAGTGACACCCGACTCAGGGGTGATTATTTACACGATACTAAAGCCAGAAAAATAATTATTAAATAAAAATATTTCAGTGAAAAACACCTAAAAATCATTCAATTTCGACCTCCCTTACTATAGTACTAACGCTTGCGGCCGCACTCGCATTATCGGGCGCCACATCGCGTGCGCGCTTTGCGAAGGCCGGGTGTGACCGCACGGCGCTGTTATTATACAACAAATTGAACAAAAAAAAAAAAAATGTTTTTTGTTTCAAGCGGTACTTAGTCCCTTAGTCGGGTGACACTAACCCTGTATTCTACATATAAGTATTTTTTTTATTAATGTTCCAGGGTGGCAAAAGCACATACGGCAAGAAGGGCAAGACGAAGCATGATGAGTTCGCAGACATCGGTGCCGGATACGATGAGAACGACTCCTTCATAGACAATACGGATGGGGTAAGTTCCGTACGATTAAGGCCGGCCACATACAGACGGAATTCCGGACGGAAAAAAATGAATCGGGATTCCGAACGCAGTTACTGCATACAAGTCTATGGACCTATCACACACATGGTACGGTTTATTTCCGTCCGCATTTTTTATAGAAAAAAAAAACATATTTATTGCCAAAAAGGTATTCCTAATAACAGTTTTTAGTGGGCCCCATACTAGGTAAAACCTGTATCGTGGGCTCCCGTTTGTGGAGTAATTACATGTAATACAAAAATTTACTTATTACTAAAACTAATACTAATTTGAACAAAAAAATAATACTAAAGCATGCAAAACTTATTAATAACAATAAGCCTCGGGGAATTTATTATTGCACTTTTTATAGATTTGTATACAGTTGCTGCGTTCGGAACAAACGAAGAAGTCGTTTTGCTACCCCTAAATATTATCCGATCCTTGATTTCGGTTTTTTCCTTGTCGAAGCTTTTTCCTTTTTTTTATTCGTTATCGCTGTAGTATTATTTGAAAAATGTTGATGTTCAAAAAAAGGAAAATGCTTAGACCCAAGTAGAAAAAATACACAACATTCAATAACAGAATACTTAATGCATGTAAACATACTTAGTTTATCTCGTTATTTTTCGCTCATTCAAGGTTACCTAGATAGATACTTAGCATAACTAAACAAGTAAATTATGATTTCCGTGATGTTTCAAATTAAAATTAAGTTTTTACATAATTGGACGAGCGAGCGAAGCGAGCGAAGTTCTCAGAGTCTACTGGAAAAATCCGGCGTTTGTATGTTTGACGACGATAACTTGAGTAAATTTGTCGTTCGACGATAACTTGAGTAAATTTGATCGGATCGTTATGAAATTTGGTAGGCGGGTAAATGAAATTAAAATAATTTTTAAGTTCGTACATGAGCCAAATTGGTCGAGGGGTTGCCGAGGTATGGGTTTGTTAAGTTTATATGGTGTCGCGCGTTCACAGTTCGGGACGAACCACTAGTTATTTTAATTCCGCCCTCTCCGTTTCAGTATGACGAGATGATCCCACCAGAGTGTGACACTCTCTACGGAGGATTCTACATCAACAGCGGGTCGCTGGAGTTCAAAACGGTGCCCGGAGACCAGCTGCCTCACTCTGATACGGAGCCCACCCACAGGCGGAACAAGGTAATACAAATAGAATACAACGTGTTAAAAAACATGTACTGGGGCCTTAGCCTGTAACACAATGGCGTCCCAGGTAGAAGGACAAAACCGAGATTATTTCGTTGTTCTCCTACATCCAGCGAAAAAATATGCTGTCATCCCTATCACCAGGTGCTATTACCCTGTAAAAAGAGTAAGGATCTTTTACAACATCTTGTATAAATAATGGCCTTTGCATCTACATAATGAGACGATTTATACAGCGTCCAGTGGCACCTTCACTCACATTAGATGGGTGAAGAGACCACTCGGCGCTGCAGTGCCTGGAACATTGCTTTAGACGGAGTAGGCTTGCCCAGCACCTATACCATCCTGACAGCTTAGTCGGCCTAGCCCACAGGAAAGATAGTTGGCTCCACACATATTGATCTTGCATAACCCGGCTAAGAAACATGGATGGGGGAAATGGTTAAACGGTTGTCCTCCACTGGTTGATCTATAAACTTTTAGGTGTAAAATAAAGTTTGGTGCTAATATTCGATCAGAGCTAGTGAAGTTGGACAAACAAAGTTGCTAGATACTTAGTAGTAGATAATACCTACTTAATATTAATTTAATTTAAATATCTTTTGTTCAGTGTATACCGTGCTATTTTAGTGGTTTTAAAGCCGAAGGTATTTTGATGCACTGGTGATTTTGAGTCAAATTCCAAAATTTTACTCAATTATGAGCGAAAAAAAACCACTTCCCAGTACAAATGTCTATCGCCAATCGACACCATTTGTATGGAAAAGTAAATTTCTTTTTCGTGCGTTTTGGAATGTAATTTGTAATTTGGCTCAGAATAACCAGTCCAACAAATTACCTTCCGCTTTAAAACCACTAAAATAGCACGGTGTATTTATTGAATACTAAATAAAAATGTTGAGTTTATCACCGGTTGTTACATAAACTTTTAGGTGTGAAATAAAGTTTGGTGCTAATATAGTCACTGTCCCACAGCGTCGCATATCGTCGAGCAGCAGCGAGGAGGAGTCCTCGGACAGCTCCTCGGGCTCCAGCCAGGATGTGAAGGACAAACCGGTAGCCAACGGTGCCCTGGACTCACACAACACTGAACACAGGAAGAAGGTGAGGAGATATTTCATTTTAATTAATCAAACCGGTGGCCATCGGTGCGTTGCGGCCTTAGCCTGTAACGCAATGGTGCCAAAATGGGCAAGATGACGGCTTCAATTACGATTTATTAATACTGTCGGTCCTTTTAATGATTTTTTAGCACAACAAAGAATATTCTGATTCTAATTCTAGAGGATTAGTTCTCTGGTTGTAGGAGAAAAACGAAGAAACCCCGGTTTTGTCCTTCTGCTGGAAAGCCATCGACACACCATTGCGTTACAGGCTAAGGCCCCTGGACTTACACAACACCGAACATACTCGTAGCAAGAAGGTGAGGAGATGGTTAATTTTAATAAATTTGTACCAAGCCCCAAAGGGGGATTTTTTGACAGGTAAAAAAAAAAAAAGAAATAGTTCTATAAGCTGTGACAGATGGCGTTGATCCGACACGGAGTCTATCACAGATTAAATTAGTGCTTACTACAGAGAAAATACTTCTTCACTTCATTGCTCTGTGACTTCATCTTTCATCGTCGAAGACGCCATTCCATTTTGGTACACGAAAAAGTGCACAACTTTGTCATTGTTTTTGTATGAGTGAATGGTAAAACCAGAAACACTACATTTTGCTCCACCACTAATGCCTAAATGTGTTTGAATTGAACGTATCTGCGAAGGCCAAAGAACTGGCATAAAATAAAACCCTTGTCTCGCCATCGACTTCTAGTTACAAATTTGGAACTACAACTCATATGCTGTCAGAAAATCGGCCATTTTCTTACTCACAAGGAAAGAGTTTTGTTTTTTTTTGCGATTCCGTTTTTTTTTTTAATAAGGGGTTTTCTGACAGCTCATAAGTTGTAGTTCCAAATTTGTAACTAGATGTCGCTGACGAGACATGTTCTTTTTTTATGCCAGATCGCGCTCTTTGGACTTCGTATATACGTCCAAACACATTTAGGTATTAGTTGTGGAGCAAAATGAAGTGTTTCCGGATTTACCATTCACTCATACAAGAACATTAACAAAGTCGTGCACTTTTTCATGTACTGTGAAATGGAATGACGGCTACGACGATGAAAGATGAAGTCACAGAGCAATGAAGTGAAGAAGTATTTTCGCTGTAGTAAGCACTAATTTACTTTGTGATAGAAAACTCAACGCCATCTGTCACAGCTTTTAGAACTATTTTTTGATTTTTTTTAGTTGTCAGAAAATCCCTTATTGTTTTATTGGTGAAATGGTACACTGTTATTAAGCTATTGCACTGATTCCGCGTGATTAGCTGATGTCCGTTGAGGGTTCCGTTCTCCAATCTTGTTGGCGCTACAATTTTTTTTATTGTTTTGTTACAGAAGAACAAAAAGGGCGAGAAGAAAAAGGCGAAGCGCATAAGAAGAGCCGACTCCTCAGCCGCCACTTCTGGCAAACAGACTTCTGATGGTATGGATAAACAATTTTTTTAAAGATGAATTATAACATTTTACTTTGACAAGGTTGCTTCGACGCGATTTTGCTTACCGCGCGCGTCTCAGTTCCAAAAGGTCGCATCCCATTCTCATCCCGCGCGGATTATACCTGTTGCTGTTAAGGTTGGACGATAGCAACGTGGCGGGAAATTCAAAATGTTTGCAGTTTTTTACATATTGTAGCTAAACTGAGCTATTTTTGCTTAGAGATTTTTCGTTCGCGGCGATAACATAGTATTCTTTTCATTATTGTAAACAACAGAACAACAATAATTCAGCCGATTATGTGTTCTGGTCGTCAAAGCAGTGGGCACTGCCCAAAAAAACTCGTTGAAGACCAGAACACAGGATCGGCTGAATTATTGTTGTTATGTTTACAATTATGAAAATAATACTATGTTATTGCCGCGAACGAAATCGCTGAACAAAAATAGCTCAGTTTAGGTACAAAATGTAAAAAAGTGTGAACATTTTGAATTTCCCGCCACGTTGCTATCGTCCAACCTTAACAAAATGCCCTTCACAGATAACGCGCATGGCGACGGCGAGAGTGCAGACTCGCGCACCTCCCACTCGGATTCTGTGGCTTCCAAACCAGCACCTAGCTCCGAGAATGTTGTCACTTCGGATAGCTCCAGGTAAACCACTAAAAAACTAAGGCCTTTGCATGTAAGTAATGAGATGATTTATACCGCATCCAGTGGCACCTTCACTCACACAAGATGGGTGAAGAGACCACTCGGCGCTGCAGTGCCTGGGACATTGTTTTAGATGGAGTAGGCTTGCCCAGCGCCTATACCATCCTGACAGCTTAGTCAGCCTAGCCCACAGGAAAGACAAGTCAATACGTGAAACCACTAACCTTGACACAAATTCATC
Source organism: Zelleria hepariella (assembly GCA_949319315.1). NCBI lineage: Eukaryota > Metazoa > Arthropoda > Insecta > Lepidoptera > Yponomeutidae > Zelleria > Zelleria hepariella. The sequence goes on along the minus strand of OX439380.1, from coordinate 1,532,115 downwards.
AACACTGTTCGGTTTAGGCTTTTTCCCCTCGCGCCACCTCTCACGGTCCCTAGCCATCCGCATCCATGGACCTTCCGCCGCTGTGACGATGTCGTCCGACCATCGGGCTGCTGGTCTTCCGACTGATCGTCGTCCTGGGGCCTTAACCTGTAACACAATGGTGCCAAAATGGGCTCCCGGTTGACGATTACGATTTATTAATGCCGTCGGTCCAGTGTTGGTACTTTTAATGTTTTTGTAGTACAGCAAAGAATATTATGAGTCTAATTCGAGAGGATTAGTTCGCTGGGTGTAGGAGAACAACGAAAAAATCCCGGTTTTGTCCCTCTACCTGGGACGCCATTGATACGCCATTGTGTTACAGGCTAAGGCCCCAGTTCTCAGCCGCCACTCTGTCACTGCCTTTGTCCACCGGCCATCTTCCCTCCTCGCCAGAATTCGTCCTAACCATAATTAGGAATATAAAAAAATCGGAAAATTATAAAAATTAGTAAAATTAAGAATTTTTGTACAGAAAAGTTCGTTTTGATAATCATTTGGAAAATTACACACATCGAAAAATAAGAATTGAGTCCTAACCGCCTGCTATTTCCACTTGTGTCTCGAGATTCGATCACCGATGTCGTCAACCTTCGTTGGATGTCGGATGAATTATAACTGTATGTTGGTACTCTATCCACGAGACTGAGGCCTAGCATGGCACGCTCCATAGCCCTTTGCGCTACTTTGATACGGTGGTTGAAACTTGAAACCCTCTTTCGGTGAAAATCTTTGTATAACCTTAATTTTGGTTCGAAACGGGTCGAATCGCGGTTAACCTTCTTTTCAACTTGCAGGGACGTAGCGGACCTAAAACCGGACCCATCTTGGCCCACCACAGTCCGGCAGGCGGTGGACGACCTGAAAAATCACATCGCACGGCAACAGCTGAGTGCAGCGGACGCGCTAAGGGATAATGACGTCAAACCCTTGCTGATAAGGTTGGTGTTCCTTTGTGCGGGTAGGGGCGAAATGACATAATATTCATCTTTCACACCGATTGCTATGTAAAGGTCTCTTTTCAAGAATAGTAATAGTAAAGGTCTCTTACAGGTGTCATTAAAATGCCCTCATTGTTTGCAACGTGTTAAAAAAAACTCTTTTTACAGGGTATAACCTACTGGTCAACAGGATATCAATTCTGTAAAAAAAAAAGTTGAAAAATACAATTTTTATTTTATAACCTCAAAATTGAAAAATTTTCATAACTTTTTTGTTCTTGGTTAGCTCAAATTTAAAAATATGTGTGTGGGTGTAGGTGCATTTGTATAGGTTTGAGTTGTTAAAACATTGTGAAAGTCAATTAGAACAATATTAAAAAAAAATACTTTCCTCCCACCCCAGCATACACATTTTATTAAATTAAAAATCAACGGAACGTCATAGAGCAAAAAAAAATATTTAGCTTGTGATCCCTATCACCGGGTGCTATTACCCTGTAAAAAGAGTTAGCAGCTTTTTTAACATCTTGTATACAGGGTGTTAAAAGACCGCCAACAAAGCGGCAAACCACGTATTGTCCTTATCACAACAAAAATGTTTGCCGTTGGAGCCATGTTTCCGAGCTAATGAGGTTTAAAGTCGGACATGCAATGTTTTTTTTTAGTAATGTTTATTTACTATCAAGTATTTAACATTTCTTCTCAAGAAGCCATATACAATTCGAATGACATGCGAATTCATCCTTCGCTCCGAGTTCTAACCCGTTGAATCCCGTCCACAGGATAGACGGCGCACTTTCGACATGCGACAGTCCGTTACAGAAAAGCGTATGGTCGTCGGCGGCGCGTCTGTTCAACATCACACGCGCCAAGCTGTGTCAGTTAGTCAAAATGCACGTCACGGGAAGAGGTGAGTCGTCTTATTCTTCTAAGGCCGGGAATTCACGTCCGATTGTCTGATCCGATACAGTCCGGTACAGAAAAGCGTATGGTCGTCGGCGGCGCGCCGGTTCAACATCACGCGCGCCAAGCTGTGTCAGTTAGTCAAAATGCACGTCACGGGAAGAGGTGAGTCGTCTTCTTCTTCTAAGGCCGGGAATTCACGTCCGATTGTCTGATCCGATACAGTCCGGTACAGAAAAGCGTGTGGTCCTCGGCGGCGCGTCTGTTCAACATCACACGCGCCAAGCTGTGTCAGTTAGTCAAGATGCACGTCACGGGGAGAGGTGAGTCGTCTTCTTCTAAGGCCGGGAATTCACGTCCGATTGTCTGATCCGATACAGTCCGGTACAGAAAAGCGTGTGGTCCTCGGCGGCGCGCCTGTTCAACATCACGCGCGCCAAGCTGTGTCAGCTAGTCAAGATGCACGTCACGGGGAGAGGTGAGTCGTCTTCTTCTTCTAAGGCCGGGAATTCACGTCCGATTGTCTGATCCGATACAGTCCGGTACAGAAAAGCGTGTGGTCGTCGGCGGCGCGTCTGTTCAACATCACGCGCGCCAAGCTGTGTCAGTTAGTCAAAATGCACGTCACGGGAAGAGGTGAGTCGTCTTCTTCTTTGGTGGATTGAACATCTGACAAACTGATTCGAATCCATTCAAATTCAACAAATGTGCAAAAGAAATATTTTCAGACGCATCACTCACTGGCTGGGGAGCGTGTTGTGATGGTGCCAGATCTTATGGATTCTGGAAAGATGAAGAATCACAATCACAATGAACAATATATCATTTATTTTTGATAGAGATTTTATGGGTTTTTCAGAAAGCGAATAGTAATTATTTAGATAGATAGAATACACTTTATTGTACATCAAAAAAATCATCTTTACTATTCGCTTTCTGAAAAACCAATATAGGGAGGCGCATTTTTTTCATTTGTTGAATTTCTTTGGAAATACTATTTATTTTTAAGATGATATTTTTGGGCCGGAAGTGACGTAGCATTTTCAGGCTTAAAAAAACATGACCTTTTTTGCAGTGAATGAAGAAACCACGAAGAAACAATGTTTTTTTTTCATTCACTGACCTTTTGTCATAGTCACTTATCATGTTGTTGTTCCCCAGTTTTTTTTTTTACATTGAGCTTTTTTTTTGTCCTGCAAAGCCGTACCACGCATTAGAGCTGCGACGCCAACTTTTTATTTTATTTTGCAATTTTCCAATTATAATAATGCATAAGACGCGAGTTGGCACTGTGACTGTGGCTACCACACCACACTACAGTCACTGGGTAGAAAGCGGCGCACACCTCTCGACACCCTGAGCTGCTCACAACGATTGGGGTGAGGAATATATGGAGGAAGGGATACCTGGTCTTCGATAGCTGGTGTAATGTCGCTAGTTCGGCACTTTCTTCTCTCCTTCCGCATCCAGGTGTAATTTGCGTTTTTTTGAAACTCGCGGGGAGCGGATATCGCGCGTGCGCCGATGGCGGCGTATATTTTGAGAGTGAACCATTGACCGAATGATTGACCGGTGAATGGAACGAACGGAGTGAATGAAAGGAGATTGAGTGAATGAGTATGTGCGTGTGTGGCGATTGGTATATTTAAAAATTTGAGGATAAAAGATATTAGAATCGGCGCAGACAACGATGTTGCCGCCTAGCTGTCCAGGGCTAAAGTCTAATTCTTTATTCAGGATAGTAAACTGACAGATGCTAACTGTCACTGCAAAATAATGTTGCCATATTTATTGTAATAGTGATGCATTCCACTCGTTGTGCGATTCAGAGCAGTCACAAAAAAAAATCGAAATACGAAATTCCGCATGGTAGCCCGTGCTTCAGGAATTTCGGACGGAAAAAAAAACGTTCGGAACGCAATATTTCCATAGATTATTTAAAAAACACAATTTTTAACGCATTTAACACTCCTCAAAAAAACTGGACCAAAACGCACTTTCTCTATAATAAGCTTTATAATAAGCTTCTTTAAAGTTATCATCAATCGGCCTATAAATCGATTATATCGATTACGCAATTCGATTCATGTCAAGCTTTTTGTCACCACACTATTTAATTTTCACCAGAGACTGGTCACACCGTAAACGTCAGTGTACTATCTTGAATGAAAAATTAGACTTTAGGCCCATAAGCGGCGGCATATTTAGGTGACCCATTTAGTGAGCGGCAAGTCATAAGTCTGCCAATGATGAACCCCTTGAGACATTTTCCGTGGCAGACGTCAATAGTAGTCTCAACCCATAACCCGGCACCCCAATCCATTTATCCTGACTCTCCCATAGCCCAGATTTTTCTTTTCTGTTATTTTGCAATAGTCCTTGTATCTGACGGAGATTGTCTCTGGGTAGATTCTTGTATTTATCCTGAGATAAGATCCGGCAGATACACCTATCACATTTAGAGTAAATGGTATTTAAAAGGCCTCTGTGCTGTTGGCTTCGGCCCCACGCAAGCCTCAAAGGACCGGGTCCCCATGGACCCGTGAATCTGAATAGTATACCAACATAATAATAATAATAAAGGCCTTTGCATCTTCGTAATGAGATGATTTATACAGCGTCCAGTGGTACCTTCCACTTACACTAGATGGGTGAAGAGACCACTCGGCGCTGCATTGCCTGGGACATTGTTTTAGATGGAGTAGGCACATATACCATCCTGACAGCTTAGTCGGCCTAGCCCACAAGAAAGACAAGTCAATACGTGTGGAGGCAACTAATCCGCGGGTTTCCTCACGATGGTTTCCTTCACTGTTAGCGAGTGGTTTTGCTACTTCAAATAGCCATTACAAACGTGCGATCGATGCGAACCGAGTCCTAAATCATTAGGAAAAAAGGTTGTGAGAATGCTGCACACACACACACACACACACAAGTCGTTATCGATAAAGGGATACCACTCGAACGCAGGTAGCTGGGGCAACGCGGTAGGTCCCTCGCCCGTTATCGACTATCGACAAATCCTTTTTTAGGGTTCCGTACCCGATGGGTGCCAAACGGGACCGTATTACTCTCTCTACGCTGTCAGTCTGTCATATCTTTAAGGGGTTTATCTTTAGAACCCTTAAGTACGCCTTTGTACACCATTTATTTATGTGCAATAAAGAATTGAATAATAATAATAATAAAACCATAATGCCAGTTGACATTTTCACAGAATGTGTGTTATTTTATTATGTATGGAGTCGACAAAAAATTATAAAAATAAATAACCAAACAACAAACGTGTTTTAATTATTTTTTGGTCTATCGTAAAAACTGTACTTACATACAAGCATCAAAATTGGTATGATTAAAGGTCTTATAGTATAACAACAAAATTAAATACTAAAAAAACGGCCAATTTCGAGTTGGACTTACGGACCGAGTGTACCATAAACCACATTTTTATAAAATTACATTGACTGACGGAACCCTCAGTGCGCGAGCCTGGCGCGCACTTTGCCGGTTTTATTTTAAATAGCACAGATGCAATGTATGGCTATACGGAACCCTCAGTGCGCGAGGTCGACCTTGCTTGACCGGTTTTTTCCTAGTACAGACCAGGGCATTCCACGAGGCCTAAAGTGGGAGCGAGAGATCCGATAATGCAAGTTATTTATAGATATGACTCAGTTCGCACGTTCGTAATGCCTCGAGTTTAGTTGTTATGGGACTTTCGCAAGTGAACCATGGACGAGTTCTTCTCCAAGTTAGCTTTGCTAAAATTGGAGGGCGATATAAACTCCCAAACTCGGACGGTTATCCATAATGTGTTGACAGTGTTTAGCGAATTGAAAACTGACCCTGAGAAAATATCTTGTTTAAATTTAAATAAACCGCGAGATATCACGGCGTTTCTTTGCGGAATTAGCACGCGGACTATAGACAATATCAAGAAGGAAGTGTCGGAATTCGGCCACCCATACACACCGAGAGTCAATTATGTGAAGCCAGCAAAGACTTTGGAACGTTTTTGGCAACCGATTATAGTAAAGGTCACTGGTGGGGGTAAGAACGAATTAAAACGGTTAAAGTTGGACGATAGCAACTTGGCAAGAAATACTAAATTTTCTCGCCAAACTGAGCTATTTTTGTTCAGCTTTTTTTCGTTCGCGGCAATAACATAAGTTGTATTCTTTTCATTATTGTAAACAACAATAATTCAGCCGATTATATGTTCTGGTCGACAAAGCAGTGGCACTGCCCAAAAAACTAGTTTATGACCAGGACACATAATCTGAAAACTGAATTATTGTTGTTTTGTAGTTTACAATAATGAAAAGAATTCTATTTTACTGCCGTGAAACAAAAAATAGGTCAGTTTATCTTAAAAATATAAAAAACTGAAAAAATAATAATTAAAATTTGCCGCCACGCTGCTATCGTTGGACCTTATGGTTCAATTAAAGTACCTACTGTGGTGTGAAAGCCCAAATTTTCACGGTTATTCCAATTTGTAGCTAAACTATTATTTTGAGATATTTTTGTTCAGCGATTTTTGTTTTGTTTCAGCTGATAATGAGATTTAGTCGAACTTCTAGTTTTTTGGGCAGTACCAATGGCTTGTCGACCAGAAAAGACAAATCAGCTTAACTATTGTAAATACCAGAAAACAAAACCATGTACCTAAAGAAAAAAACCCTTTTACGCCTGTCTAAAGAAAAAAATCTGTACGCGGGTGTACATATACGTGGAAATGGTTTCTATACAAATAAATGTGCCCAATGACCTTTGTCACGGTTAGCGACCGCTAGGATACCTCATTTATACATGTACAACTCAAGAACGCATTCCTTTTAACTTCCAGTGCCGCCGACGCCGCATGCGCCTTCGGCCTCGGCCTCGTCCTCGGCTCCGGCGCTCGCGGTGACGGCCGAACAGAGCGTCAAGCGCAAGCAGGCCGACATAGAGGCCGAGGAAAGGGAGATAGCGCATCTCACGTCACAGGAGAAGGAAGCAAGAGTACGGGAGACGATTGAAAGGTTAGTTTCTTTATTATTACGCTTTTTTTGGGTATATTAGCTAGATGCCGAAGTTACTTGAGTTGACCAATAGATGCGCTCGACGTTAGGTCTAGAGAACGCTTTTCTAGACCTCTCCAGGGCTTGCATGCTAGAGACTGGTTATTTACGGTAAAGGGAAGCTTGCCGACAGGCTGACAGTAAGCCTGAGGCCTGCCAGGCTGATATGACAAGCGTAGACATGATTTTCTAACATGGCTGTCGTAGACACCGCTTTTGTCTACGCTTGTTGTAAAGACAGCAACTTAGACAAAATTCGTGAACATAGAAAGAGCGTCTTTTTCCTCGGCCTCGTCCTCGGCCCCGGCGCTCGCGGTGACGGCCGACATAGAGGCCGAGGAAAGGGAGATAGCGCATCTCACGTCACAGGAGAAGGAAGCAAGAGTACGGGAGGCGATTGAAAGGTATTGTGCTCTTTCTTATACTGTGTAGGTACTTTTTTTAGCCGAGTCGCTTTTTTTTAGTTTATGCCTCAGCTTGGGCAAAAATGCTTTCGTGGGGCTGTATGTTCTCCTCTACAGGTTGCATTTTTTTCAACATTTTTCAAATGGCTGTTACTTAAAATTTAATATCCTTAGGCTTAAATATTTTTAGGACCCAAGGCCTTAGATTCCAGATCCTCCTAGAACCTACAAATAAATAGTTTTTTTTCTTGTGCAGGTATTTTTATTATAGGATCTGATTTTTTAATAATTTATTTAACAATTTTGCTATGTTCTCTGAAATAACGCTGCAAAAATTCTTTCGGTATTTTTCTTGTATTCGTTGAAGGTAAATCTCGAAATGTGTTTTTTTTATTTCAGGTTAAAAGCGCTGATAGAAGAGAAGAAGCCGGCCATGATCGCGAGCTACAACTTTGAATGTAGCAAAGTACAAGAGGAAAGGTATGTTGAAATACAATAGGTTTCCTTTGAAATCTAGTTTAAAATTAACCCACAAATCAACTTAACCCATCAACAATGTTTTCTCTCTCCCAGGGTTGGAAAGTATGCTGTTACTAGTATCATACGATGAGGCAAAAGTCATTTTTGCGCGCTTCGATAATTTAATGCTACATGGCGTAGAAAAATAAAAAAGGAACTTATTTGACTCATCTGTCACTTGCAAAGCAGGAAACTCTTTTCACTAACCTTTATAATTATAATCCTCTAGAATTATAATCACAATATTTGCTGTACTACAAAAACATTAAAAGGACCGACAGCATTCTTCTTCTTCTTCAACCTATAGCCACCACCCAATGCTGAGTGTAGGTATCTTCCATTGCACTCCATTCTTTACGGTCTTGGGCTTTTCTAATCCAGTCTTTTCCTGCCACTTTGACCAGGTCGTCGGTCCATCTCATCGGTTGCCTGCCCACATTTCTGCGACCTGTCCTGGGTCTCAGCAGCATTAATAAACCGTAATTGAAGCCGTCAACTGGGAGCCCATTTTGGCTCCATTGCGTTACAGACTCAGGCCCCTGGATACTAAATTTACTGAAGCGCTCACAGCCTAGTTGTACTAGCCGTTCTTAATCGATTGGCAAAGTTAAGCAACATCGGGCGCGGTCAGTCCATGGATGGGTGACCGCTAGTGGCAATAATATCTGAGCGCTTCCGTGCTTCGGAAGGCACGTTAAACCGTTGGTCCCGGTTGTTGTTGATTAATTACAATCGTTAAGCCATGTCAGAGACCCTTTGGGTGGCCTAAAAACTCTGACACCAGGGGTGGCCACTACCTCATACGATTACCTACCTACTAAATTTACTCTCCCAAATTTTGCAGGAAGAAAATGCAAGCCGCAACTGCGGATGGCGCCCCGTTCGTCGAGAAGCGCTTACCAAAGCGTCGTTTCCCGTGGTGCAGCAATAGTCGCTCGCTGTTGGCTAGTCTGACGCGGTTAGCTGGATCGCAGGCTGATGCAGCGACGCTATTGGCCAATAGGGTGCTGCCGCTGTTTCCCAAGGGATTTGTGAGGATGCCAACATTACTGCGGCAGGCCGAGTGAGTAACCTCCTATATCTAGCCAAGGATTAAGGCTTTGCACTCCACCAGTTGGTATGAGCGTCAAAAACTCTGCTACTCGGCTCGATGGCAGATGACTTGAGTAAGTATCGCGCTCTAAAGGTCTAAAAGTCTCCTCTCTTTCTCTCTTTTTCTCTCTTTCACTAGCTCGCTAGCTCTCTATGAATCTATCTCTCTCAAAAAGGCGATTTAAATAGTTAGCAAAACAGCGACATAAATAGATAGGCTCGTAGCGTTCATCGATAAACGCTTACCTAAGCGTCGCTTCCCGTGGTGCAGCAACAGTCGCTCGCTGTTGGTTAGTCTGACGCGGTTAGCTGGATCGCAGGCTGATGCAGCGACGCTATTGGCCAATAGGGTGCTGCCGCTGTTCCCTAAAGGATTCGTGAGGATGCCCACCCTGTTACGACAAGCCGAGTGAGTAACCTTGTATATCTGGCCAAGGATTAAGGCTTTGTACTCCACCGGTTGGTATGAGCGTCGACAACGCTGCTACTGGGTTCGATTGCAGATTACTTGAGGAAGTGTGGTTCTCTAAAGGTCTAACTGCCGGTTTCTGATTTGAGAAATTCGCTAAGCAAAGTACTTAAATATCGTTCTGCCTCTGCGGATTTCTCACAAAATAACGTGACAGAACGATAGTTAAGTATTTACTTAGTAAAGTTCTCAATTCAGAAACCGGGCCTATGTCTCTCGTTCTCTCTCTCTCTTTCTCTCTCTCACTCGCTCTCTAGCTCTCTCTATGAATCTATCTCAAAAGGCGATATAAATAGTAAACAAAACAATGATATTAATAAAAAGGCTCGTAGCGTTCATCGAGAAACGCTCACTCTCTGTCTTCCGTCGTTCCGATTTTCCTCTTGAGGTCTGGAACCCTAAAACGATATAGCTGACTCATATCTATGGCGAGGAGAAAAGTACGAAAACGTCTAGAATATGCACAAGTTTATGTATGAAGGTTTATTTTTTTAATGATTATTTTATTTACTTACCAATCTTTTTTCTCATTTCAGCCTAAAAACCAGCGAAGGAAAACGGCAAAGACTCCATTCCGCATCACAACCACCTACGACCCAAAACGCAGTAGTGCCAACGGCTGCAGCCACATTCACCGAACCGATACAGTTCCCAAGTTCTCTCACAGTTACTACAACGGTCAAGACATCCCCGGATAAAACAGAAGTTTTACAAACTAGTGTGGACGACAAAGAAGCCAAAAACAAACCGAACAACATAGCCAATGCCAAGAGTAACTCCAGTACAAACCTTAGTAGCTCAACAGTCAACCCACTTGAATCTCACATCGGCAACATTCTGAACTCCTTTGCGACTAACAAGGACGTTACGGTGGAAAAGCAAGAGGACAGAACGAAAATTAAAGAACCAGAGAAAGCCAAAATGGAAGACAAATACATGCCGAATAGCATAGGCAGTATTACTATTACGCCAGTCAATAACACGAAACCGGAGAAAACAATGAGCAAAACCAACGTAGGCCTGAACAATGCAGTGTATGAAAAGCAAAAAGAATCGCTAATAAGGGTGAAGTCACCCGCAGCACTAATAAAGGAAGCGAACGAAATAGCCAAGAAGGAAAAAGACAACCGGCACAAAACGAAACACGCAGAGAAAAATCACTCTTTACCCAAAGAAAAAAGGCCTAACTCCCCTCTGCACATAGAAACCAACTTCCAACCGAAAGAGAAGACCCCTAGTCCAACCTACAAGAAAGACGAAATAACACACAAGCAAATAGAAACGATGCGGTCAGTCGAAGACAAAATTCCACGACCAGCCTTAGTCCCCGTACACCTTTCTCCAACGTTTGCCAAACCCGATAAACGACCTCTGGATGCCAAAAAGAAGAAAGAAATTGTCATAGTCTCCGATGTAGACCCGTTGGGTGATCCGTTGTCAGACCTCAACAATGAACCGGTAGCTATAGAAGACAGCGACTCGGATGTTGAAGTTATCGAAGAAAGTAGTCCGGAGACAAAAAGTGATAAAGTGAAACCTAGCGACACAAACAAACTGAAAAGTGACTTGGCCAAGCCCAAAAGTGAAGTGAAACGTGTAGAAACAGTGCCTTTAAAAGACAAAAGTGTTATTCAGTGTACGAATGTGCAACAGACGTCTAAAGAACGAGAGAGGCTTACGGAGAATCCTCAGGAGAGAAGGAGCGAGAAGATGGAAGTGGATGAATCCGATGCGGACACTGATATTGATGCAGTAATGAGGAATCTAAGGGAAATGCAGGTGGGTTTTTGTTTGAACTTACCTACGTACTTGAATAATAGTAAACTATGATTTTTTATTCCGTAGAATTCTGACAGCTGCCATTTTTTAACATGGCAGAGATTAGAAACCTTTTTGGCCGGGCACATTTTTCAATTACAATACGAGTCTGAACATCTGAGTCTATACATTTTATTTGTCAGTGAATGTACACATTTTTATTAAGTGCAGAGCTCCAAATTAAAACCGGATTTAGGGCGAGTGATAATTACGTCCCTTTTCATCACAAAAAGTAAAAAAAGTACAAGGAAATATTTTTTATTATAATCTCTAATCATCATTAATACTAATATCACTATCACACTAATGAAAATCAAGCAATGTGTCAGACGCAGCGTGACAGTTGCAGTGGAGCATCCGAAATAGTAATTTCCGTACGTATTTTCAATGTATTCCACAAAACAAAATTGTAACATACAAAAGCAACGTACGAAAATTACTATTTCGGATGCTCCACTGCAAAGTTAGCTTTGCACGACTCTAACTGTTTGATAATTATCGGATAATTAACATGATAATTATCGTGATAATTATCAAAGGGCATATTTATCTTGATAATTTCAAACCCTGTTTGAAATAGAGTTAGTAGCTTGAGCTTGGTTCTGTAACGGTCTGAGAAGTTATTAGGTTTTTGAAACAATATCCAACCCATTAATCCCTGTACATTAATCAGCCATCTGTCAACAATGTGTAGGTAAATGAACAACAGTACCATTTACCTATCATTGACCTATTGAAAGACATTCTAAACATTTTGGACAACCTTTGTATATTGTATGTTATTTATGTACCTGTTGAATACCATAATAGTAAATAGTAGGTAAAGTATTATTGTTTGCGTAAGCTCACAGCAAGCCCTAACTTCAGGGCGATGAGTTACAAAACAGTAGAAGTTGTTAGAGGAGGTCTTTGCCTCCTCTAACAACTTGACGAGGCAGACTGAAGAGATTGAAGAATTTTTAGGTTCGAACATGAGCCAAATCGGTCGAGGGGTTGCAGAGTTATGGGGTTTTAAAGTTTATGACAATATGCGATGCCTGCGCGAAAGGTGTTAGCAATAAGTTACACACCGCGCGAGTTCACAGTTTGGGGTGAACCACTAGTATTGACGGACTGAAAAAAATTTAGTTTACGTTCGAAAAGCACTAAAATCTGTGACTAAATCCATCTTCAAAATAACCGGCCGCTTATGTTGCAGGACTCACAAGAGCCTCTCAATAAAGGAGGTGTCGTTACCACCGGTGAGTCCTTTTTACGATCCATTGCTTTACGCACCTCTGTGTTTCTAGTGCAGTCGCCCGTAACGTTTTAATTTACTAATAAGGTCACCGGTTCCCCTTTTGATGTTATAAAGAACGTAATTCTGCATAAAAAAAACCTAAGTCCTGCAACTGCTAACCCGGCGAAAACAAAAAAATCTGATAAATAAATTTATTTCGGTGTCGTTCCATGAGGATTTTTCCAAGCATCAATAAAATTATAGTTATAATAACTGTCAAAATTAGTCTATTAATCTGTGTTTTCCATAAACAACAGATTTTGCTTAGCGATTTAGTTGGAATCACAGTCAAATTTGAAACATTGACAAATCCCCATTGCCATACTCCGAGAAAATACCATGAAATATGGTATTTTAGCGATATCGAAATTAAAACATTTTAAAAACAATGCAAAAAACTTTATGGGACCTTTCGAAATATTTTTTACGTTTTTTTAGCGGTTGCAAGACTCAGGATTTTATAATGCAGTATTACGTTCTTTATAACATACCAAAAGGGAAACCGGTAACCTTTTTAGTGAATTAAAACGTTACGGGCGACTGTATTATTTAGTAGGGTGTTAGAGTGACCTTCTTTCTTAGCGCCCACTTGCTCGGTTTGGTCTTCCGCAAATAAACTGAAATCTTACAGGCTCCTTGGGATTGTATTGTGGCCGTGAGTTTAGTTTTAAAATGTAGTTAGAGTACCTAAAACGGAATATTTTATCTAACAATACTAATATGTCCGTCCACCCAAAAAGGTTCTACGAAATCTGAGAATAAAACGGGCAAGATTGGCAAAAGAAACCTATCACTCTCAAGACAAAACAAGGTAAAGGTACTTTCCTTAACCAATTCTATTATTTAGGATAGGAGTAATAAATCGAAACTGAGAAGAAACTATTGAAAACGAAAGCGCGTCGAAATCAAACATAATGGCGGTATGCGATGGTACGGCCATCTATACTTAATTTCTTCTTCCTTTCACACAAAGTTATGTTTTGTACATTGTCAACCAAACTAAATGAAATTTCCTTTCGTACAAAGTTACGTTTTGAAGATTGTCAACCAAACTAGATAAATTAAACTAAACTTTCCATCCGCATCTGAAGGTGCAGATTTACCGTTGTGGAAATATGAAAACGTGGTATTCGCTATGTCAGTGAGTTCAAACTCGCTTTCAATAGTTATTTGTTATGCAAGGATGCAAAATTATTGTTTGCAGCGAGTGCTTGTGTTGAATACCGAGCTAGCAAAGATTTCTAAAATTGAGCCACGAGCATAGCGAAATATTTAATAGATGGCGTTAATCCTGTTCACATAATATGAAGTAAAATGCTTGCGCCTGGCAATGCTCCACTCGAGTATAAAATGTATCTTTGTTTAAACCACGACATGAGTTTCTTTGTTTAATTAAATTCTCCTAAAACGACCTATTTAGGTATAGGTATAAACCCACTAAAATTCGGACGCCGAGCAGAAACAATTTAGTACCTACAACTGACCTGTAATTTACGCGTCTCTGTCACTCCCGCGTAAATGATTGCCATCACGCTCGGCCATTGCTTCTGTGCGAGCGAGACGGCAATATAATAAGCCGTTTTCGCCACAAATTCACAAATCATTTCATAAATGGCGCCTCCAGGCGTGGCCATAGAAGAAGAAATACGGCTGTCAAAATTAATCTGCGCTAAGCTAAATTTGCCAGCCGTATTCCGGTACTTCTATGGCCACGCCTGTAAACGAACGCCATCTATAAACTGCTTAGAATTTGTTCTTTGAAAACGGCCTGGGGGGTTACCCTTGACGCCATTGCGTTCATATTTACAAAGTTTGAAAATTTATTTCTCTTACATCGCTGAATCATCCTTTGATTGTATTTACTTCGTAATGTTTATTCAAAGGTAATACTATTTTGTACAATACCAATATAAAAGGAGTCTTAATTCGTGAAATATTGAATTTTGTAAATTCCGCCATGTTGAAAAGAATGCGTCAAGGGTAGAGGGGCTGGTCAGTGTACGAAATTATTTCTGCTCGGCGTCCGGACTTAGAATAGAAACTCACTAGGGACTGACCCATATTTAGGTATCCCCTAACCATGTACTTGATGTTCCATTCAGCGAAAGGCGTGAAAACGTCTTCCGTCAATGTGAACGCGTTGCGGGCACAGCGCATTGACAAAGACAAGCTGTAAGTGCTCTTTATGTCCACATGTTAAAGCTCATAATCCATCAAAACTGAGACCACTCCGCATTGATAGCTTTTAGGAGGTTCATCAGCGCCACCAAAGAAAAAAACACATTTTATCTTCTTCTTTAACCGGTTGAGAACCGGCTTCTTTAACCAGCCATTTGCAAACTTTTGTAAAGTACGGTTAGCAAAAAGTTGTTTCTAAAAGTTTGAATCTAAATCGAACACGCTGTCAAAGTGAATTATTAATTTTCTTAAGACCTAGAACTTAGGGTCAAGAATCTAAAAAAAAAGGATTTGATACGACTACCGAAAAAAGCTCGGTAAATAAATTAAAAAATGCATTTTGGGGCGAAATGCATTGTTTTTATTATTTTTTACTGACCTAAACAAAGGAGGCGGTACTTTTAATTACGTTTCTCACTGTAGAACTTTTTTCTAGGCAGTACGATTTTGAAGGTTTTTTTTTGTTTACTTTCGTGTAGTCCCTTGAAAGTGTTTACTTTCGTGTAGTCCCTTAAAAAAATGGTGAAGATCTGATGAAGAACTTGGGAGATGGAGAACGGAACTCATCAACAGAAAGCAGCATATCACTCGGATTCAGTGCAGTAGCTAAATAACAGTGTACCTCTTCAACAGTGAAGTCGGCTTTTTATTTTTATAACAAAATACAGGGTGCACTCTAAGTCGATAGCGGAACTTTAAGTAGGCTGTCTACTGATCACTACAAACAACTTGTACCAGGTGGCGAAAAAATGGAGCGAAAAAAATATCAGCTGTTCCATACAAAAGGTCGACTCAGTACTGCGCCAAATGTATGAAACAGCTGATATTTTTTTAGCTCCATTTTTATCGCCACCTGGTACAAGTTGTTTGTAGTGATCAGTCGACAGTCTACTTAAAGTTCCGCTATCGACTTAGAGTGCACCCTGTAGAGTTATTGGTGGCGTTCAGTAGCAGAGTAGTTAGCCAACTCGTCCAAAAAGGCACAAAAGAAGATTGTATGTTTTTTTTCATTGGCGGCGCTTGTACCTCGCCGCCCATCGTTGTTTCATCCGCTGCCATAAATCATTAGATGTTGTAGTGACACAATACATTAAAATATGCTTTATAATGTTAAAAAAGTACCAAAAGATTCAGTTTGGGTCCGATCGGACTGCCTGCCGTTGACAGACTTTTTAAACTTCTAACGGCTTTTTGATAATTTTTGCCACCGAACTAAATCCCATAGAATCCGCAATACGTATAAAATCACAATAAAAATTTGTCCCCATAGAAACAAAAGATATCAGCAATAGAACAATACGAAACATCATTTCGACCATACGTCTAATATTCGAATGTCAACCTTATTTCATTAGTGTACAGTTTTACTTTAATTGCATGGACTACGAGCAAATAAGCTCCCAAAGGCAATTTGGGCATCTATTTTTCCAGACACATTTCAGAGTTCTATGTTGTATCTAGTATTATCCTTGATCGAAGATTTTTCAGTCAAAATAATCATCGCAATTTTTGCAATTTCATCCCTAATCAGGGACATAGGGCTCTCAAAACAGTTTTCCAATCTGCAGGTTTACCCTTGACGCTATTGCGATCAAATTGAAAAAGTATTAAAATTAATTTCTCTTTGAGTTCGCATTGTAATGCTTTGATTTTAAATACTTTGTAACGTTTATTCAAAGGTAAGGCTGTTTTATTCAATAAAAACACAAAATGCGTCTTAATTTATAAAATATTAAATTTTGTTAATTGCGCCATATTGCGGCCGTATTGGAAAAATGCGTCAAGGGTAGAGGGGCTGGTCGATTTTGCGTCTTCATGTCAAGCTCGGATATGCTCAATTTTTGCAGATGTTTTAGGTAAATCTTACAAGAATCTTTATCAGTAAATTTTATCAGGTTAGCGAAATCACGTGACCTACTGATAGAAATTACTCCGATGCTGCTGCTCGTTTTAGCGCAACCATTTTTCTCATCGCTACTACCTTTTTACACCTTATTTTCTAAACATTTATAATAAGTTGAAAAAATTCACTCGAGACAGGACTTGAACCCGCAACCTCTCGCATACCGTGCAGGCGCTCTACCAATTGAGCTATCGAGTCAAGTAACTGTCGATGCGAATTTCTTCAACTAGTCTCCGTCTACTGGCCTTATTATAAATTTTTATATCTTTCTTTAATTTTCTTTTATTTAAAGCGATATAAAAATGTGCAGTGCTTACGAAAATTTAAGTTTTAAAACTTATTATAAAAGTTTAAAATATTCCCTAGCACGGGTTAGTGCTTTAGGAAAAACAAAAAGTACCTTATTTTCTGCTACTTAATAAAATCATGTGCTTTCGAAGATCTCATGCCAACCACATTACGATTTCATTGTTTCATGTTTGGTGTTAGCTTTATCACAATTCTAACGCACTCTAACAAATTCTGATGCATTGTATTCAACGTACTATACCTATATTATGTTTTAAGTAATGGGGATGTTGACAGGCTAGTCAAATGATACTTATTAAATGTTTATTTGATGCAAAATGATTAATTATACAATTTGTAGAAACCTGATGTGTTAGAATTTAGGAGATGTTTTGAGATATTTGTGTTGATAGCTTTATCAACACAAATAGACTGTTTTTTTTTTATATTTAGCGTTGATACATGTCAACATCCGTATTCAGGACTCCGCAGGGCCTCAAGTCTTGTAATGTAATGTGTTTCAATGAAAACAGTTTATTCTTACCGTTGATCTTATTTTTTTATTTATACAGGGTGTTTCAGAAAGGTCCTGTGGCACTGAAAGGGGTCGCTGAACTCTCCAATACAACCAACTTTTACCATAGGGACATCGAAAAAGTTGCTTGTATTGGTGAGTTACCCCTTTCAGTGCCACAGATCCTTTTTGAAACAACCTGTAGACATACAAGAGACTTGACGCTCTATGTTGTAGTCTTCAGATTTTTATTACTGATTTTTTCGTCTAAGTACTTTTTTTTTATAAATGTCGAGATAGCCGACCAGTTTTGGAATTTCTGCATTCTCAGTTTTTTTAATGATGATTGAAACTTGTTGGGTATCTCTAAACTAAGCATTATTATAGAACAAAATGAACAAGGTAATTTGTGCAACAAAAACATTTTTCAAAAAAAAAATAATAACTGTTGCAAGCGTTACTAAAACTATCTTCACTTAGTCGGGTGTCACTGACCAAAACAACACCCTGTATATTGTTTAGTTAAATAAAGAATGTTGTATTTATTACCGATTTCTATAGTGATGCCATTTGTTTCAGCGCAGAACGAAATTCTTTAAGCAAAACGGATGGATGTAAAGCGTCGCAGGTCAGTTGAAAACATATCTTTATTATCTTTAGATATAGTTCAAAATCAAGAGACTCGCTCCTAGACCGTAGAGCTTACTAGCGCCATCAATCTACCCATCTAGCGTGAGTGGAGGTGCTGTAAATGGTCCACAAGTTTTTAGAATTGCAGAAAAAAGTTGTTTACTTACCATTTTAAAGCATTTATGTGGATAGTTTTCACAACTACACGCTAAATACAGGGCAATTTTAAAATAGCTTTTCAATTTAAAAAACGTCAAATTCTAAATGTTATTTTCAACAACTTTTGTTTTACAACTTATCGAATATCTCGACATTAGAAGTTGACGTATTTCAGGAATAAGGCTATTTATAAATTACCCTGTATAACATTACTATAGGAAATTTTTACTAAGCAACCGTGAAACCGTCTGTGTAAGTGAAACGCATCCGTGCTACGCATTAGAAAATTTTATGTATATCCAATTTATCTATTACAGGTTGACGGAAATCCAAACTCTACAACACCAACTAGGTAAAGAAACTATGATTAGGAAACAGATGTACGTATTCGCGAAAAAATCGTTTGAACGGTTGGTTTTTGAGAGTATTTATTCCTATCCCATTTGAAAGTAAATAATATGATGTAATAATTAAAATAATGAATAGTATTGTAAAAAGTTAGGGCTTAAACGCCAGTATTTTTTTTGTTATTCGAATGAGACGTTTTCAAAGCACAAATTCAAAGCAGTTCATAGATGATACAGGTGTGGCCATAGAAGAACCTGAAATCAAAAATAATCGGAGCTAAGCGAAAATTTACAGCCGTATTCAGACTCTTCTATGGCCACGCCTGTAAACGCCATCTATGAACTGCTTTGAATTTGTTCTTTGAAAATGGCTCATTGTAAAACGTTCACGTCTTTTTGTATGCCTTATTATTACATTTGCAATATTATGTAAGTCTTGAAGATAATTTATTAGGCGTTACAATTGAAACCAAGGTTTAACCCCAGTTGGTACGGTCGGCCACAGTCTCAGATACCCCATGGCAGCTCTTAACGCGCGCGGCATAAGGGCGCCAATCGAACAAAAAGGGGTATCTGAGACTGTGGCCGACTGTACTAGTTCAGTGGTCTACAGGATGCGATCGAAGTCGATAGCGGAACTTTAAGCAGGCTGTCTAAAACTAAGGCCTTTGCATCTACGTAATGAGATGATTTATACAGCGTCCAGTGGCACCTTCACTCACACTAGATGGGTGAAGAGACCGCTCGGCGCTGCAGTGCCTGGGACATTGTTTCAGATGGAGTAGGCTGTCTACTGATCACTACAAAAAACTTGTACGAGGTGGCAAAAAAAAATTGAGCGAAAAAATATCAGCTGTTCCATACATTTGGTGCAGTTGGTACTGAGTCTACCTTATGATATAACAATAATATGCTCCATCCTCGTACGAGTTGATTGTAATGATCAGTAAACGTTTACTCATCACTACAAACAACTACAGGGTGCACTCTAAGTCAATAGCGGAACTTTAAGTAGGCTGTCTACTGATCAAAACAAACAACTTGTACAAGGTGGCGAAAAAAATGGAGCGAAAAAAATATCAACTGTTTCATACATTTGGTGCAGTACTGAGTCGACCTTTTGTATGGAACAGCTGATATTTTATTCAATCCATTTTTCTTGCCACCTGTACAAGTTGTTTGTAGTGATCAGCAGACAGCCTGCTTAAAGTTCCACTATCGACTTAGAGTGCACCCTGTAGTACTAGGTGTCGAAAAAAAATGGAGCGACCCTGTAGATGGAGGAACAGAGTAAGAAAGTACACTGTTTCGATAATCGTCTCGCTAAGTAATTATGGTGATAAACTGGAGGTATTTTAATGAACCAAGGGTTAAAATATAAGTTAAAAAAACAAATTCCAAAAATGCTAGGATATAAAGTTCCTCGTTCTATTGGGTATTGCAGATGTAAATAAGGCTGGTTTATAAGTCTGTTTAGAGCGCTTGTATTTTGTATTATAAAACACATAGTTTGTAAGGTTTTTTTTTCTTGTAGTTTTTTTTTCTTTTTATTACACATAAAATGAACGGCTTCACTACTCCACAGCTAGGGACAAATTGTTATGCATTTAAAAGTTGCACGGAGACCATACCAATTTTTTTAATGTAGATGCAGAGACAATCCCTGAGAAATATATTTTTTTAATTGTTTTAAAATAGTAGCCCTTTTTTTCAAATAATTAAACCGACTTCAGCGGCCTTTGTTATCAAAATGTAAGAAACTGATAGTTACTCAATGGAGATACTTTACTAGTTGGAAAAAAAACAGAGGGCCTTATTTTATTAAACGGTGTTGTCACTCCTGAAGTATTCGAAGTCCTAAGTGATTCTTTGAATAAATCATCCCCAATTTTAAGATTTATTCTTATGATTTAAACGATGCGTTTTTTTTTACCATAACCCCATAGCTTAAAAAATATCTATTTTGTAAACTCAACTCCAATTTTAAACCAAGGAGTAAGTACCTAACTTTTAAATGTACACAATTATCAAAATTTCCAATGAAATACTTTTTTTTACCACCACATCACTTACATTATTATTATCTTACAGACTATCCTTACATTATACAATCTCTCTTTTAAATATCTATACTAAATATTATACTCAATTTAATTACAAACTCCTTACTGTCAATAAATTGTATGTCCAGTCTGTCATTTGTATGTTTTTGTGGAGTAGAATTTGAACAGCACATTTAGGCAGCAAAATCAAAATGTTTTATTTTTGTCATTCGTAGTCGATACCAATAATGTTTCTTCTCTTTTTTATAAAAGAAAGAAAGATAGAAAACAATCCAAAATTATACCCATAAGTAATTATGATGAATAAATATTTATAATGAATAGATGAATTCAGTTCTTTCATTCAACAATCCTTTTTTTAAAACTCGCAATAACGCAAAAATCCATACAAGTTTTTTAGGGGGCAAATCCAACCCGAAATTAAGAAGATTCCAGATATCTTTATTAGCTGCAGCATCTAGGTAGGTATCGGACGAATAGCAATTAATTTCATTCACAGATTATACAAGGTGTACCAAATAGTAGGTACAATCAAGTTCAAGCGCTGAGGTTACCCACCTTTTAGGTTACCCACCTCAGGCCTTCAGTTTGACTGTTTTGGGACATCTGTATGATCTTAAATCATCAGCTCGACACGACAGTAATGATATCATCACATCCCACCACAGTAGTCCGTTTTAAAAACTGAGTCCACGGAATGACATTTGCTAGTTTGCTACCGTCAGATAAAACAACTGTCACTCCGTGGACTCGGTTTTTAAATGAGAGTTTGAGAAAAACGTTTGACAGGACAGGACTTCGGTAACACCCTACCTAGGGGGCAACACCGTGTGACAGTCATCGCCATTGAAGCAAGGGTGTATGTAGGGTACAAACTCGCACAAATTAAAACAAAAGGAGGGGTGAGTACTTCTCGCATGCGCAGAAGCGGCCGTCTAACTAACCCCAATAGAAAAAGCGTCGCGTCAGAGCTACTCCATTTTATTTTTCATTTATTTCCTGTTTTCCGCTGAAAAGGACCGTTTCTTCTCAGAATGTACAACGGCAAAGACTTTTGAAGTGATATTTATTGAACACTGTGCAGTGATTCTTGGAAAAACGTTCCCTGTAGGGCAAAGGTTGTCGAGAGCTTACGTAATATAAAAAAAATATAAGTGGTGGTTCTTACAAGATTCAAGAGTTGATGCCAAGAAGCACGGTAAGCTACGAGTAAGACAGAAAATGTCGCCTTTTTTGCTTTCTACATGACTTTTTCAGTTCGAAATAGGTTTATTTGTGTTTTTTGCGTGTTTTTATCGTCCTCTGGATCATACATAACATAATGATGTGATTGAAATTACGTCGTCACAAAAGATACGCATCAGTGTACGTATGCGTAGAGTCAAATCGTACAGTGATATAATATTCTATGGCATTGCCTCTGAATTAATATTAGAAGGGTTTCTTTCCGGACACCTCATGAATAATTTGTTTTCAGCACTGAATGTAGTTTCCGAAATTCGCAGAAGAGTTTTTTTTACAGTTTAGGTAGGTACTTTGTTTCGAGAGTTCTGCTAATGAAAGCTTACTTTAAGTAAGCTTTTTCACGTTGTATGCAAGTAGATACCTAGGGTAGTTAGTTTCGCATGTGGACCTAATTAAAGCCACCTTTTCAAGAGTTAATGGCATAGTAGGTAGCATACAAAATATAATTGAACGAGCGAGCGAAGTTCTCCGAGTCTACTGGAACAACACGGCGTTTGTATGTATGTATGTTCGTTCGACGATAACTTGAGTAAATGAAGTCGGATCGTCACGAAATTTGGTAGTCGGGTAAATGAGGCAAAGAGAATTTTTAAGTTTGAACATGAGCCAAATCGGTCGAGGGGTTATGGGGTCGAGATATGGGGTTGTTAAGTTTATATGGGGTCGCGAGTTCACAGTTTGGGGCGAAACACTAGTAATAAATGGTAGTTGAGGTCACTACACGAATAAACGAAGGAAGGACTAAACGGTAGAAGCAACTACCATAAGTTTCGAGTAAGTACCTACTCTCCTACAGGGTGCACTCTAAGTCAATAGCGGAACTTTAAGTAGGCAATCTACTGATCAATACAAACAACTTGTACTAGGTGGCGAGAAAAATGGAGTGAAAAAAATTTCAGCTGTTCCATACAAAAGGTCGACGCAGTACTGCAACAAATGTATGAAACAGCTGATATTTTTTTCGGTCCATTTTTCTCGCCATCTAGTAAAGGTCGTTTGTATTGATCAGTAGACATCCAACTTAAAGTTCCGCTATCGACTTAGAGTGCACCCTGTATTTTCAGAAGGTAGGTAACTGTCTAATATTTTCATAATCATAATCATTTATTGCTTCATGTGGTAGTTTTACAATAATTTGTAAGTAGGTAGAGTAGGCGACGCGGCAGGCCTAGGCGACGACGATCGCAGGACGACCTGAATAAATTCTTGCCCGGATGGTCAGAGGTGGCTCAGGACAGAGATGCACGATACCCGTGGCTTATAAAAAAAGGTAGAGTAATCAGTATTGAGAAGTTAGGCCATGAACGTCACAACACAGGAACAAACACTAAGGGTGGTATTCTAGAACGCTACTTAAACTCAGTTTAAACAGAGTTCAGACTGTCGATAAAACAGTGCATGTTTTGATAAGAAGGGAGGGATATTCAAATCAAAACATGCACTGTTTTATCGACAGTCGACACTGCTAAACTCTACTTAAACTGAGATTAAACAGAGTTCAAAGAGTGTTCTAGTTTGAACTGAGTTTAAATAGAGTTTAAGTAGCGTTCTAGTTTGAACTTAGTTTAAGTAGCGTTCTAGAATGCCACCCTGTACCTACTTAGGTACTAACCGTATCCATCCAGAAGAGTTATAGCCAACCTAAAACAGCTTGTGATGGGAGCTGCGGTGCGTGGATTGACGCGTAGTTTTAGCTCAGACGATCTCTATCATATAGGTCTAAAGATATGAAAAGCACAAGGATTTAACAGACAGGCGGACTCTACGAAATTGGGTAGGGTTATTTTATCCGAAACGGGTCGAATCGCGGTTGGTTTTAGACAAAATGCATTACCTTATTCCCTTATTAAAATTAACCAGTGGTTCGCCCCATACTATGAACTCGCGACCCCATTTCTCAGCAACCCCTCGATGGATTTGGCTCATGTTCGAACTTAATCATTCTTTTAATTTCCTTTACCCGCCTACCAAATTTCATAACGATCCGACTAAATTCTAACTTGAGTAAAGTTATCGTCGAACGAACATTCATACATACAAACATACATAGGTAGATACATAGAAGCGCCGGATTGTTCCAGTAGACTCGGAGAACTTCGCTCGCTCGTTCAATAATTACCGTTTCGAATTTTAAAAAAAATGTGTGAATATCATGTGTCGTTAAAAGTGGATATTAGGGAGAGTTTCCTTGTTTGACTGTGTAACCCCAAGTCTCCATCAAAAAGGTCATAGGTAGAGGTTTAGTACGCATTTCGCTGAACGCATTTTATAGTCGACTCAGGTAGTCATGAAACCTTAAACGATGGAGATTCCGACCTTATTTACATAACGGCCCAGCCATCAATAATCATTTAGCTGATATTAAAATTTATCGCCGCCCGTAAGGAGCAAAATTCCTTGACAGGTGATTAAGTAGCTCGACAGGATGGTAAATTAGTCTACGCGGAAGTTTCCAAAAGTTTTCTTATGAGTAGGTACAGTCGACCACACGTTAGGATACCCCTTTTTGTTCAATTGGCGCCCTTATACCGCGCGCGGTAGGAGCTACCATGGGGTATCTTAGTCTGTGGCCGACTGCACATATCGGTTACTTCTAGAAAAATGTAGAGAAAGCTACGTCCATTGTCGTTGTTTAGGGTAGATATGTTCCTGAAAAACGTCAACTTTTAAATGTGATTTCAAACAACTTTTGTTGTTACGAATTTCGAATAGCTCGATTTCGCTTTCGTGCCCCTCCGCTCTCTACCACCTCTCCATGCTCTCTTTTTGTTATTCCGCACCTAAAATATTGCAAAAAAAATATACAGGGTGGCCCAAACATAGACGTCAAGCGAGAAAATCTAGATAGCTGACACCGAGGGCTATCCGAATCACCCCCATGTATGTTCAGCCATTTTTTGTCTTTTAGAAGTTATGAGGCTATTAAGGTTTTTTTGAAAAAAAATACCTCGCATTGGATTTTATTTTGTAACTTTTTTTTCTTTTGACTTTTCAGAGATATTTTTTATTCTTTAGGGTCTCAGATAATTTATCTTTTACCAAAAAAATAATGATTAGTTAGGGACTTCCAAAAATTACCGGAATTTTAGTCCAATGTCCAAACATGTTGTTTTCGAGAAATCATCACTGAAATAGTTACTATGGAGAAAAAAATAAGTAGAGGTCTGAAGGACTTTATTTTAATTTCAAAAACTTCCCTAAAGCTTTAGTGGTCAGAATAGTACAAAAAACCTGTCACTTTATGGGGCTTTTATTCAAGTAATAAGCGATCAAAGTCTAAAAACTGGAGTTGGAAGAAATTTTATTTCAATAGATTTTAATTTATTTTAGTTTATTTGGACAAAAAACATTGCAGGTAGGCTTAATATCGCATATCAGCATGGCCTGCATTCGAAATTCACGGAAAAATAAAAAAAAATCCTCATTTAATTTTCGATATTTTTTTAATTTTTTTTTCTAAATTTAATTTTTTCATTATTTTTTGTAAGTAAATTCAGTAATAAAACAGTCAAAAATTCAAGTAATAAAAAAAAAGCACAAAAAAATAAAAATATTTTATCGTAATTTTTTCATTTTTTCCGTGAATTTCGAATGCAGGCCATGCTGACAGGCGATATTAAGCCTACCTGCGATGATTTATGTCCGAATAAACTAAAATAAATTAAAATCTATTAAAATAAAATTTCTTCCAACTCCAGTCTTTCAACTTTGATCGCGAATTACTTGAATAAAAGTCCCATAAAGTGACAGGTTTTTTGTACTATTCTAAGCACTAAGACTTTGGGAAAGTTTTTGAAATTAAAAGAAAGTCCTTCAGACCTCTACATAATTTTTTCTCCATACTAACAATTTCAGTGACGATTTCTCGAAAACAACATTTTTGGACTTTGGACCAAAATTGCGGTAATTTCTAGAAGTGGTTAACTAATCATTATTTTTTTGGTAATAGATAAATTATCTGAGACCCTAAAGAATAAAAAATATCACTGAAAAGTCAAAAGAAAAAAAAGTTACAAAATAAAATCCAATGCTAGGTAATTTTTTTCAAAAAAACCTTTATAGCCTCATAACTTCTAAACGACAAAAAATGGCTGAACATACATGGGGGTGATTCGGGTAGCCCTCGGTGTCAGCTATCTAGATTTTCTCGCTTGACGTCTATATTTGGGCCACCCTGTATAAAAAATATGTTGTTGGAAATCACATTAAAAAGTTAACGTGTTTCAGGAATAAAGTTATTTAAAAATTACCCTGTTATGTACACATCTACTACCTTTACTATTATAAGTTCCTGTCAGTTCATCCAATGGTCGTCTGTAAGAGATCGCTCTATCGATAAGACCGCCATTATGTGTGGCACATATTAGTAAACGAAAATTCTCTACAAACGGTTGATTCTTCTTCTTTGCGTGCCGTCTCCTATCGAAGGTTGGCGATCAGTTTGGCTATCTCGTCCTTCGAAGCCGCCAAACGAAACAATGAGCCGGTGCTCTGCCCGAACCATAACGGTTGATTAAAAACCCTTTTTAAATACCTACCTTCGATACTCAAAATAATAATTGAGTGCAGAACGGGTCGAATCGCGGTCTAACCAGCCAATTTCATTCAGTCTACGGTTACCATGGTCCATGGCTATTCGTCAGGTGAGTTAGTAGTGGTCGGTCTCAAGAGGCAAGGGTCTGACCGCAGCCTAGCGGTCAGTGTTATACGACTCTACAGTTGGCAGAGTTTATTTATTTGAATTGTTTTGTTTGGACTTTTGTTTGTGCGGCTGTGCTGGCCTAGTGGTAGATCATTGGACTCGGAAGCGAGAGACCCAGATTCGATTCCCGGTGCGCAGGTATGACGACCGACCAAGAACGATCAGAGCTAGTGAAGCTGGAGAAAAAAAAGTAGCTAGAGACTTAGGTCCGGTTTCCGAATTGAGAATTTTACTAAGTAAATACCGTTGAGGAATCGCAGGAGCGTTTTTTGCTAAAAACGCATCCAAAAAAAAGATATGATTTTTTTTCCATTGGCGGTGCTAGTTGTGAGACGTATTTCACCTTAACTACCGTTCTTTTGTGAGAAATCCGAACGATATTTAAGTGCATGCTTAGTGAATTTCTCAAATCAGAAACTCGCTAATGGTTAAGGCTAAGGCATCGTGAAGAAACCCGCGGCTTAGTTTACTCTGCACCTTGTCTTTCCTGTGGGCTAGGACGACTAGGCCACCACCGCTTGATGTCACTGGACGCTCTACAAAATCATCTTACTTAGATCTAAACGTCCAAGTTTTTTGTAGAGTTCAATAAAATTTAAGGTGGGACGACAGCAGCATGGGGGGAAATTCAAAATTTTCCTCGTTTTTTACATTTTGTAGCTAAATTGAGCTATTTTTGTTCAGCGATTTTTCAATTGCGGCAATAACATTTAACGAGTTTTTTGGACATTGCCACTGCTTTGTCGACCAGAACACATAATCGGCTGAAATTGTTGTTCTTTTGTTTACAATAAAGAAAAGAATAAGTACTATGTTATTGCCGCGAACGAAAAATCGCTACACAAAAATAGCTCAGTTTAGCTACAAAATGTAAAAAACTGTGAAAATTTTGAATTTCCCGCGACGTTGTTGTGGTGATATCTGTCGATACAAAACTTTTCAGCCGCTGTAGTTTCCACCAGACTTGCAGCCTGTGGGCCACCACGCGGCCGCCGGCGTCTAAATCTTTTTATAAGCAGCCCGATTTGCATAATAACAGAAAAATTTTCTTTAAGGAAATTCGGGCGAACATGTGCTTTTGATGGATGGCTAATCAATAGGAGACGTCTTGTTTCTTGCAACGTCATCTATTTGTTAGAAACATCTTTGCTCGCGTTCGAGCACACTTCTAGGTAGGTAATGTCTCTCTAGCACTATCGATGTCTGTTCGTTCATGCCTTCGGTTCTCTTTAGAACCAGATTTAAAAAAAATGATCTAAAGAGAAAGTATCTCGTTGGATCCATTATGGATCTAGCCACTGAATCTATAGGGAACTAAGGGTTGAAAAATACCTTAATTCCCTATAGATCCAGTGGCTAGATCCATAATGGATCCAACGAGATACTTTCTCTTTAGAACCAGATTAAAAAAATGGATCTAAAGAGAAAATATCTCGTTGGATCCATTATGGATCTAGCCACGGGATTTATAGGGAACTAAGGTTTTCAACCGGGGTGGTTACGACCCCCCCGGTGCTTTAGGGTATCGCACAGCTTCTGTAGGAGGGTTTTTGGGGATCGCGGTGATGTTCTAAAGGTACAAAACCCTGGCCGGGGGTCGCGAATTTTTTTTCCACTGTAAGGGGGTTGCGTCGTGAAAAAGATTGAAAAACATTGCCGTAGAGCATTTCTCTCTAAATAGTCTCCATCGAAACCAAACGGTTTGTTTTTGACCGCACGCGCATCACACAGTAGACTTAAACTTATTTGGTCATTCCTGACCATTCAAACTTTAATAGCCGGATACACCTACCTAAGTCCATACCGCTCTAAGTATATCAGACCACTCTGCTAATTCTGTAAAAAAAATAACCGCATAGGTAGTTGCTAGTCCTCAAAACCGGTTTATTGAAATTTAAAAAAAAATTTTTAGACAATTACCCAATACAAATTATTTGTATATAATTATTTTCCCTGAAATAAACTGGTTTTAAAGACTAACAACTGTGTGGTTTTTTTTACTGAATAAGCACACGGATATAATTATTATGACTCTAGGTCACCGAACTAAATCCCATAGAATCCACATTACGTTTAAAATCACAATAAAAACTTGTCCCCACAGAAACAAAAAATATCAGCAATAGAACAATACGAAACATCATTTCGACTATATGTCTAATATTCGAATGTCAACCTTATTGCATTAGTGTACAGTTTTACTTTAATTGCATGGACTACGAGCAAATAAGCTCCCAAAGGCAATTTGGGCATCTATTTTTCCAGACACATTTCAGAGTTCTATGTTGTATCTAAGTAGTTTTATCCTTAAGGCGCTGTACATAGTGAATAGCCCGCGCGCCAAGAAAAATGCACAAAATCGAGTCCTGTATCAAATACACTAAAAAAATCGAAAATTTTCACACATCAAACCATAGAATTTGGTCAGACCTATCAAAAACAGCCAGTTTTGTGTTGATATTCATAACAGATTGCAAGATATTTTGCTTGAAAAAAAGATTTTTTTTTCATCAAAAATATCTTCAAAACGTTTATGAATGTCAACAAGAAACTGGCTGTTTTAGATAGGTCTCACCTAATTCTAAGGTTTGATATGTAACAATTTTCGATTTTTTTAGTGTATTTGATACAGGAATCGATTTTGTGCATTTTTTTCGGCGCGCGGGCGATTCACTATGCCCAGCGCCTTAATCGAAGCTCTAGGTAGATAACTGGGAATTATCCTTTTTGCTTGGCATGCCGAGGAAAAATCTTCTTTTGCCTCTATCGAAACCAAAACGAACGAATGGTTTGTTTTCGACCGTTCACATCGGTAGACCGAGCCTGTTTGCCATGACCCACCCCACTGTTATCGATTGGCCCCCGGCCCCCGCGCCGCGCCTCCTCTAGGGTGACGATGGCTTGGGGTCGTAAGACGAGCGTTCTTAGGATGGTTTTGGGGTGTGAGCGTATCCGCTTATATCTGCGGACCTAGACCCGTTAAACTTTCATTGTGGGATTAAGGTAAAAAATATAACCTGATCCATGATGATTGATTTGGTTTCATGTTTTGCGCCAGCATGACTATAAATAATAAGTACTAACATAGTTACTAAGCACTCTTGTTTGTTACTAACATCTTTGTATGGACCAAAAATGTCTGAAATAAATGATTTATTATTATTATGTTGGTATACTTTTCAGATTCACGGGTCCATGGGGACCCGGTCCTTTGAGGCTTGCGTGGGGCCGAAGCCAACAGCACAGAGGCCTTTTAAATACCATTTACTCTAAATGTGATAGGTGTATCTGCCGGTTCTTATCTCTGGATAAATACAAGAATCTACCCAGAGACAATCTCCGTCAAATACAAGGACTATTGCCAAATAACAGAAAAGAAAAATCTGGGCTATGGGAGAGTCAGGATAAATGGATCGGGTGCCGGGTTATGGGTTGAGACTACTATTGACGTCTGCCACGGAAAATGTCTCAAGGGGTTCATCATTGGCAGACGTATGACTTGCCGCTCACTAAATGGGCCACCTAAATATGCCACCGCTTATGGGCCTAGCCCTGGATAGCAAGGCGGCAACATCGTTGCCGTTATTATTATTATTATATACGATAAAGTGTCGAGTAAGCATTATCCTATCCGCGTTGTAATTATAAAGCTATGAAGTTAGTATGGACGAAACATCAAAAAATTGACGTAGCTTCATTTCTTGAAAAACCGTAACTAATCGGGTAGACGTCCTATGAAAGGTATCATATGAAAACATCCTTTTACCCCTTATCAGGGACATAGAGCTCGAAGAAGTGATCTCAATTTTTTGCGGTGTTGCGCGCCAGCCTCTGGTTCCTTTCAGCTGAGTCTAGTTGATGCAGCCTAGTAAGATAACAAAAAAAAAAACTTTGTTGCATTGCATTTAACTATCTAATCCGCAATACGAAAAGCAGAATCAGATCTGAACAATGGTCAAACTGATTCAGCAAGTTGCCTCCAGTCTCGTCTTCCGAAAAAAAATGTGGCCAGCCTACGGAGGCCATCCGACTGAATCCATAAAACAATACTTGATGTCTCCCACCAATATGAACGCTTTGATTGATGGACTAATGGAAATTAGGCCGTTGTGCTGAAGCACAATGAAAAGCTTCCATTTTGGTCTGAGTCATTCTAATCTAGACTACATGTTTGTAGATTAGTTAGATACTCTGCGTACTAGTGAACTTAATTTATCTTTGACGGTTAGATACACCACAATACAACATAAAAGGTGTTACAAAAGATCCTAACTCTTTTTAAAGGGTAAGTAATAGCATCCGGTGATAGGGATCACACCCCAAATATTTTCGTTGCTCTATGACGTTCCGTTGATTTTTTAACTAATAAAATGTAAGCGCTGAGTCGGAAGAAAAGTATTTTTAAAATATGGTTTTAGGTATAATAATTTTGTTTTCATTATACGTAGGTATATTGTACTATTTAACTTTGTTTGCGCGCTTTTAGGAGCACACAGTGTGACTTTTTTGAAACGAAAGAAGTAGAAAAAGAACTCTGTAGAGCACTATCGTCGCTGGCCACAAGAATGACGGTTGCAGGCGATTGCTGTTTTAGTTCTAATCTCTCTATTTTCCCCAGCAGGTCACCATGGGGCTCCCCAGGTGATGCTGTGCGGAGGCATCCTCGCCTCGCCGCCGGTGTCGCTCCGCGGGCTGGCGCCGGCGCTGCCCCGCGGCGCGCCCATCCTGGCAGCTGCACTAGTCATGCACGCACTGCATGACCATCGGCTCGACGATGACGAATCCAGCTTCCTAGGTGAGTGCCTCTTTTTCTTCTCCCTCAAGAAGGTTGGCCATCGATTATTCTGTCTATTGTGTAATATATTCTGAGCGCAGATAAATTCTAGGCTTTTCTAGTTACATTATTTTATTACTTTACTTACTTACTTACTTTTACTTATTCGAAACAGTTCGAATCGCGGTTGGTTTTAGGAAAGAAATATTACTTTATTAATCCCGACGCCTTCTAGTTACCACTGACGCATCCTAATATGGCGTAGGAGCAATGCTATTTTTTAATGTAGAGCCGCACTCGTCATGCACGCGCTGCACGATCACCGGCCCGATGGTGACTCGGGCTTCCAATGTGAGTGCTTCTTCTTTTTTTGGTGCCTCTCTACTGAAGGTTGGCCGTAAGCTTGTCTTTACTACTGACGCATCGCTATAGGGCGTAGGAGCAATGTTGTTTTTGGATTTCTTTGCCTTTTTTTGTGGAACAATACTGCACCTAAATCTACACCACATTGGTGGTTGTTAATTAAAAGTCCTTTTTTTTGCCTATCCCATAGTTTGTGTAGATTTGCCCCTTTTCATCCCTTAGAATATTGTCCAGCCCTCCCCCATGACAACTAGACTGACTGACAGCTAGGTACCTACATATAGCACCGCATTGGCTCTGCGAGGGAGATTCGCGGGGCCCCCCGACACCCGGCGCCCGAACGCGATCGTGTGCGCACGTATATTTTGTGCTAAATAACCATAAAACTTTCCCTGAGCTTTCCTGGACCCTTACCAGCCTACAAACGCTTCCACTGTGTGTGTGTGCCCGTATAGTGCCTGTGAATCTGGTGCCCTTTGGATAATCTGGTGCTCCTTGGATTTGCGCTTATGCGCGCTGGTGAACCTGGACACGCGGTAAGTACCTAGCTACTTCCATACCTAAACCTCATTTTGAAGAACCCCCTCGTATTTGGCTTCCCTTATGGAACCTCCCTCGTGCCCATTTGTAAAACCCTGGTAGCAGAGATTTAGTGCTCCTGCCTTACCCCTTTCTCTAACATTTTGGTACACAGAGCGTGGTTTGCGGTTCCTCTGGTTGAGGAAAGCCTCTCCTATAGTCTGTTGGTGCATTCCCCCCTTTTTTTGCGGTCTTATTTTCCCAAATTTCTCTTTTTAGATCGATAGTCCCTTTCATACCTAAAGTAATCTATTACGCATCAATTCAAATCGTCTATAATTTAACACCGTCGACGGTCAGCCAACCGGTTCCCTTTGTATTCGCCAAGCGAGCGAGCCGTGTTTTTTCTTTATTGACTTTGTCCTATGCCTATTTTGCAAGTTGTTTACGAGTTGATAATTAGATAGTAATAATAAAAGCCTACTTCCGTAAATTCCTTTAACATCTGTTGTTGGGTGATTGACCAGTTGCCATAACAATGCCTGATTACGAAACAGTATTGTATACTGAGACAGAGGAGTACAGATCGTCCTTGGGGTCGGTTAAGTTTTTTGTGAACTGGATAACAGCTACCTACGAAACCCTAGGTTTGGTGTCTCCTGCTAGACTCGTGTTTAGGCTGCGAGACCTAGAGCCCAACTTCGTGAAATTTGTAGACTGTACTTCCCGACTGTTGGGTGGTCTCGACCCCACCACGGATGCCGACGAATATAGATATGTTCAAGACCAGTTGCGGCCCATGTACGACATGGTAGATGACCTGCGATTGAAGTACTCGGAGATCAAGCCTACGGAGTATGTCGCACCTGTCCCTCCTCCTTCGATATATACCAATATGTCCCGCATTTCTGATGGGCAAATACGGCAAAAATTACCCGACTTGCCTATCCCAAAGTTCAGTGGCGTGCCCGATTCATGGATTAGCTTCATGGACCAGTTTGATAGCATCGTTGATTGCCAGCCAGACCTCTCCCCTACCCAAAAACTGCATTACTTGGTAGGCGCCCTCAGTGACGAGCCCCGCCGCCTGGTACAGCACCTGCGCATAGAGGCTGGCAACTACGAGGTCGCGCGTGATTTACTGAAAAGGCGTTATCACAACACGCGCGTCCTTGCCGACACCCACATTGCCCAAATCCTCAATCTCCAAGAGGTCAGCCATAAATTGAGTGGATTACGCGCCGCCTTCCTTAATCCACTCCTAACTGCATATAGGTGCCTCGAGCGGCTCGGATTACCAGTGAAAGAGTGGTCTTATTTCTTGGTCCACGTTATCATGACCAAACTTCCCTCCGAGCTTAAATCCCGATTTGAGCGGACCTATGGGGGCGAGAAGAGAAGCCTCCCCACCTTCGATCAGTTGATCGACTTCCTTGAGGAAGAATGTAGGCACCACGATAATGTTGGTAACGCGGCCCTTATTGACAATAATCGTACCGTGTCTGTGCCCGTGCCTACTTCATATTCCCCACCTCCAAGGCAACAGCGCCCGCCACCTTTTTATCGTCGCGTGTATGCGACCGCAGTGTCTCCACCCGAGCCTCAACCGATAGCTACGAGTAGGTGCTACATGTGCTCCTCCTCCTCCCACTACCTGCGTCAATGTGACGAGTTTATTGGCCTTTCCCCTCGCGAACGATCCTCCTTTGTACGACAGGCCGGCCTGTGCTATCGCTGCCTAGACAAGCATTCAATAGCTGCCTGCCCACGTGAATATTGTTGCCGTACTTGTCGCCGATCGACCCATCACACCATGCTGTGCTTTAATGACCCTAACAACCCCGAGTTTCCCCGCCGCAACAATGTTAGTTTCCGTGAGTCTCCGCCTCGTCGTTTCTCTCCAGTAACGTCACCTCGTTCCTCACCTCCGCGTACTAGCGGGGACGCTCGCCGCACGGGCGGGGGCACTCGCCGCACGGGCGGGGGCGCCCATTACTATAGTGACACATCTCGTCCCTCAAGCCGTCCCTCATCGCATTCACCTTTTACCACAAGGGATCACAATCCCCGTCGTTCACAGACCCCGCCGCGTGAGCGACGCCCTTACCAATCGCCGTCTCCCCCTCGTGATTATAACGGGCCTTCGTCCTCTTCTAGGTCTAGGACTTATAATCGCTCGTACTCATCTGACCGTCAGCCTCAATAACTAGCCTGCCCTCCAAACCGACCTCCCTCCAGTGTTACGATACCCGCCTCGCTAGTGCTTCTTCCCACCGCTGTCATACATGTGCGTTCCGCTTCCGGTTATTATGTCGAAGCGCGTGCACTCTGTGACACCGGCGCCCAAGGCTGTTTACTAACTACTGATCTAGTAGTAGACAAATTAAACATGTCTTTGTGCCCTACTTCCTCCCCCGTGCGAGGTATCGGCAATGTACAGTCTGTACAGGTTCGCGGCAGTGTTTCCTTTACATTTAGACCTGCGGATTCATCCTACCCTGAGATCACTGCCTCGGCCATGGTCCTCGACGTTATTGCCGGTACACATCCTGAGCTAGAGTTACCTTCAAGTTTAGTGTCATGTGTCTCCTCCTTGCCCTTAGCGGACCCTTCCTTTTATATGCCTGGCCCTATAGATGTGCTCCTTGGTGCTGACGTGTTTGGATCCTTGTTGTGCCCTAATATGCCCATAGTTTGCCCTTCCGGTCTAACTGCGGTCCCAACTGTCCTGGGACATATTTTGTCTGGTCCCATACCAACTTTAACTCCCCCCGAGGCCCCTATGACCGGTGTTAGCCTATAAAAAATTGTGGAACGATTCTGGAAGTTAGAAGAACCACCAGAATCCCCTATAGACCCAGTAGATGACGAGTGTGAGCTCATCTTCAAGTCCACTACCCTACGTGAACCAGACGGCCGCTTTACGGTTCGTCTCCCTTTCCTACCGGACCGTCCTCAACTTGGAGACTCTAGGTCTACTGCTCTTAGACGGTTTTTTAGCCTTGAGAAGCGCCTACTTGCTAATCCTGGGCTAAAGGAAAAGTATGTGAGTTTTATGCGAGAGTACATTGAACTCGGCCATATGTGTCCCTCCTCATTTGAACCCTCCTCAGCGGAACATTATTTTATTCCCCATCATGGCGTATTTAAAAGTGGTGATGAAGCTAAAATCCGTGTAGTGTTTGACGGAAGCTCCCCTACATCCTCAGGCGTGTCCCTAAATCAGTGCCTCCACTCAGGTCCCAAATTACAGCGTGATATTACGTGTATCCTCCTTAATTTTAGGCGCCATAAAATTGTTTTTGTGACGGATATCCGGATGATGTTTAGAATGACATGGGTCCACCCTGAAGATAGAAAATATCAGCTCATACTGTGGCGTGAAGCCCCCAACTTCCCTTTGTGTACGTATGAGCTTAACACAAATACCTACGGCCTCAGGTCAAGCCCCTTTATTGCCATCCGAGCCTTGTTAGAACTAGCTGAGCAAGAACGTTCAAGGTTTCCCCTAGCAGCTTCAGTCCTAGAGAGTGATGTATATGTTGATGACTGCCTTACTGGAGCTGCCTCCCTGGATGAAGCTCGCGTCCTTATGAATGAGATGAATAGCATTATGACTTCCGGTGGCTACGAATTGAGAAAGTGGATCTCAAACTGTCCTGAACTCCTGTGTGACCTACCCCCAGAACATTTGCAGTTGCCCCACTCTTTTCAAGATCCCGAAAATCCCCAAACTATTGCGGTACTTGGCGTCCAATACGATCCCGCGGCTGACGCCTTTACCTATCGTTTTTCCTCCGACCCTGTGACTCATGCAACAAAACGCAAAGTTTTGTCCCTCATTGCCCGTACCTATGATCCGTGTGGCTGGATCGCACCGGTAATTTTTAAAGCTAAAGCTTTTATGCAAAAGCTTTGGCTGTCTGGCCTTACCTGGGACGAACCTCTGACTCCTACTCTAGCAGCGGAGTGGTGTTCCTTTTCCCAAGACCTTTCGAACGTGAACCACGTTGTCCTCCCACGCCCCATCATGTGTGATATTGTGAATAAATTTTCCCTTCATGGCTTTTGTGACGCCTCTGAGGCTGGATTTTCAGGAGTGGTGTACTTACGTACGGAAAGCCCCTCTGGCGACTGTAAGGTCCATCTTCTCTTGGCTAAGAGTAAAGTCGCTCCAGTTAGGACTCGCTGTACGATTCCTAAATTAGAGCTGCTTGGTGCAACTCTACTGTCCAAGATACTCCACCACGTAGCCTTTTGCTTACAAAAGTCTATAGTGTTAGATGCTATCTATAGTTGGTCAGATAGTCGTGTGGTCCTTGCCTGGATAGATACCCCTATTCACCACCTACAAACCTTTGAAGCCAATCGTGTTTCACAAATAAAAACTTCGCCCACTGCTTCCCAATGGCGACATGTCCCTGGTGATATGAATCCTGCCGATTGTGCCTCACGCGGTGTGTCCGTTTCCTCCCTGCTACAGCACTCTTTGTGGTGGTCACCCACATGGCTAAAACAACCTTCGTCTGAATGGCCTACACCGAAAACTCCGTCGCCTGGTGACCTACCTGGAATACGTTGTTTGCTCGCAACCACCCCTATTCCGTCTCCAGACCCGTCCTTTTTGTTGGATAGGTATAGTTCCTTGCCTAAACTCGTAGGTGTAGTCGGGTACATGCTACGCTTTGTGAAGAGGACGAGAAATCCTGAGTTTTCTGTTACTCATTCCTACCTTGATGCGGATGAACGTAGAGAAGCCTTGCTCTATATTGTGAAGCAAGTTCAATTTACATCCTTTCCTGAGGAGTTAGATACTCTACATCGCGGTGCCTTACTAAAGTCTTCACTCCGACGACTCTGCCCCTTCCTCGACGATAGTGGTTTGATTCGTGTGGGCGGTCGCCTTAAAAATTCGGACCTCCCTTATGACGCCCGCCACCCTCTCCTCCTACCCAAGTTTGGTAGTTTTGTGCAGCTTTTAGCGTCCCATTATCATGTGAGTAATTCCCACGCCGGCCCTAATGCCTTATTGGCCCTACTGTCCCGTGAATTTTGGATTGTATCAGCCCGCCGGTTAGTCAATCACGTGATATTTAAATGCCTTTCATGCTATCGTCTAAAGGCAGCGGTTACCCAGCCTCCCATGGGTGACTTACCTAGAGATAGAGTAGTCTCTACGAGACCCTTTGATGGAGTCGGTACAGACTTTGCCGGCCCCTTTTATACCAAGATCCAAGCTTATCGAAATAAAAGGGTGGTAAAATCATACCTTTGTGTATTTGTTTGTTTGTCCACTAAAGCGGTACATTTAGAGGTTGTCTCAGACTTGACCACGGAAGCTTTTATTGCGGCCTTAACCCGTTTTGTTTCCCGTCGCGGCTTACCTTCCCTTATTCGTTCCGATAACGGCAGGAACTATGTTGGTGCCAACAATTACCTCGGTGACTTGCACACCTTCCTTGTAGAGCATCAGTCGGAATTAGCCTCCGAGTCCTCTAAAAGAGGTATCAACTGGGTGTTTGATCCCCCCCTGTGCCCTCATTGGGGCGGCCTATTTGAAGCGGCTGTTAAATCTGCAAAAACCCACCTCAAACGTGTGATTGGAGAGACCACCCTAACATTCGAGGAGTTGACTACAGTGTTCGCAAAGATCGAAGCCGTCCTCAATTCACGTCCCCTGTGCCCATTAGCTTCCAGTCCAGACCTTGAGGTCCTAACACCGGGCCATTTCTTGATTGGGCAACCCTTAGTTGCTGTGCCTGAATACCCCTTCAACGAAGTTAAAGTTAGTCGTCTCACCCGGTTTCAGTTGATTCAACAGGTGACCCAACATTTTTGGTCCCGTTGGCACGCGGAATATTTATCAACCTTGCAGAGTAGGCATAAGTGGACGACTTCCTCGGATCCTCCCTTTGTTGGTGAACTCGTCCTTCTCAAGGAAGATAATACCCCTCCATTACAGTGGCGACGTGGTCGCATCCTTCATATTTACCCCGGCCAGGATAGTGTCGTTCGCGTTGTCGATGTGCAGACGCCCTCCGGTGTTAAGAAGCGCTCTCTCACCAAGCTCGTTCGCCTACCCGTAGACACCACCCCCTCTATCCCTTCGTCGTAAACATTTGTGGTGTTTAGGGCGGGGGTTATGTTAATTAAAAGTCCTTTTTTTTGCCTATCCCATAGTTTGTGTAGATTTGCCCCTTTTCATCCCTTAGATTATTGTCCAGCCCTCCCCCATGACAACTAGACTGACTGACAGCTAGGTACCTACATATAGCACCGCATTGGCTCTGCGAGGGAGATTCGCGGGGCCCCCCGACACCCGGCGCCCGAACGCGGTCGTGTGCGCACGTATATTTTGTGCTAAATAACCATAAAACTTTCCCTGAGCTTTCCTGGACCCTTACCAGCCTACAAACGCTTCCACTGTGTGTGTGTGCCCGTATAGTGCCTGTGAATCTGGTGCCCTTTGGATAATCTGGTGCTCCTTGGATTTGCGCTTATGCGCGCTGGTGAACCTGGACACGCGGTAAGTACCTAGCTACTTCCATACCTAAACCTCATTTTGAAGAACCCCCTCGTATTTGGCTTCCCTTATGGAACCTCCCTCGTGCCCATTTGTAAAACCCTGGTAGCAGAGATTTAGTGCTCCTGCCTTACCCCTTTCTCTAACAGTGGTGTTGGTACCGAGTATGTTGATAAGTACTAAACTCATAACAATAACATTATAATGGCAGTTTTTACACGTTTGTTTTAAGTGGGATGATTTTGCCCACGAAAACAGTACCTAAGTACCTACATCCTACACTGTAGATAATAAAACAGCCCGCAATTAGAATTTTCAACTCAATGTTTTGTCTGATTTATGTAGTTCACCTTTATTTGACTAGACGCAAGACTTATTCCAATAATATGCAAAATATTTGTGAAATGTTTGTGTAAACGTAATTGCGAACAAATCGAGTTTCACCTTACTGCTAACATCTGGGTTGTTTAGTCATGCTCATATTTCTTATTTCGTTTAAACAAAGCCTGACTTATTGTGAAGGAAAACGTCGCGAGGAAACCCGTGGCTTAGTGGTCTCCGCACCGACCTTGTCATTCCTTGGGACTAGGCCGACTTAGACTTAAAATTCGGCGTTTGTAGTCCGTTTAGCTTTATTTTGTATCCTGAGTTCCTGACAGATTTAAGGTTTGGTGGTGGTAAAAGGGTGGTAGGGATATAGGGCACTACCTAGCGCTTAAAGTTTTATGTTGAAGGTTCCGAGTCCGATAAAAAGGTGTTCTTTATTACTTTGCTCGGGCTAAATAACTGACTGAACCTACTTTAACTTTATACATGGGAATATTTGGCCAAACTGTCCTAAGGGCTATGAAAAGGGAATCGAACTAAATTACAAGAATTACTTATGTATGACATAATCCTCCAGCACCGCTCATTCAAATCACCACTAAATACCATTTCGTTCCTCCATTCAACACCACAATCTCTAAAACTTTTCTGCTCAAATGCGTGTCAATTACCCCATAACATTGTCACCTACCACGAAATGCCTTTACGTCGACAGTCCTAAATGTTCATAGCTCACCGAAAATAGTCAGTGCCATACGTAGAGAGCCTGCAAACTTAACTCTACCACTTAGCCAGACGGTATTAACTCTTATTGCCATTGTAGCAAGAGTAAAAACAAGGGTAGAGGTAGCAATGGTGGGTTGTCACGCAAGCAACCCTATCGGTAGACATCTTGGCGCCTCGTTCCCGCCGCCCGCGCAGGTGCCAGCCCGCCTCACCCCCTCTGGCGTCTTTCACTGTAGTGCATTGGATGGTGCTTTGTTTTTATGGGCTCCTGATACTTGGTTTCGTTTATTACTTTCATTGGATTGGAACTGATTACATTAAATAAGACGAAAGTTAAATTTTAATTTAATGTAGTTGTCGTAAATATCTTATTAAATAAATAAGCAATAAACATAGGTACAAACCTGCACCGGGAATCGAACCTGGGTCTCTTATCTGAGTCAATTTTTATACGCTCAAACTAATGACTCATTCGTATCGACCTGCATTACCTGCATACTCTACCTACTAAGCTGAAGCGGAGAAACTTCAACCATAAACACTAGTCTCAGGATTATAAACTAGAAAAGACTGAATATCCAATATCGTGTTCCCTAGCACGGGTTAGTGCTTTAGAAAAAACAAAAGTGAACATCCAATTTACTAAATTTTTGTACATACGAGAATTTTTCACACAGTAATCATCAAAACACTTAGGAGCACCGCCTTTTTTGCCAAAAAATGTCAACTTTGACGTTGATTTACGCCGACATACTCCCAAATTGCCCATTGTTTTGGTAAATTTGTTACGAGTGGCAATACCGGAAGCTCCACTAGCGACGCCGTCTACTGCACAGGTAACTTGGCTCCAATGTACAGGAATTGTCTGTCTATCACAGCGAACTAGGGCCTTAGCCTGTAACACAATGGCGTATCAATGGCGTCCCAGGTAGAAGGACAAAACCGGGATTTTTTCGTTGTTCTCCTACAACCAGCGAACTAAACCTCTAGAATTAGACTCATAATATTCTTTGCTGTACTACAAAAACATTAAAAGGACCTACATTGGACCGACAGCATTATTAAATCGTAATTGAAACCGTCAACCGGGAGCCCATTTTGGCACCATTGCGTTATAGGCTAAGGGCCCTGTCCCCGTAGCATGACTTTTATCGAGGCGGATTTATCCAACAAAATGTCTACAGTGGGTTATATATCGCTCTCGACGATATATAACCCACTCTATACGTCAAAAATGCTGATAAACCGCCATTTTGTTGGATAAATCCGCCTCGATAAAAGTCATGCTCCCCCGCCAGGTCTTAGATCATCATTGTGCTTGTATTTTTTTAACCAAAATAAAATTATACCTTAGTATACAATGTAGGTAAAAGATGCATTGTATTTTCAGCGCGCTCAGTTGCAAGAGCGCTGAAATGGGAACATTAACCTTAAACCCCCCGCCGCAGTAATCACCAAGAATTACCTCAGAACATGAATTACAACAGCATTCGAACCTCCTTAAATTCACTTAACTTTAAACTCTCGTTGAACGTCGATAAAGGTTAATTTACGAGCGGCGAACGAATTCGCTTCAGCCGCACCTGAAACGTGGCGCCAACGTTCTATCGTTCTCGGACTGAACAAATAACAACAGAAGGACGTATTTGTATTCGTTCAGACAAAGAAAGAAAGAAAGAAAGAGAGAGAGAGAGAGAGAGAAAGAGAGAGAAAGAGAGAGAGAAAGAAAGAAGCTTTGCATACAATTTTATAAGGGGTTGAAAAAAAAATGATGATGGGTTGATGAGGTAAAAAAAAAACGATTTAATTCTATAACGTTTTTTCCAATCTCAACCGTTTTGAAGTTAGGTATTTGACTTTTGACCAACAATCCCTTTTTAGGCCAGAGTTTGTGAGGTCGAAGGCCAAACCGGCCCATCAGACACTTCAATCCGCGAGCTGCAGAAATTTCAGCTCCGTGTCACGAGGCATATCCACTAGTTTTAATAGTCACTTTAGTTCAGAAAAATACAACAGAAAATATAGTATGGTTTTCCCTTTTTAGCCTGAAAGTTTGTGGTGTATTTCTGTGGCACTCACTCTGTGGTAGCGTTTTCAGTATATCACCGATGACTCACTGAAGGTTTCTGTGGGAATTCCAATATTCACACTCGCAGAGGAAAAACGGCTAAACTCTACCACGATATTGTACGCAAAAACAACTTAAATCCCTCGGCATCAGAATCGAGAATGGAATAAAACTGTAGTGGTATTAAAGTTATACATTTGAGTTGTTGTTGGAACTCAATCTAGATTTTGTAGTCATTCATAGTCGAAGAGCTTAGTCAGGTTATAGTGTTATTTTTCATTCTCAGAAGTGAAGCTATGACGTAGCAAATTAAGTTGGGCATGTGCCAGTTCACTAACTTTGCCGTGCTTCTAATTTATATCTTCAGGAAGCCTTGCAGACGCTTGAGTAAGTATTTAGAGAATTCGATATAAGTATAAAGTCTAATTCTTTATTCAGGATAGTAAACTGACGTTTACGGTGCGACCAGTCTCTGGTGAAAATGGCCAATAAATGGGTTCAGGCTCAGCATATGCTATGGGAGAGATATAATCCCATTCCCATAGCGTTGGTATTCTGCCAGAACCGAGAGAAACCTAAAACTAAAACTAAAAAAACTATAATTAAAATTAAAGACTATTTTGAATACTGATGGAACGAGCGGAACGACAAAAGAAGGTAAACAAAAACAGCGAAACTAAAACAAATAGTAAGGACAAACAGTCAAACAGCACAGGGCCACAGACAAACATGACAGTCATGACAGTCGCCCAGAGTGCCAAAAAAGAAAGCAAAAATAAAAACTGTCATTAGAGAAAAGAAAATAGGATGGACTTCAAAACTAGCGTTGTCTCGCTTTGATTGTATTAATTCATTAGGGCGAGTGTTTTGAAGTTCATCCATTTTTTTATTATTGAACGAGCGAGCGAAGCGAGCGAAGTTCTTCGAGTCTACTGGAACAATCCGGCGTTTGTATGTATGTATGTATGTATGTATGTATGTATGTTTGTATGTTTGTATGTATGAATGTTCGTTCGACGATAACTTGAGTAAACTTAGTCGGATCGTTATAAAATTTGGTAGGCGGGTAAATCAGGCAAAGAGACGTTTTAAGTTCGAAGATGAGCCAAATCGGTCGAGGGTTTGCTGAGATATGGGGTCGCGAGTTCGTAGTTCGGGGCGAACCACTAGTATCTATACGTATTTACACGGTGCACTCGAATTCGATAGCAGAATGTGGTCAAAATAATAGGGCAAATGAATAAATATTAAAAAACCGACTTCACTGGTGAAATGGTACACTGTTATTAAGCTACTGCACTGATTCCGAGTGATCTGCTGGCTCCGTCGAGGAGTTCCGCTCTCCATCTTCGAAGTTCATAACAAACATTTAAAAAAATCCTGTTCGAATTGAGAACGTCGTCCTTTTTTTAATGGCAAAAATTCTGCTTTTCCATA
The DNA here is from genome assembly GCA_949319315.1 of Zelleria hepariella. NCBI lineage: Eukaryota > Metazoa > Arthropoda > Insecta > Lepidoptera > Yponomeutidae > Zelleria > Zelleria hepariella. The sequence continues at coordinate 1,488,822 of OX439380.1, read as the reverse complement.
CTTATTATAAGACTCTCAGTCTGCAGTCATAAAGCGTATTCTAGTCGAGTACTGCACAACACAAGTCATCGGTCTCAATACTCAGTAGAGCGTTGAGGCATCGTATAAATTGTATTGACCAATCGTGGAGAGAGCTTGCGTCATCGCACTACCTAGTGGTCTACCGGCTAAAACGAAGCCGATTACCATTGGCGAAAATCGAAGTTCGATTTATGAAAAATTTACTGGGTGGCAGTAAAATGAACTGGGTGACAGTACATTTTTCAAAAATCGAACTACGATTTTCGCCAATGGTAATCGGTTTCGTCTTAGCCGGTAGACCCCCTACTGGCGTGCAACGCGATTCGTTGAGGGCATCATTTTTATAAAAGGCTACCAAACAGTTACAAGAAAAGAAAAAAAAACGTTTTTTTCTTAAGTTTGTAGGTAAACACTGGAACTCTAATAATAGGGATGTTGACTGCATAAAAATAAATTCTAAAAAATGCTCTAAGAAAACAAATATCGCAAAACATCTAAACTGTAACACATCAGGTTTCTACCAATAAATAGGTAATTAATAATTTTGAATCAATGAAACATCATAAAAAGTATCTACTACTATTATAGCTTGTGCCGTCACAAAATATTTTCTAGCCTGTCAACATCCCTATTCAGCTGATTAGGTGATTAGCTAGGTCAAATAACTGGTAAAAGGCTGTATGTACCTACGGTCGGTCACAGTCACAGATACCCCATGGCAGCTCTTACCGCACGTGGCATTAGGGCGCCAATCGAACAAAAAGGGGTATATTAGCGTGTGGCCGACTGTACCACTAGGACCTAGGAACTAGGTTTTTGAACCCAATTAGGTACCCGAATGATCGTTGTTCTATTGTGTGCGATAATTTGAAATTGATAACCCACCTGGGCCCTCAGCCTGTAACGCAATGGCGGGTCAATGGCGTCCCGGCAGAAAGACAAAACCGGGCTCTCCTCGTTTTTCTCCTACAACCAGAGAACTAATCCTCTAGAATTAGAATCAAAATATTCTTTGCTGTACTACAAAAACATTAAAAGGACAGACAGCGTTAGCAAATCGTAATTGAAGTCGTAACCTGACAGCCCATTTTGGCACCATTGTGTTACAGGCTAAGGGCCCTGTTTAGCTACAAAATGGAAAAAAATAACTGTGTTTTTTTTTTACCTCTTCCTTGAACTCAATATACAGGGTGGCCCAAACATAGACGTCAAGCGAGAAAATCTAGATAGCTGACACCGAGGGCTACCCGAATCACCCCCATGTATGTTCAGCCATTTTTTGTCGTTTAGAAGTTATGAGGCTTTTAAGGTTTTTTTGAAAAAAAAAACCTAGTATTCAATTTTATTTTTTTACTTTTTTTTCTTTTGTCTTTTCAGAAATTTTTTTTATTCTTTAGAGTCTCAGATAAATTATCTATCACCAAAAAAATAATGATCAGCTATGGACTTTTAGAAGATACCGCAATTTTTATCCAAAATCCAAAAATGTTGTTTTCAAGAAAACATCACTGAAATAGTTAGTAAGGGGAAAAAAATAAGTAGAGGTCTGAAGGACTTTTTATTGATTTCAAAAACTTTCCCAAAGTCTCATTCTTCAGAATAATACAAAAAACCTGTCACTTTGTGGGACTTTTATTCAAGTTATTTGCGATCAAAGTCGAAAAACTGGAGTTGGAAGAAATTTTATTTCAATCGCTTTTCATTTATTTTGGTTGATTCGGACAAAAAACATTGCAGGTAGGCTTAATATTGCCTGTCAGCACGGTCTGCATTGGAAATTAACGAAAAAAAAATTTAAAAAAAAATAATTTTTTTTGTTCTTTTTTTTTCATTATTTGAATTTTAAATTATTTTATTATCGAATTTACTTTCAAAACATAAAGAAAAAAAATAATTTAAAGAAAAAAAATAAAAAAAAGTCTGATAATTAAATGATTTTATTTTTTTATTTTTTCGTGAATTTCTAATGCAGATCCTACTGACAGATGATTTTAAGCCAATCCGCAATGTTTTTTGTCCGAATCAACCAAAATAAATGAAAATCGATTGAAATAAAAATTCTTCCAACTCCAGTTTTTCGACTTTGATCGCAAATTACTTGAATAAAAGTCCCATAAAGTGACAGGTTTCTTGTATTATTCTGAAGAATGAGGATTTGGGAAAGTTTTTGAAATCAATAAAAAGTCCTTCAGACCTTTACTTATTTTTTTCCCCATACTAACTATTTCAGTGATGTTTTCTCGAAAACAACATTTTTGTACTTTGGCTCCAAATTGCGGTATCTTCTTAAAGTCCATAGCTGATCATTATTTTTTCGGTGATAGATAATTTATCTAAGACTCTAAAGAATAAAAAATATTGCTGAAAAGACAAAAGAAAAATAAGTTACAAAATAAAATCGAATGCTAGGTAATTTTTTTCAAAAAAACCTTAAAAGCCTCATAACTTCTAAACGACAAAAAATGGCTGAACATACATGGGGGTGATTCGGGTAGCCCTCAGTGTCAGCTATCTAGATTTTCTCGTTTGACGTCTATGTTTGGGCCACCCTGTATAAATAGTTTTATGAGAACAATACCGACAAGTATCTTACTAAGTACGAGTAGTTGTACGGTCAGCCACACAGAAGGATAGGTACGGTCGGCCACAATCTCAGAAACCCCATGGCAGCTCTTATCGAGCGTGGCATAAGGGCGCTAATCGAACAAAAAGGGGTATCTGAGACTGTGGCTGACTGTACCCCATGGCAGCTCTTGCCGCGCGCGACATACCTATTATGGGCGTGAATCGAACAAAAAGGGGTATGCTAGCGTGTGGCCGACTGTACCTAATACAAGTAAGTATTTTACATTTGAATCAAAAGTTCTACGTCTAAAATCTAATAAACTTTTATGTGTTCCAATCTAAGTGAACGTAAAAATATTTTACAGTTCAATAAATTCTTTGATATGAAACCAAATAGTTTTATGAAGAGGGCGCAACGTTGGTTGATTTTAAATAAAAATTCACCGCCTCTACATAAAACTTTATTTTCCTGTCTGTATAGGCAAAAAGCATAAGGTACATTTTATTTTACTTCGTCGTCTAGTGTAAGCGATTCTTTAGTTAAGTTAGCGAATGTTTACGAAACGGCGGCGAAAGGCAGTGAAGGTGCACTGACTTCAAAGTTTTTAATTTGGATAAAATAAGGGTTATTTTGGAAGTAAAATCGCGATTTGCGTAATATCTAAAATGAATTTCTCGAAGAGTTGAAGAGATCTCTACTTGATACAGACCTATAACCAGCGATAAAAAAAAACCGTTCGCTGTTATTTAGGTTGGTAATATTACCGAATTTAACAATTTCCTATCTGACGGTACTAATTTGTACCCCATGTTTATCCGCTAATTATAAAAGACATATTATGATCCCGCAACGACGAGTATTCTCTGACGCACGATTAATTTTCGTACAGTCGGCTACAATCACAGATACCCCATGGCAGCTCTTACCGCGCGCGGCATAAAGGCGCCAATCGAACAAAACGGAGATCCTAACGTGTAACGCTCTGTAACCTCTTATACATCTTTCTGTAACACCTTATTTGCCAGCGAACAGAAATTTTACTTTACTTGGCCTGGCAAATACAATTTTTTACGAATTCAGTTTCCAAAGAGACTCCCTCGGTCGTCGTCCTTGGCTACGATGTTCCAGACAATGAGCCTCACAAATAGTCTCTGTTTGCACTTAGACAAATGCCAAAATAATTTCACACGGCTGACTTAGCCCGGAATGGCTGCTACATTTCCCACGATTAGTTTTTGGCAAAGATAGTGAAGGATGTAGAAAGTCCGGTCTTTGAAACACCATATCTACTTTGTTTTTTTACTAATGTTTATTTCAGGTTTCTTCAGCTGGCTTACCACTTTTCCACTTTTTTATCTAAGTTTCCTGAAACACGTCAACTACTAAAATAAATGTCATTGCCAAAGACTTTTCGCATAGCTCGATATTTTTATTACTGAACGTTTTTTACCCTTTAAAAGTTTGAATTTGTACCATTTCACTAAATGTTGTACCGGACGACTGTACCTTCTAAATGTTATAATTGACAAAAGAACATTTCATAAACATAATAAGTAGAGGTTTTTTTCTAGGTTTTTAGTCTGAGAAACTCACAATTTTGAGCTTTTGCGATATAAGCCAAAATTATGTCATGTTGTGTTATATTTAGCTACATTGAAACCAACATTACATAAGTGGTTTTAGATCGGCGTCAACCTAGAGATGCGTGGCACCAAGAAAATCATGGTGTATCACTTGGTTACGAGACGAGGTAAACAGTAAAGTATTACTTAGATTATTTCATCAGTAGTTCGGTTTGATTTATGTGGTAAACTTATTCTATTAAAAAAATCCTAACCTATTCTAAAATATTAAAAATCCAGGAACGTACTTCATAATACGGTCTTAGGTCCAATAATGAAGAAATATCTATCCGACTATGTTCTAGACGTAGGTCATTCCTAAGCGACCAAGTTTTAATATCCAATTTTTATTTCAGCGTCAGTTCCACTTCATTTCTAAGTTATGCACATTCAAAGTAGGTTTTTTCTCAATTTTTCTAAACTTTCGTACCACGGTAGGTAATTGTATGAGATAACCTACCGTGGTACTACCCTGGTGTCAGTTTTTAGGCCGCCCAAAGGGCCTCTGACATGGCTTAACATGTTATTTATTAATCAAAATCAACCGGGACCGGGACCAAAGGTTTAACGTGCCTTCCAAAGCACTGAAGCGCTCAGATATTATAGCCCTTATTATACCACAATGCATAACTGGCTGATCTTTAGTTTTCATTTTCCTTAGTCTCTCCTTAACTAATTTGTAGCGTGCAATAGAGAGTTTTCTACCCGTCTATTTCTAAGACCCATAACTCAGAGTTGAAACTAGACCTTTTTAACTAAAATAAAGCTAAATAGTAAGAACTAAATATTTTCCTAATTTGCAAACTTTTTTGGTTCCAAGCCCAATTGAGTCAGAGGGGAGCGAACGTCATCGCTTGGGCGGGCGGCATCCCCGCTCGGGCAGTCCGCCCGCCCTGTCCGTCCGCCCGCCCGCCGTAGCTACCCAGCGCTAGTTCGCCGCTAGCCTTATCAAAGAGCGCGCGCGTTGGCTAACGCTACGAAATAGTAAAAAAAAACAAGACCTGTGCTTTTATGTGACGTTTGAAAACTTGAGGTGATATTTTGATAAAATTCGGAATGTATTTTTTGAGATAACGTTCTGGCACGTACGCGAAAGAAAAGTTGTGTTTTTTTCTTTTCTTGTGTAGGAAACGAAAATTGCTTGATTAAAAATCGATTTCGGTGGAACGTGGATTGGTTTTTAATGGCCAGCGGTGTGGTTTATTTATTTATATTATTGGGAGTGTATCGGTAGGTCGGTGTGCGTGTGAGTATGGGATAGTTTCGGGATTTTGTGATGAAATCTGCTGTGGAAAGAACGTCTGTTTGACGCAGTTGTATGACTCATTTTTATTAAATCAGAAAGAACAGCGCTTTTTAAAATGATTTAGATCATTAATACCTAATTATTGTTATAGTGGGATGTTACAGATTGGACCCTAGTAATCAATCTTGCTAATATAAAGTCTTTTCATTTTACATGGTCTGCTGTCAGAAATACTTCTACTTACTTCTTCTTATTGTAAAAGCCCATCTTTGTTTTTCATGCATATTTGCGTGTTTTTTCGCGAACTCTATCTCAAAAAGGGTTTTCAAGTCACCCTTTTCTTGAAAAATAAAGTACGCACTCACGATGGAAGGTTGAGAAGAAAATTAGAATGTCAAACTTATTTGATTGATGGCAGTAAATACAGGAAGTTATGTGGAAAAATATTTACAGGGTAACTATACCTAATTGGTTTCTCGTAACGTTGCGGGTGGTTATTTAGAAATACCAGGTATAATCGTGCCAACGTTGATTGCATACCGGTATAGGACGATATCAGTAGGTATTGATTTATGAATGTGATTTACTGGTAAAATAATTATTGCTTATTTTGTAATTGATCTTTATATGAAATACCCAGTCACTAACTCATTTGAAGTGAGTTTGCCATATTGAAATCATCGACGGATATCCAAAGAGAGGATGATCAAAGCTGACTCCTATGAGTAGGCATATCGGCTACTACCGATTGGCTACGCCATGTTGGCGAAAAATACTTTGAGCTACATGTATTAGGGATTATGGGAAATGATTAGAGACAGATTGACAAACTTGTAAACCCTCGTCAGATGCTGTCTTCTTCTTCTTCTTCAGCATTAATTGGTCCACGGCTGGACGAATGCCTCTTCGTGTTTTTATCCATCTTATCCGGTCTGCGGCTATTGTGGTCCAGCACAGAATGCCGGAGGTTGCAGGTTGCTTAAGGCGCTGGGCATAGTCAATTAGCCCGCGCGCAAAGAACAATGCACAAAATCGATTCCTGTATCAAATACACTAAAAAAATCGAAAATGTTCACATATCAAACACTAGAATTAGGTGAGAGCTATCTAAAACAGCCAGTTTTGTGTTGATATCCATAACAGATTGCAAGATATTTTGTTTGAAAAAAAGTCGCCTATTTTTTTTCATCAAAAAAATATATTCAAAAGGTTTACGAATCTCATCACAGAACTGGCTGTGTTAGAAAGGTCTCAACAAATTCTAGGGTTTGATATGTGAAAATTTTCGATTTGTTTAGGGTATTTGCTGTTAGCAATAAGGCCGCCAATTGTACCTTGTTTAGTTAAGTTTTTTTCCTAGCCTGTATTTATATTGGTGTACAATAAAGAATATTTTATCTTTATCTTTATCTTTATTTGATACAGGAATCGATTTTGTGCATTTTTCTTTGCGCGCCGGCAATTCACTATGCACGGCGCCCTAAAGCGTTTCCTTGCATTTACGTAATGAGATGATATATACAGCGTCCAGTGGCACCTTCAGTCTGAAGAGACTGGGATCTTGTTTTAGATGAAGTAGGCTTGCCCAGCATCCTGAGCAACCAGCAACTAAGCTTAGTCGGCCTAGTAGGAAAGACAAGTTTCAATAAGTGCGGGGCCAACTAAGCCGCGGGTTTCCTCACGAAGTCGCGGTTTCCTCTCTAATCTCTCCATTATTGTGCGTGTAACCCAAATAAAGGGGTCGTAGGAAAAGGAGCGTTTTGATGGATCACGCGAAAATAGGAACACACGGGCCTGAACCGAGACGAATGGGTTCCTACGTGATTGATCGGTGAGATTAACCTGACCTCAATAGTGCAAGGAGTCGGGGCTTTGTGTGTTTGTTTGGCGCATTGTTTTATGATGGACTTGGTTTTTAAGGCCCAGTAGGACGAACAACTTGCGCAGTCAATGAAAAAAAAAATCGTATTACCTTCTTTTTGGATGCCACTTTTGGCGATAAATGATTGCATTCGTAAAAATATTTAAGCCTCGCGTTGAGATTTTGCAAGAGAGTTTTTAGCAAAAAACGCATCCAAAAAGAAGATAATAATATTATGTAACTTTTTTCATTGGCGGCCCTAATTGTGCGTCCTATTATGCCTTAAAGGGCTTTATTACAATAAACTATAGCTCCAACAATAAAAAAGTTTTTTTGAAAATACAGCAAACAGTAAAGGAAACTCAAGTTTTACTTATTGTAGTATCGTTATTGTCAGACATGCCGCAGTGATTTAGACTGAATATAAAAACCTCTGTCTCTCTCTCTATCTCTACCGATCTCTTTAAAAATACTCAGTTGCAGTGGAATGACCCTAGGCCTTTTTGCACCTTTAATAGATGGTTTATACAGCGTCCAGTGGCACCTTTAGGGTGGTATTCTAGAACGCTACTTAAACTCAGTTTAAACAGAGTTCAGACTGTCGATAAAGCAGTGCATGTTTTGATATGAAGGGAGGGATATTCAAATCAAAACATGCACTGTTTTATCGACAGTCGACACTACTAAACTCTACTTAAACTGAGTTTAAACAGAGTTCAAGAAGCTTTCTAGTTTGAACTGAGTTTAAACAGAGTTTAAGTAGCGTTCTAGTTTGAACTGAGTTTAAGTAGCGTTCTAGAATACCACCCTAAAGAGCCTGCGCAGACGACGCACAGTGGCGGACAAAAAGTCCGCGGCGCGCTCTTATTACTACTGTAATAGGGTTGCACATTGTCCTCGTCTCGCCTGGTATGCAGACAAAGGCAACCTTATTACTATAATAAAATAATATAAGAGCGCGCCGCGGACTTTTGGTCCGCCACTGTGCGTCGTCTGCGCAAGCCCTTACTCACACTAGATGTGTGTGCCTGGGACATGTTTTAGTAGAGTAAGCTCGATAATAATGTGGCTTATAAGACTTTTGTCCAAGATATTCTGGCTCCATTTCAGAATGCCGAAGTCTTTGTGCCTCACACGCCAATAAGGGCAAAAATATTCATGCCATCTCTGTATCGCCTTTTCTTAATAAAACCAAGTCAAGTCTCTATGGTATTGCTCTGCTCGCATCTTCGTATGCTTGGCCACGACCAAAACTTACACATACAATGTCTTACTGACTAGGTAGGTAATCGTATGAGGTAGTGGCCACCCCTGGTGTCAGAGTTTTTAGGCCACCCAAAGGGTCTCTGACATGGCTTAACGATTGTAATTAATCAACAACAACCGGGACCAACGGTTTAACGTGCCTTCCGAAGCACGGAAGCGCTCAGATATTATTGCCACTAGCGGTCACCCATCCATGGACTGACCGCGGCCGTTGTTGCTTAACTTTGCCAATCGATTAAGAACGGCTAGTACAACTAGGCTGTGAGCGCTTCGCGCACTGACTGAGACGTACAAAAAATTACAGAATACGCTTGTTTCAAGTTCCTAATTTTGATTCGCATCTTTGAATGAGGGCTACCGCTTGTGGATTTATTTGCCGCTAGGGGCGCTAGTTTTGCGTACGGTCAAAAATATAACTGTAAGTACCTACCTGAGATTAATTATGGCAAATAGTTGTTGTCCCGCTACTTAGGTATCACTACTTTGCACCGAACTAAATCCCATAGAATCCGCATTACGTATAAAATCACAATAGAAACTTGTCCCCACAGAAACAAATGATATCAGCAATAGAACAATACGAAACATCATTTCGACCATACGTCTAATATTCGAATATCAACCTTATTGCATTAGTGTACAGTTTTACTTTAATTGCATAGACTACGAGCAAATAAGCTCCCAAAGGTAGTTGGGACATCTATTTTTCCAGACACATTTCAGAGTTCTATGTTGTATCTAGTTTTATCCTTGATCGAAGCTACTTTGACACAGTTTTTTTTTATCTTTCCGATTTGTGCGTGTGTGAGGGTGTCTGTGTGTGTCTGTCGGTGGCACCTTAGCTCTGGGTGAACCATCAGCGTTTTTTTTACATATATGTTTGAAAGCAGGTTTTCTAGCGAGTGTTTTTAGACATGTTTTATCAAAATCGGTTCAGCCGTTTATGATTTTTTTTTTAATAATAAAAATTTGACCACTTTTTGTTTTTTTTCTAAAGCACTAACCCGTGCTAGGGGTTCAAGTCCTGTCCCGAGTGAATTTTTTCAACTTATTATAAATGTTTAAATAAAAATTTGTTTAATATTCATGCAAATTTGGATTACAAAATCAATTTTAAAATAACACTTACAAAAAACATTTCTGTGATAAGTTGTTAGGTAGATGTCAGTTAAATGAGTCGGACTTCTAGCCCCCTAAACTAGGTAGAAACCTGTATCTTAGGGGATAGTGTTCCAAGTAGTAGGACATTACATGAGTAGGTGCGTGTGCAAGTGAAATTTACAATATTTAAGTAATTTGAATTAGAATTCAATATATTAGCATTCGCTTATTTGAAGCCAAAATGTAAGGGTATTTTATTTAGTGGTTAACAAATGAGTAGACTAGACAAGCGGATCGCGTTCCCTTGACAGTAATCATCAAAATAAATGTTATTTACGTAAGATAAGAACCGAGCTAGAGTGTCACATCATTGGAGGCTGTCTGTACGGTCGGCCACAATCTCAGATACCCCATGGAAGCTCTTACCGCGCGCGGCATAAGGGCGCCAATCGAACAAAAAGGGCGTTTGAAAGACTGTGGCCGACTGTACAAGCCCGTAGTACAACGTACACCCTGCAGTAATAAAAGTACGGCTCCCTTCCGGATGTGGGTCGCTAACTGAGCGTTGTTTGGGTCGTGGTCGACGACCCCTCGTGTGAGACAACATAATACCTCTCACATGGTACAAAGCCTGCATAATATAATACAAACCAGACTAGCCTTCAACCGCGACTTTGAATATTTCTCATAAATCACCAACGCGTGGTGATTAAGCTCGAACTCTCTCTCTGAGAGATCTTTGCCCAGCTAGGGACAAGTACAATAATGTACAGGCTACATCTTACTTTTTTTTTGTGTACCCCGTCACCCGTCCAAAGAGCGATACAAGTCATATTTTTCTAGGTTTAGGGTTCATATTTACCTATCTCTTTTACGTCTACTCATTTTAGCAAGATTATTTTTTCTAATCGGTCAGAAACCATCACAAAGGAAAGAAAGACGCAATACGTCGCACAGCTAGCGCCGCCAATGGAAAAAAAAATCATATCTTTTTTTGGATGCGTTTTTTGCTAAAAACGCATCCAAAAAAAGATATGATTTTTTTTCATTGGCGGCTCTAGTTGTGATACGTATTTCATCTTAAGGATCAAACTCTCTTATTGATTGAATTCTAACCTCAGACTGGTTCAGACCACTCAACACTCGAAGTCAGTTTCACTTTTTTTAGAGAAGTTGCATAATGGTAACATTTGTATATTTCGAATTGTTTACCTAGTATTTAAATCAAAGATGGCAAGGTCGGTCAACGACCGTCGACTTTCACTCATTTTATTAGCAAGGAGTGTTTTAATCGAGTTTAATCGCAAACAATGGTAGAGATAATATTCTATGAGCTTTATCTTCCGCTCGCTGGCTAGAGTTAAGTCTTTAAAAAAATATTATTGAAATAAAACCTCATTGGATGACACTGGCCGATAAAAAGTAAGATACATTATTTAAAAAACCATCGGATTTGGTTTTTAAAGTTTGACGTGAGAGTTTTTGCCGAATATCAATCCATAAAATAGGTTTTTTAAAGGTAAACGGGGACGGAGTATCGAGCAAAAGGCTTGTAGATATCTCATACTCTATGCATCTAAATAAGATTTTAAAACTTAAACTTTCGTGAGCACTGCACATTTTTTCTATTAAGTCACGGTTTTACTCACTAGTAATTTGTCGGTGTAGCCGACTAGTTTCGGTTCTCATTCGGAGACCTTCTTCATGGAGAACGAGACGGCCCTCGCGACGCCACGGCTAGTCTCGAACTGCGTTTGAGTAGCCGCTGCGCGCGCGCCGAGAGCTGCGGTGCGGGGGGTGGTGGGGGCGCGGGGGACGCGGTGGCGCGCCCGCCCGCCCACGCATAGCTGGACTAGGATCTTCTTCGTCGTTGACACTATTTGGAATTGTCATACAGGCGAAACTCACAATGTCTTTTGAGTATTCTGGCTCTCTTCTCTTGACTCACGGTGTAAAACTGGTTTCCAAGGCGGTGATAGAGCCCAGCCAGAGTCTCTGTTGTAGTTCGGGTGTCTTGTCTACTTATTTCAATTGCCTCCCGCACTTTCCGCGGCACGTAGAACTTTTCCCTTACTAGTACTTTAGTCTTATCAAAACGTATGAAATGCTGGGTATCTGACGTTAGGGCATGCTCTGCCACCGCTGATCCCTCACTGTTTAGTTTTTTCACACATCGGATGTGTTCCGTGAGTCTCGTAGAGACGTTTCGGAGAGTTTCGCCTATGTAACTTTTCCCACAGTCACAAGGAATCATGTAAACACCGGGGACGTTCAGGGGATCGCTGTCTTTGGGCGAACGAAGAAGCTGCTTCAGTTGAGATGGAGGTCGATAGATCGTCTTCACGTCATATTGCTTGCGCAACATGTAGCCGATTCGATCTGTGATCCCCTTAACAAAGGGCAGGTAAGTTGGTATTCGTTCAGCCGTTGCGATTCGCCGCTGTGTAGAGATAGCAGTGGCCACACGCATGCTTTGCCTCCATTTATATCCATTCTCTTCTAGTACACTTCTCACATGTCGCAGCTCATCGTCCACGTATTG